>CAVLGL010000024.1:30130884-30730884 GCA_963668995.1 Parnassius mnemosyne | reverse complement strand
ATTTTCCAAAAGGTGACAGTTGCTCGATTGTTGATTTAAGGCGGAAGTACCCGGCTTGTAATAACCTAAGTACCTATTTTTTAACTTTCATAAACCAGTGCAACACTGCTATTCCAACTTATGGAAGCGGTGAATTAGCCGTAGATGATGAAGCTTAAAAGCTTATTAGCTCCCGTACATATTGAAGACACGTATATTGTAAATGGATTGTAAGACAAATAGCAAATTATTCCATTCCTTTGCAGCCAGAGCAACACTTAGATTTATAGAGCGGTGGCGTGTTGGGGCGGCGTAATAAAATCCATTCGTCACGTTGGATATCGTAAGATTTTATGCCATCTGCCATATGGCGCAAATCTAATAGCTTCCGACAGATGGTGGTAAAACAATCTCGATTACGCCAGACGTAAAATACCTAGACCAATATATTATATTGGTCTAGGTATTTTACATCAATACAAAGACCAAAGGGCTGCAACATCAAAGATGCGAGACATTTGGTCGAGCCGTCTGCCAAGTGGTCACACTTGATTAATGCTAATCCTTCTTCATGGGTAAGGTCCTATGATGAGGAGTAAATTTTTATGATCCAATAGAAATACAGGTGCATAACTATCTGAGATATTACACGAACAGAAACTATGGGATGGGATGGGGACAAAAAATGTATCCCTCGATTATATCCACTGATGTGATAAAATTGTTTAGCCCTTATGCCAAAGCACGGCGACGGGGAGAAGTATATCCTCGTTTGATATAACGAGTAGACATATATCCGCCGTCCGTAGCATGGAACCAAATGAAAGATAAAAAATTATGTTTTGTTGACATTTGAAAGGTACAATTTAATTCTAGTTCATTGGACGTGAGAAGTTTATATTCATACAAAAAATCTATCTAAGTCTATCTCCCATTTTATCTACTGTGAATATTATATCCATCGGTGTGCCCATGCTCGAAGGGTGGATAAAACTAAGCGAGAGGATAAACATTTTCTCCTATCCCCGGGGATAAAATTGTCTCCTGCTCATGCTAGCCCTGCTAGGCAGATGGCTAGTCTCCGTTGAGACTAACCGCGTGAACGCAGACTGACAATGAGAATTACAATGATCGCAATCCTGATCCGTATCGCATGATGATGGATATTGCATGTCGAGGTGAGAACTCTTTTCTAGGATAAATATATTTATTTATTAATACACAGTCATTATCATTTATTTCAGATTTCTTATCACTTATTATTTTCTTATTTTATAATCCAAAACAAACTACAAACATTCTTCCTTTATTTCCAACTTAATATGCTTAGAATTCACGTGATTTGTTAATAGCGATTCTTCACAATTTCTTTTAACTTTTATTAAAGTTCTTTTTTTCTTGACACCTTTACACTTTGCTTTAAAAATCTTTTCTAATAATAACACATCTTTTTTATGAATGGTCCACTCTATAACTGATGATTCAGCTAACTTTACAAGATTGTCATTTTCATTATAAACTGGTATATCAATTTCTAATATGTTCATTACTTTTTGTAATATATCATCAACATAGTAATTTATTACCAGGTCCGCTTTGTTGTCCTGTAAAATAATTCAAAATACGTTTTAGGTAAAATACTAGCAAGTTCCGCGATTTCACTCCAGATGTAAATATAAGTCATTCTTGTCCTTATATTTACTTGTATAGTTTGTTAATAACTCGACTACGACATCACCAATTTTAGATTCTAGCATATAGCTATGAAACATCATTTTGACAAATATATTGTGTGAATATGATCTTAGTCAGTCAAGTCATTCAGAAGTCGCAAAACCGCTAACAGATATTCCGGAAGTACAAATACGATGTAATAGGTAAACTAAGTAGTTATTGTTGTTTATCTCTATGCTATTGGAGTGAGAAGTTAATTCTAAAGCTTCAATCATCACTGCTAAACATGGACTTCCCCCATAGATTGCCTTGGTCTTTTGGCCTGAGCGATTTTGCCATGGTTGCCACGTTAGGCAGGCGAGTTGGCAACTAGGTTTTCTTATTCTTTCAAGTTTTCATCACAAGATGCTGCTGCCCATCTGTTTTAGTTTCTCTCTGACACCTCTTACAACACCCACGGGAAGATATGGGGTAGTGGATATTCTTACACCGCCACTACACGGGTTTGCTTATGATTAGTTCACCTTATATCTAAATAATCATGTACAATATGTGGAAATATGATATCGTGAATTCGATGCTAGTACCAATACCAGATCCGATTCAATTACTCAAATGAGTGTGTTAGGGTGTATATTTTTTCTATTGTATATAAATGTTCTTTCCTCTTGTGGTTGGTATATAGATCGTAATTTAGCAGTACATTTTACAAAAACAAAGTTAATGCAATTTAGATGTTTACTTAAAAAATCTTTACATTTTACCTATGTAACTAGTTGCAGCCGCAACTGATCACTAGACTAAATCTAGTTGCGCGACTAAATCGACGTCGTAACAAAAATGTCGAATTGTTTCAGTTTTTTTGCTGCAAAAAGATATGTACGATGTCAAATTTGCAAAAAGATGGTGTTACCTTTCATAGGTATATAAGTAATTTCTTCTGACTTATCAAAAACATCTCATGTAAACATGTGCATATATTCTCGATTAAGAATCACAATTCACAATATCACCTACAGTGGATTAAGAAGGAATGCCTTGTTTCCAGATAAAAGGAGACCCCGTTTCTCTACATACGAAACATAGCAGCTTTAAGCTGCTATTTCTCACTGGTATTCTATGAGAGTGTGCTCCTACCCAATCAAGCCGACACATTCATGCTGCAACTATAATATAGCTGCAGCGTAGCTTTAAGACATAAATTAAATAGTTTACTTAAAAATGTGTTGCTTTTATTTCGTTCGCCTATTAAGCCCTATTTTTGCTTTCACAGTAAAAATAGCCAGTTTATAATGCACATTTTTTCTTCCAATTTTTTTTTCTACGGTGCATATTTCTGTTTTCGACATTCTGGTTTTATGTTTAATAGTTCTTAATATGAGAAGGCAATAATCAAATGCTTAAGACTATCAAAATTTTTGAACAATAACTTACATGTTTAGTGGGCTGCAAGTTACATATAACTAGCTTTCCGCCATACTTCACAGTCTCAAGAGGTAGATTTCCACTGGGAATTATTTGTAACGTTGTGCCTAAACAAATACTCAAATCTGCAATACTGAAAGATTTCGACAGTTAACATTAAATGTATCAGGATTTTTTAATTATTTTAACATTATCACAACCTCTATAAGTCCAGCAAAATCCATTATTACTGGTCATGGTACTCTCAAATTGTAAAGAAGATTGGCAAGCAGATTGATGATGGCAGTACTAGATCTCTAGAATTTTACATAAGGCATATTATACAAGTTGGTTATTGATTGATTGATCCAGGCTTGTTTCTGCAACTGCATGTCTAAGCACATATTTTGCATCTATCAAATTGAGTATACCACCATTTAATTGGGGCTATGTGGTTATCTGGCCTCTTATGTGCCACCGGGGTCAAGACTTTGGCCTTTATGCTGTCACCATATGTAATTAAAACAAAGAAATATTTGTATTATGCTCAGTAATAAAAAAAACAAATTACACTGTTGTATTCCAGTTTGAAGAGTAGAAAAGCCGGCAAGCTGTCACGCATTTTAAATAATCGTTATCAAGGAGTTACCTCAGTATTATTATTTTAGGTTATTAATTACAAGCTATGAGGCATTCATAGTCTTCACAGGAAACAATGGCTTCTCTTCAGCTTTCGACACAGTCAGTCATTCCGTACTACTCACAACACCTTGCCCTCTATGCAGATGATACAAACTTCTTTTATTTTGGGAGCAATATCAAACAAATAAAAATGCACGCACAAGAGGATCTAAACACACTTCATGGTTGGTTTGAGTACAATCTATTAACAATAAATACTTCCAAAACTTCATACATAGTATTTAGTTCCAAAAGTAGAAAAATACCCGATCATCCTAAACTAAGCATTAGTGATGAAATTTGACACTAGACAAAAATATTACTTGAAACTTGTAAGTGAGCTTTACTTACAACATATTCACAACAACCTCTCCTCACTTTTTTTTTTATAGGAGAGGGATCACTTGTGGGCCCCTCATAGCATAAAATAGTTGAATGTATACCGAAATCAATTTGAAACCAGTACAAATAATACAAAACAAAATTATTAAAATTTTGCACAAAATTACTTCTTAATACCATCGAAATCGATTTAGAAAAATATTTTTTTTTTAAATATTAAGCAACTTTACAAATACGTGTAAACTTATCTACAAGATATTTCACAGCTTATTCACTCACACATTACATTCACAACAAAAAGTCAAGTCAATAACTATATAACCCAATTTTGTGTTATCTGCCGTAAGAACTAACTATGGTACAAAAAAGTTATACAATCGACTTCCAAAACATGTGAAAGAAGTGAATTCTATCAATATTTTTAAAAGAAGAAGAAGATTATTTGAATATATTTATAACTAGCTGTTCCCCACGACTTTGTTTACATGAAATTTATTGTGGTTGCATTTCATGGGTTTTGATCTTTTTGTGTGGAACCCTAATTGTTTTGCTAAAATAAAAGTAGTCTAAGTTACTCCTTATAACATCAGCTATCTGCCAGTGAAAGTCCCGTCAAAATCAGTCCAGCCATTTTGGAGATTAACCGGAACGAACAGACAGACAGACTGAGACAGACAGACAAAAATTTTAAAATTGTTTTTGTTATTTAAGTACTGTATATACTTTCATACGCCTTTACTAAAAAGATTTTGACATTACAAACAGACACTTCAATATTATTTATTTATATAAATGTATAGATGATGAAACAATGCATTATAATTAACTTGGACCACCACCTTAGAGTTAGATAGGAATACATTGAACTCACTTCTTGGTTGTAGATCGATCAATGTATTTTTTACTACCCGCATGCACTATAACTATAATTATTATATAGATATTATTGTTCACACGTAAGTGACAATTGTCTTAAGGAGAAATATTTTTTTAAACCAAACAACACTATGAAGGAAGGTTTCTCCATTTGCATGTGGAAGATAGTATACAGGCAAAGTGGCTACTAACCATCAAGCACAACCATAAGCTAATTTGTAACACAGTCACATTATTAAAATATTCAAAGGAACAGGAATTTCGTAGCACTTCACTTATTATATTATGCCTTCTCTTTTATAGATCTACATATTATAATTAATAGAATCAGGCGTTACTTTGCAAAAATAAATTATAATAAAGTTGGATCACTTTTCCAACTTTCTACATAGTTAAAATTGGCCATAGATTTACCCTACCTTGAATGCCATTCTGCCATTAACAAGTCATTTTCTGGTAAATCATGTTCCCAGTCTAGAACTCCATCATACAGACGCCCACGACAAGGTCTTCCACCATTATGACCTGACGCACATGGAACTCCACTGCATTTTTTCCCAACTGTCTCAACTGGACAGCTTCGCACAAACTGCCTGAGAAATGTGATAAAATTTTTTGAATTTAAAATATTAAAAATTTGTATTATTTTAACTTGAACATTTGAATAAGTTGTATTTATTATTATTGATGGTTTATATTTTAGTGGTGCTATATTAATATTTTTTTAAAACAAGTCATTTGTAAATTTTAATTTTAAATAAGTACATGATCCGTAAATACCTTTTACAAAGGCTGCACTCATCAATAAACATATTGCCATGTAATTCAGACAAACACTTTCGTGGCAATCCAGATTTTAAGTGTAGACCATCAATGTTCTGGCTAACTATATATTGCACTTTATTGGACTCTACCAATTTCTTCAATATCATATGGGTTTTTGTAGGTTGTGCATCAGCAAATGATACATTTGAAGATGGACGCTTCCCTTCTTTTTCCAATGTCCAAACACCATTTGGTCCTCTAAAAATATTATACAGTTTAAAATCACATATTTAATAATTTTGTTATGTAAAAGTTCCACATACCTAAAATCTGGTATCCCAGCTGAAGTACTTATCCCAGCTCCAGTATGAACCACAGTGTGTTTACTCTGACACATTAGCCGAGCCAAAATTTCGCATTTCTCGTTGAACTTCTCAAGCGTGTCAAATTTCTGGATAAAAAGTGTTTTGTGAGAACATTTGCGGGAACATTAGGCTTAGTTTTTAATATAAAATAATTAGATAAATTACTTCTGGTACGCCCAAGATGCCTTTGTGTTCGTATGGTGATAGTCCTTCCGCGTAATTACATGACATTTTTAAGCATTTCAATTAAAAATATATTTATTTTTCTGTTCGTTTTTAAATTTAACTGAGACTTTTATTTACGCCGTCATTATCTTTTTCTTCAAGACTAAATAATCGTTTTCTTTAATTAGAAAATTATCACAGAAAAAGAACTCCCCCGTAATTACAATTATTATTAATAAATATTAGGCCTTTAGGTGCACAAAACCAGTGATAAAACCCTAACAGTGTTATTCATAAAAAGTTAAAATAGGTTTATTAGCTTCTTATTAGGATGGGTACCCGTTAGGGATATTCGATATACATCGATGCATCGAATTCACTCGATGTTTACAATACGATGCATCGAACCGATCCGATGTTTTGGAAAGTTATTGATACACTCGATGTATCGATGTATTTTCATAAAACATCGAATCAATGATAACCATCCAATGGTAAAATGGGTATACTTATATCACTATTAATATTATAACTTCTAACTCAGAAAAACAGCGCTCTGATTTAGAAGGTATAATATTAAACCTAATGGTGGTGCTACTTGGCAGCTGTCAGTCCTTAGCGAAATCAAGAAATTGGCTGGTTGGAAACACTGTGCTAAATAGAATCAAAAAAAATCGCCTGGTCTGTCTCGGTTTTAAGGCGGCTACTCACTTGCATGCCGCTGGGCAATCTAGGATGAACAGCGATCGAGACAGTATCAGAATTGTCTCTCTATACACATGCCTGCCGTTCAGTATGAAAGTGTACATCTCGGTTGACACATGCGTTGAGAATGGCGCCAGTTTTATCGAAATATCAATGAATTGGTAAATATAGCCTTGGTTCTTTTTTTATAAAGAATAAGGGTGACAAATGAGCACAGTCCACCTGATGTTAAGGAGATACTGTGGCCCATAGACACCCATATTTCTGATAAAACAACTAATTAATTAATAATTACAACCATAACACAGTCCTTAAAAGCTGCAGCATGACTCTACCACGTTTAAAAACGTTACAACGTTCAAATAACGTTGCTTTTGCGGTGCTGCCGTAAAAAAAAAAACAAAAAGGAGATAATGGGTGAAGAAGCCGCTGTTTATACACTTCTGTCACCAGTATCCAAATTTCACATGTTTTATTGATATCTATTGTGAAGTGTGCTGCGCGCGAAAGTCACTAACGAACTGATTGAAATTGTTCCAATGGTGCTACACACGTGGCAGCGGTAGCTATGATCTAGGGAGCAAAGAAGTTCTTGCGCCCCTGCCGCCCAGCCACAGGGCCGACTTAGCAAATTAACCCTGCTTTCATACACACATCACAATTAAGGAGGAAATTAAGGGTGATCCCCACTTCTACACCCTAGATTGCCCCTTCGGCAGGCAAGTGAGTTGACGCCTTTAGACCATTTATATATATTTATATTTTTAAACAGTGGTAGAGCCACACGGCAGCTTTTGCTGTCGCACGGATGGGCCGGCTCGAACCGGGGTGGTACCACGACCTCACAGAAAACCAGTGTGAAGTAGAGGTTTACCTCTGCGTTTTGCTTGGTGAGTGCAGGTGGCCGGAGGCCCTTTTTACTGGAAATGAGGCATTCCATCTTAGTCCTAACGAGTGACAACGCATCTACATTTTGATTTGTAACAGAGGATAGATGTAGATGTCTATGGGCCGCAGCAACCACTTACCATCAAGTGGACTGTGTGCTCGTTTGTCACACTTATCCTATAAAAAAAATTAACACAGTGGACTCGCCTCGCATGATTATTGCCCTCTGCCAAAGTATTGGATTTAAAAATCTTGTGCGTTGATTAAACCTGCTTACAGAATCGTTTTTATAAACGCACTAGATTTTTATCCCTATAAGAATCATTTCCGCCGAAGTAGGTGTTTTTTGAAAAATGCCAATCGGTGCGGTTAACGTGTGCATAAAGCAGTCAAATACTTAAAGTTGTACAAAAAGATGGAGTTGTATTCCATATGTAAGTTTTATATTGTGAATGTATCATTTTTTATCATTTAAAATAATATCATAAACATTGACCTACTACTAAATGGACCTCGGCTATGCGCTCAAAAGTGTCCGAGCCAAAAGAGTTCCAAAATGCAAAAAGAGCTCGAATTGAACGCCAGTCTTCGTTTTGTCGCCTGATAATACACTCCAAATTGCCGTACAGTATCACAAAACGAGCAAAACTATTTATATATTTTTTCGATACTATTTATATTAAACTATTAATATTTAATAATTTAAAAAGAATATTTTGTTTAGATACAATATACGTAGTATTTAATTAAAATTCACATTAATTGTAAAAACAAAAAACCATACCGATTTTTTTCGCTAGAAGCTTCATAAGGCGAAAAGAATGCAGCCTCTTGTTGAAGTTAAAAGGCTGATAAATTGTCGCAAGTAAAATTATATATATAATACGTTTGTATAGGTTGACTCGCGACACATTTTTCGCGAATTTTGTTCTAGATCCGCCGTCCATTTAGTAGTAGGTGAATGATCATAAATAATAATTTATTTATTCTTTATTGCATTCCTTGATATAAAAGAATACAAAGGGAATAATACAAAAAAAAAATCTACCAGTCAACCCACGAGAATTTGACGTAGGTGTAGCAGTATAAAATAATAACAAAATAAAAATGATAATTAACTAAGTTATATATTAATTTTACAAATATATAAAACAAATATACTATAGGAATATCTCCTATTTATGCATATATACAAATATATGCATACAGACGTATACATACATATATACACATCAACATACAAATATAAATAATACAAATAAATAACTATGAATATTTACGTCTGTTAACAATATATTAGTTCTTACGAATAAGACACTTTGTGTGTCATGGAATTAAGAATATCTATCTATCGAACTAACATCCTTGAACACACATACACACTCACAAAAGGCGTGCGGGCAGACAGTACTGATGTAAGAGTAGTAGATCATTCAAAATTGTCGGTTGTTTGAAGTCAGAAAAAGTACTCGATGTTGAAAAAACATCGATGTTTTTAACCGATGCATCGGAATATATCGATGCACAGTTTCGATGCATCACATCGAAAAAATACATCGATGTATTTTCAAAGTGGACACCCCTAGTACCCGTAAAACCATAACTTAGGCGGGCGTAAACGTAAAACACTATTCCAAAGAGTATTTTTTTTTTGGAGCTTATGGCCTGGCATTTAGACCTTTAGGCCAAGTCTTGAGTATTTTTATTCGGTTTATTATAATTTCCCCACTGTATTTTTGATGAATTTATATAGAGGCACGTAATAGGATCTATTTTTTAACATATCACTCAGCCGGCGGGAGGGATCTTGCACTGTCACTTGATTTTGCACTATGTCACTAATTTCACTGACAAGAATCAATCTGTCAAATGAAAAGCACTCACATGTAAATATGAAATGTTCGATATCACCAACAGAATTATTGCAGAAGGTGCAGTAACTGCTCTCCACTATGCCCAATCGAGCCAGGTGGGCCGGGACGGTGGAGTGACCAAAGCGCAGTCTATTTATAGTGGTAACAAAGTCCCGACTGGCCATTTTCAGTTTGTTATACCATGGTGCTACAGGTAGTTTTTCTTGAACAGTTCCATACCATTTACCCTTCTGTTCTTGATCTTGTTTCCAAAATTCGACCCATAAGCTATTGACCTGGTTGTCAATAGATTGATAACAGTCGGTCAAAGGTACTTTTACTATGGAGCTAACATCCAACATGTTGGTTCCATCACGTGCAATTTTATCTACTATCTCATTTCCTGTTATGCCCCTATGTGATGGAATCCACATGAAAGAGACCTGTATACCCTTTTTTGCATAACTAAATAACAATTTTTTAATATTATACAAAATATAGTTTTTTTTAAAGTCAAATCTGAGATTAGTTAAACTTTGGACCATACTTAAACTGTCTGTTAAAATTAAAAAATTATTAAAACTATTTATATGTGCAATCCTCTTCAGGGCCTCGAGGGCCGCATATACCTCTGCAGTGAAAACACTGCATTTAGGGTCCAGAAGAAAACTTTGACCAAACTTGCATTGTGGATCATAAACGTCACTGCGCACAAAGAGCTCACTTTTGCTACCATCTGTATACAAAGTATAGTAGTTATTGTCGGAAATAAAATTTAATAATTCACAATTATTAAAAAAACTTTTGGTAACAATATTGGTCTCAAATATAATACAGGAATATGGGTATGTGTAGCATGTCCACTTTGATTGTTTAATTACATTTTTAAAATCTTCATTCATTTGCTGTACAATGAGAGGCAAAACTGGAAAATAACCTTGTAAAAGCTCACCTCCCGAAGTCTGCTGGACCGAGCATTGTAAAGGAAAAGGTACTATTTTTTTGAGAACATTATCATTACCAGATACCAGCTTTAGTAAATATCTCTCTATTAGCAGAAGTCTTCTAAGACACAGTGGCATTATTTTGGTTTCAACTTCCATAGCTCGTATGGGAGTTGAACACATAGCCCCAGAAATAATTCGCAGAGCTTTGTTTTGAATTATGTCTAGTTTTTTTACACAACTACTATTTGAGTAGGCTAAACAACTGTAGTCGAAATGGCTTCTGACTATAGATTTATATAGCATACTTAAAACTTTGGGGTCTGCACCCCAAGTCACACCAGCTAAACATCTTATAATATTTAAGCCATTAAGAGAGTTAGTTATAATGTGATTGATGTGTAAATTAAAACAAAGTTTGTTATCAATGACAACACCCAGGAATTTATGGTTAGATACAACTGAAATTGGATGATTATTGTAGAGTATGCCATTAGAGGGAAAATCTTTACTAAAAATCATGGCCTTGCTTTTGTTAGGGTTAATCTGTAGAGCCAACTTGTCATTATAATATATGTACAATTGCTCTAAAGCATTATTTATACTATTTACAGCTCTATCTACATTATGGTCTGTACAATATATTACAAGATCATCCGCAAATTGTAAAATATTTACACCTTCTATATTTACAAAATTAAGAATTTGACTAGTGTATATGTTGTACAACAATGGAGATAATGTAGCCCCCTGCATTGTACCTTTGGAGACCCTTCTGGGACCATGGAGAATATTATTATGACTTATATACAAAGTTCTATCTATTAAAAAATTAAATAACCAATGGCAAAGTATGCCTGGTATACCAATGTCAGAAAGAACTTGAACCAAAATGCCAGGATCTACATTATCAAACGCACCTTCAATATCCAGAAAAACACAAACACTGGACTTATTATTATTATTGGCATATTTCAGATCTGACAAGAGAGAGATGAAGCTGTCAGCACAACTTCTGCTTCTCCGGAAGCCATATTGAACATGTGGAATGATGTTGTTCGCCTCTACATAACACTCAAGACGCATCTTTATCATGTTTTCATTAAGCTTTCCAACACAAGATGACAAAGATATAGGACGATATGAATTAGGATCTTCAGGTGGCTTGTCAAGCTTAAGTAGAGGGATTACACACTGTGTTTTCCAAGATTCAGGAATTTTTTGTAAGTGCCAAAGAGCATTAAGATTAGCTAATAGTTTCTTTTGTACGGACTGATTTAGGTTTTTGATCAAAATGTATGGACAATTATCTAAACCAGGGGTTGTGTTTCGTCTGGATTGTAAACTTGTACAAAACTCACTCCAAGTAAAGGGTTCTATGAGGAAACTGGACTTCTGAAGACTATTATTAATTTGAAAATAACTTTCTAGATTATCAATAACCCTACATCCATTTCGAGATAATTTGTCTAAAAGAGGGACTACAAATTCGTCTTTATATGTTCTATTATTGCATTTTATTCGTTTAAATAACTTGTTGTATTTCCAAATAATACTAACAGGTTAAGTTCTGTTAAAAGTATTACAGATGTTAGCCCAACCATTGCGTTTATGTTCTGAAATAGTCTTTTTCTTAACAGCATTAAGTCTTTTGTAATTAAAGTAATTATCAATGGTTGGATCTCTTCTGTACAGTTTTAAAGCTTCATAAGTTTTAATAACACTCTGTTCACATGTGTCACTCCACCAAGGTGCTGGAGGTTTGCAACGATAGTTGTTTGCTTTGACAAACTTTGGCACAGTATCTCTCCTAAGTGTATCAAGACTTTCAATAAATTCATCATATGACTGTAATGGATTCTCATTATTAACTTCAAAATTAGAAAAAGCAGTTATAGACAGCTCATTGTATTTTGTCCAGTCTGTCTTGTTGTATAAGAATTTTTCAATGGGAGGATTAATTTGGTATCTATCAACTGACAATAAAACACGAGTAAGCGTAGGAAAATGATAGCTCCCCATACAATCATCATGCACCCACCATTCGCATAGTGGAGTGATTGAAGCACTACAAAAGCTGACATCAATAGCCGATGGATTTCGGTTAGGATAATTAATAGTAGTGAAGCTACCATTGTTGAGGACACATAGATCAAATTCATCAATTAAATCGTATAACTGATGACCCCGACTTTTCGTGGTCATACACCCAAATGCCACATGGTGAGCGTTGAAATCTCCAGCCACATATATTGGCTTAGGCAAATCTCTAATTATATCACGCAGTTTACTTATTCTGAAGTTACCATTCGATGGAGGGCAGTATACACATAAAATCGTTAATTGTTTACCACTTACATATAACAATAATGCCACAGTCTGAATGTCTTGGTAAAATCTGGTTTGAATAATATTATATTTAAAATACGGTTTGATCAAAATTGCTACTCCACCATGCTCATTTTGGGCATTCATCATCATCATCATTACAGCCCTTCACAAGTCCACTGCTGAACATAGGCCTCCCCCAAAGAATGCCACAAAGCACGGTCCTGAGCCACCTGCATCCATCGACTTCCTGCATATCTTACCAGGTCGTCACTCCATCTAGTGGGGGGACGCCCTACACTTCGCCTGCCGCTACGAGGCTGCCACTCGAGAACCTTTCTTCCCCATCGGTTGTCGGTTCTTCGAGCTATATGGCCGGCCCATTGCCACTTCAGCTTACTAATCCGTTGGGCTATGTCGGTCACTCTAGTTCTACTGCGGATATCCTCATTTCTGAGTTTATCACGCAGAGAAACTCCGAGCATAGCCCTCTCCATAGCTCGCTGAGCGACCTTGAGCTTCCTCATCCGGCCAGCAGTGAAGGACCACGTCTCAGTTCCGTATGTCATCACTGGCAACACGCACTGGGTGTACAGTCTCGTTTTCAAGTTTTGAGGTATACCTGACGAGAAGATGTGCCGTAATTTCCCGAACGCTGCCCAACCGAGTTGAATCCGTCGATTGACCTCTCGGTCGAAGTTGGACTTACCTAGTCGGACTATTTGTCCCAGGTAAACATACTCGTCAACAACTTCGAGCTTAGTGTTCCCAACAACTACCGGCATAGGTGTGACATGGACATTAAACATGATCTTTGTTTTGTCCATGTTCATCTTAAGACCTATCCGTTGGGAAACACTATTGAGGTCATTGAGCATAGTGCTTAGGTCCTCCAGCGATTCTGCCATAAGGACTATATCGTCGGCAAATCGAAGGTGAGTGATGTACTCGCCATTGATGTTGATACCGTATCCTTTCCAGTCCAGAAGCTTGAAAACATCTTCCAATGCAGCGGTAAAGAGTTTCGGGGATATGACGTCACCCTGTCTTACACCTCTCTGCAATTGGATAGGTTTCGTACTCTGGTTCTGTACTCGGATAGCCATCGTAGCCCTACTGTACAAGCACTTCAACACTTCGATATACCGACAGTCAACTTGGCATCGCTGAAGGGACTGCAGCACCGCCCAAATTTCGACGGAATCAAAGGCTTTCTCATAGTCCACATACGCCAGACATAGTGGCAAATTGTACTCCTCGGACTTCTGTACAATTTGCCGAAGGGTATGTATGTGGTCTATGGTGCTAAAGCCCTTTCGGAAACCGGCTTGTTCGGGAGGCTGGAAGTCGTCAAGTCTGCGCGCGAGACGATTCGTAATGACTCTCGAAAACAGCACGTAGACGCGGCTCAGAAGGGAAATCGGTCTGTAGTTCTTCAAGAGAGCGTTGTCGCCTTTCTTGAAGAACAAGACCACCGCACTTCTGCTCCACGCCTCCGGTGTAATGCCACCATGGAGGACGAAATTAAAGAGCTTCTGAAGGACTTCAAGTACCGGTTTTCCACCCGCTTTCAGAAGCTCCGCTGTAATTCCATCCTCGCCTGGGGCCTTGCCGTTTTTAAGGTGCTGGAGAGCCATTCTAATCTCGCTCAGACTGACGTCCGGGATATCATCGGAATAATGTCGGATAAGACTCGCTCTTGGATCGTTACTCACACTTGCGTGCGGCTCCAACGATGACGTGTACAGCTGCCCATAGAACCTCTCAATCTCACTCAAAATCTCAGGTGCCCCGGAAACGATGCTGCCACATTCTGTCTTCAGCTTTGACAGTTGGCGCTTTCTGGCAGACAGATCTCTGGCAAAGACTTTGGAGCCTCGGTTCCGCTCGATCGCTTCTTCAATACGAGCTGTATTGAATTTGCGTAAGTCCCGCCGCATGCATTTGGAGATCTGTCTGTTCAGTTGCCTGTATGCTGTTAAATCTGTTGAAGAATGTAGCTTCATCTCCCGTCTAACAGCCATGAGATTAAGAGTGTGATCGGAGAGTTTTTGTGTTCTTCTGCGGCGGGTCTTGCAGAACTTAGCTCCGACCGCATGGACAGTTTCCACGAGCTTGTCATTCAAATCGTCCACTTCATTGCAGTATTCTAGGCACTGAAAACGGTTTTGTAACTCGAGCTGAAAGGTTTCGGGACTTTGGATTAGAGCACGAGGGGGACGGAGCGTTGACTTCATTAGACGAGACCTCTCCAACTTAACGTTTAGGTTCAGTGTGCCTCTAACCATTCGGTGATCGCTGCCGGTTTTCACCCTCGCGATCACTGAGACATCACTGAACAGTTGTCGTCTGGTCGTCATAATGAAGTCAATCTCATTTTTTGTCGAACCGTCGGGGCTCGACCATTATGATAGTGGAAATTATATCCCGAAATGTTAAAATGCTGAGTATCTTTCAGCCAAGTTTCATTGAGTAGACAGATATCAACATTTTGCTCATCTAAAAATTTAGACAATAAGGATTTTTTCCTATGTATACTTTGAATATTGTACTGAGCTATACATAACTGCTGTATGTTCTGTACTGTACTGTCCATTATTGTGACAGATTTTTTAAAAGTAAGTCTTTAATGAACAGTGTAGTCACAGGTTCATTATCTGTTTTATTACCTAATTCGACTAAAGTTTGGACCATTGCCATCAAAATATTCTTATTGTTTCCAATTTGAGCCTTAAGTTGAGTTTGGTTCAAGTTGGGTTCAGGCACTGTTTTATTTACATTATTTACAATTTTTACATTTTTATTTAATTTATGTACATTTTGGTTTATTGATGGTAGGGTCTTAACAATGCTGCTCGACTGTGCAGGTAAAGACGGAAAATCAGATGACTTAATTGTATTAGCTACAGAGGCATAAGTAATTTTACCCTTTTTTTCAAGTATTTTTTTCATTTTTATTGGGCAAGATTTGGAAATGGCCAGGTGGGGACCACTGCAATTGACACAACACTGGTTTTCTTTTTTATCACAGTCTCTGAAATTATGTTCCCCAGCACATATCGAGCAACGTTGTTTACCATTACAAATTTTCGCAGGGTGGTTGAACTTGAAGCACCGGAAGCATTATTGGAACGGTGGGACATATTCAAACACCCTGAACGAAAATAGGTCATATTGGATGTTGTCGGGCAGAACATTTGATAGGAAAGTTATACTGACCGTCTCGAGACCTACAGTACTTTGACCGACTTTTTTCGTGAATCTTCTCACTGAAATAATTTCATAAATCGAAGACAGTTTCGTATATAATTCCTTGTTCGAAATGTTGGTAGGCACATATCGGATGATTCCAGTTTTTTCTATCTGCGCTGCAGGAATATGCGCCTTCAAGTTGTGCTTTGTTAAAAAGTCTGTATTTGTGATGAAATTATTTGCAGTGTTGTATTGTTTAAAAACAACCGCAATTTTGTTGGCATTGACTCTATGTAAAGCTACCACACCTTTCACCTCCGAAGTAAAAATATGATTTAAGTAAACTGGACTTTTATTTCCAAGTTTAACCTGTTTGTCCTGGCTTTCAACAAAAACTTTGAAGTCCGTATTTGTACAATGTTCAGGATAAAGTCTCAGATAACCTGGCTTAAAAAACGGAATAAAGTCATCCTCACCGCCGCCTACTTCAGGTCCACTTGCCTTTGTACCTCTTTTACGAACAATTTTGGATCGTTTCGGGGTTCCACCTGGATCCTCCGGTTCATTCATTTTAACAATTAACAAAATGTACAATTATTTACACCGAACAGGATATTTTAACGATAAATATAAAAATTAAATCGACCACCTCGTTTGAAGTTCCCGCCAAAAAAAACTCCAAAGAGTATTTTTTTTTGGAGTTTATGGCCTGGTATCTAGACCTTTAGGCCAAGTCTTAAGTATTTTTATTCGGTTTATTATAATTTCCCCAAATGTATAATTATCCTTCATAGTTCACTGCTTCACAATATGTTGATGCGTCACATTGTGCAGCCCTTGGGAGATTTTGACGGCAACTTGAGCCAGCAGACAGCTGACAGTTGGCGATAGTATCTAAAGGCGCCTATGTAGACAAACAGCTTATCTTGAGAATCCATCACCATCAGAGCACTTGTTTCACAGTTTCCACAAATAGTTCACATGCGCAGACACTTAATACACAAAATCGCACCAGTTTTACATATCAAAGTCCACTTCAAACCATTATTTAAACAATAATACCGGAGCAGCAAACCGACGCCGGTCAAGTTCCCGCCAAAACTCTCTCCAAAGAGTATAATAACTGTCAGTGTGACCATCTTTAAAATACAGATCCTGCCATACTTTGGTTAAAAACCTGCCAAATCCTGCCAAAATCTGTAATGAAAAATGCCTAAATACTGCCAACTTTATTTACCATTGTATTATACTAAGAAACGTCAAAATACAAAAATACAAAATACGAAATTAAACATATCTTTACTTGGTTCGAATGCAATGCAATC
This sequence comes from Parnassius mnemosyne, assembly GCA_963668995.1. Taxonomy (NCBI): domain Eukaryota; kingdom Metazoa; phylum Arthropoda; class Insecta; order Lepidoptera; family Papilionidae; genus Parnassius; species Parnassius mnemosyne. The sequence continues at coordinate 30,713,398 of CAVLGL010000024.1, read as the reverse complement.
GCCATGCTTGTTTAACGTACAAGATAGACGCTAAATGTTTATTTATAAATCTGTTTCGTGTTTTTGTCTTAATTAAATTTATTTTAGAGAATATTCTTTCGCATGTTGATGTTTGCTAGTAGCGGCATGCTCCTTTAAGCGGACAGCCGGGGTGTCAATTTGCAGTTACAGTATACAGTCTAGATCATCTTTAGCTTTTGAGATCCATGATGAAAATAAAAGATCTCTTCGCTCTATACGCCCTTTCTTATTTTCGCTTCGTCACCACCACCTATAATTACTATCGTCCACGAAATATTATTAACAAGATTTCATGGTAATAATGAAATCAAATTCTGTACCATACTAAAGTACGTCTCTTTTATGACTGATTGAAATATTAAACAACTCGTGTTAAGATTTTTACTTTAGACTTTATACACAAACTTTTTTTAAAGTTGTTTGAATGTGATACAAGCATAATACGAGAAATCGAGAAATACAGGGAAATCCCCAACATGTTGGCGAAGTATCTAGGGTTGTCATTTTCGTCATTTTAAGTTGCCATAATGAAATATATTTTTAATACCCCAATACTGCCAAATACTGCCAGGTTTAATAAAACCTCAACCGATCATGCCACAGGCTAAAATAAGAGGCCAATCCGGCCAAAATGGCAGGAACCTGCCACATATGGTCACACTGATAACTGTCCTAACTCCTAAGGCCCGCCACATACATACAGGATTCCGTTTCGATATTCCGAACGCAGCAAGTTCATATAAAATCTATGACCCGTCACACACGTACGGTAGTTTTCCGTAAGAAATTTTGCGGGCAAAACGGGATTCCGTATGTGTGTGGCCGACCCGTTCGGAATTCCGAAACGGAATCCCGAAACAGAATTTCGTATGTATGTGGCGAGCCTTAGTCCTATACAGGAAAAGAGAGCCCACTTCAGTGCTGCCAACCTCAAAAAACTAAAAAACAACAAATCGCCTAAAAAAACAGTAGAAAGCAGTAGGTAAAGAAAAAAATGGCAGATTTCATAACCAGCCTTTGAACCTATCATCTTTTAACCACAAATTTACGAATTTCTGTTCATATTTCACATTTTTCTTCTTAGGAAGACTTTTCCCAGTCGATGAATCACTACTCATTTTATCAACAACGTTGTAATTATTGTTTTTTTTTTTAAATAGACGCCGCAATTCAAAGAAACTATTCAAGGTGTTGTGATTATAAAAAAATACGCAGTATAATAGGCGTGTAGCTGTCATTCATAAATTGGGATTTTCCGTGCATAAAAATTTATTTATTTTATTTATTTATTTATTCTTTATTGCATTCCTTAAAACAAAAGAATACAAAGGGCGGACTTAATGCCTTGAGGCATTCTCTACCAGTCAACCCATGGAGTGGTGAGAATTTGACGTAGGTGCGACAATATAGAATAAAATAACAGTACACAAAATAATAATTAACTACATAATACATACAATTTACTAATAAATAAACTATACATACTTAAATGACGTATACAAACATATATACAAATATATACATACAAATATACATACAAATATACATACAAATATACATATTTAAATACATATTTAAATACATAATATATAATTAGTACATACAAATACCTATGAATATATGCGTCTGTTTAGCAATACATATCAAATGGATGAATCAAGTAAAATGCTTTGTCTTCAATAGATGGTTACGGACCAATTTTTTAAAAACATACTTGTTGGATGTTTTTCTGATGTCATCGGGCAAGGAGTTCCAAAGGCGTGTAGCCTGAACTGTGAAGGAGTTGCCATAGAACTCGGTGAAGTGAACAGGAATACAGATTTTGTTGTTAGAAGAAGAACGTAGGACCCTATCATGAGATGAGGAGAGATAGTGAAATTTACTCTTAAGATAAGAAGGCGAAGATGGGTCATTTAAAATGGAAAAAAGAACAAGCAATATTCTGGAATTGCGCCTCTGACGGATTGTAAGCCAATTTAGCTTAGATCTATATTGCGAAATATGGTCATACTTACGAAGCCCGAAAATAAATCGTATACAGTTGTTAAGAAGGCGTTCCAGTTTGTTCAGAAGATCTTGGGACAGATCTGGGTAACAAACATCTGCATAATATAAATATGATTGTCAAACACATATAATGTGGTCGGGAATTCCCTCGAATCCCGAATAAAGAAGATACTGCCATCTAGTGTCATTGCGTTTTGTAACGTAGTGGTTATCATAAAATGTTTGCATAGCAGTGTAATAGGTGGCGCTGAACGCTAGTTGAAAAATAGTAGAAAATAGGAATGAAACAAAAAACATTGAAATCAATGTGAAAACAGCAAATCTACTGTTAAAACAGTAGGGTTGGTAACAGTGGCCCACTCGTGCGTAATCTGTCAAACGAGGAGTACTAGCGCTGTCTGGTGTCGTTTCGCCACAATATTGTGAGAATGTGTGCGTGCGTATAACACATACACCTCTACATATACACCTCTGTTCATGGTCATTCATTACGCTTTACGGCTTTATGTACTAGGATTAATTATCAACAACCAACTGTGAATTAAACATTTGAAACATTTTTTAAAGATAACTGCATAGTAACTAAATGCTTCAAATGTTTAATTTAACAGTCGATTGTTAATAATTAATCCTAATACATAAAGTGTGATTCATAATTTGTAAATAGGGATTAACTATGATATTTTTAACATGAATGAAATTAAACACAAATAATTGATACATTATTCTATATTTTTTGAACTTAATGAAAATAAAGGAGATAGATAAAGATTTAACATAGTTTTGACAATACAACATTTAAAAATAATATTTTTATTCTAATGTTTATATCATTAAAAGATTAATAATACAGCTAGTGTCTATACAAAAATAGTAAATTTTATTATTTTTATAAATGATGAGTTTATTATAATAAATGAATCATAACAAAGTTTTTACAAAATGTTAAGCTAATACCATAACGGTAAACTGAAACGGCTATGAATCAATCCACAGCTGTAACCACGCTTGGCAAGTGGGTTGGCAACTGCAGTTATTAGGAAGATCAGTCCACCTGCTCATGTGTTTCCCTCTGTCGCCTCTTACGATGACACCCACGGGATGATAATATAGGGTTGTGGATATATTATTATTCACTATTCATAAAATCATAAACGCACTATAACGCTAAAACGTATAAGGCTCGCCACATACATACGGAATTCCGTTTCGGAATTCCGAACGGACTGGCCACACATATACGGAATCCCGTTTTGTCTTTTTTGCGGAAATTTTGCGGACAAAACAGGATTCCGTATATGTGTGGCCGATCCGTTTCGGAATTCCGAACGGATCGGCCACACATATACGGAAAAAAAACGGAAAAACTGCTGTGTTTCGTATGGTGAGTGTAGAGAACCGGAGACCCTTTTTACTGGAAAAGAGGCATTCCATCTTTGTCCTCACGAGTGACAACGCATCTACGTTTTGATTCGCAAACGAGGATAAATGTAGATGTCTATGGGCCGCAGTAGCCGCATGCCATCGGGTGGACTGTGTGCTCGTTTGTCATCCTTATATAAAAAAAAAAAGAGCAACGAACCACGCGTAGTGTTTCTATATAGTTTGCATATATATCACAAACTATATAGAAACACTACACGATGCCTATATTTTACAAGTTCCTTGGTTGTACCACAGACTACTTAGAACCAAACTAACATAAACACAACTATAGATAATATACTATATACCAGTAGTCTTTGATACCAGCAACACTATTAAGTTTTGGCGGAAACTTGACCGGCGGCGGATTGCTGCTACTGTATCATTGTTTTATTTATACGTGGTAGAGCCATGCTGCAGCTATATAAGTAGTATAGTATAGTTGTAGCACAAATGGGTCTGCTCGACCGGGGAAGGACCACGCACTCACAGAATACCAGCGTAAAATAGCAGCTCAACACTGATGTATTTCGTATGGTGAGTGTAGAGAACCGGAGACCCTTTTTACTGGAAAAGAGGCATTCCATCTTAGTCCTCACGGGTGACAACGCATCTAAATTTTAATTCGCAAACGAAAATAGATGCAGACGTCTATTGGCCACAGCAACCACTTACCATTAGGTGGACTGTGTGCTCGTTTGTCACCCTTATTCTTCTATAAAATAAATAAATGTTTAAATAATGGTTTTAAGTGGATTTTGAGATGTAAAAGTGTCACGAGTTTGTGTATTTAGTGTCTGCGCATGTGAACTATTAGTGGAAACGGTGAAACAAGTGCTGGTGATGTGATTCTAAAGATAAGATGTCTGTCTGCTTAGGCGACTTGGGATATCATCGCCAACTGTCAGCTGCCTGCTGGCTCAAGTAGCCGTCAAAACCTCCCAAGGGCTGCACAATATGACGCATCAACATATTGTGAAGCAGTGTTCTATGGAGGATAATAATTATCCCTCATAGTAATGTAAAGTATTTATTATACATTGTAACTTCTGGCTCAGAAGGGCTAGAACCCAAAGCTGTAAAGCCAGTTATAAAAAAAGATGAGTCTGTCGTCTGAGGAATTTGTGTTTGTGATATTTTTGTTTCGTTGACAAATTATCAATTTGAGGTTGAAATTATCATTAACAATTGATTTAATTCCTTATATTCCTAACATTGTATTTATTTACAGCCAATAGTGATTTTTTTTTCAAAACTATGAATAGAAGAAGAGGACACGACGAAGAAGATGGATATGGTAAACTATAAAACTTTTTTGTAGGTTATAACTATTTACTCATAAAATAAATATTAATGGCCTTTAATTTTTAGATCGGGTTCATCGTAAAAGGCGTCGAGTATCAGAAAATCAGGAAATTGAAGACAGATTAGAATCACTTATATTGAGAGTTGGCGAAAAAAGTAGTTCAAGTTTGGAGAGTAATCTTGAAGGCTTAGCTAGCGTTTTAGAAGCGGATTTAAGCACTTTCCGTGTAAAGATTTTACGTATTCTTACCGAATGTGCCATACGAATGCCTGAGAAATGTACTATTTATGCTACGTTGGTTGGTCTACTCAATGCAAAAAATTATAATTTCGGCGGAGAATTTGTGGATTATATTGTAAAGACATTTAAAGAAAATTTAAAAACAGGAAAATGGAATGCGGCTAGGTATTGTCTACGTTTTATTTCAGATCTTGTCAATTGCCATGTTTTAGCTGCATCGTCTTTATTGACACTCTTAGAAACTTTAGTAGACTGTGCTAATGAAGATGGAGTACCACAAGTTAGAAGAGATTGGTTCGTATTTGCTGTTCTCTCAACTTTGCCGTGGGTTGGGAGAGAATTATATGAGAAGAAAGAATCTCAACTCGATCATTTATTAGTAACAATAGAAGTGTTTCTAAATAAAAGGAGTAAAAAGCATTGGCCAGCATTAAAAGTGTGGTCAGCAGACTCACCTCACCTTCAAGAAGAATATTTGGATTGTCTGTGGGCACAAATTAAAAAGTTGAGACAAGACAACTGGTCAGAAAAGCATATCCCAAGACCTTATCTTGCTTTTGATTCTATTCTTTGTGAGGCCTTACAACATACTCTTCCAAGTATACAGGTGACAACTGATTTCTAGTTTATAAATATTTAAATTATGCGAAAAGCTTTTTTTGCAAATACTATTTATTAAATTATTTCTTATTATTTAAAGCCATTTTAGGCTTGTTAATGTATTATTAAATGTTTTTCTTATACATTCTGTTCTATTTATCTTTTAAATTCGAAATGTGTGGTAATGCATTATTTTAACTGATTTTACTGCGCATGCACACATTCATAAGGGTCGATCAGTAGGCAAAAAAGTTGTTGCCCATAAATTACATTTTATTTGGGATAATTTCAAATAAATGTGGAAGCCTTGTTTACACATATTTTCAAAAAGTGCAATAATAGTACATCATTATTTATATACTTGAACTCAAGTTTAAACTTTGGCTTCTCTTTGAAAAATAACTATATTTTCATAGGGTAACCATTGACTTAGGAAGATCTGTATAGTAAACATAGAGTAACTATACAAATTTGTGTAAGAATGGAATAGTGCTCAAATCCTGAAAGCTTGCCAATGTGCAGTTTTTTCAAAGAAAGAGTTGTACTGACTCTACTCATTATTGGCCAATATCAGTTACCTCTGTAAAATTATGGAGCATAAATTTAAATGTCCACATTATGTCATACTTAGAGCAGAACAACCTACTCAGCAACCAACAGAATGGCTTTTGTCATTATCAACATAGGGCGTTCTAACATATGCTACACAGATACGGGACAAGGCTTTAAAGAATAATAGAAAAGCAATTGCTGTTCCCCTTGATGTCTTGTAAGCCTTTCACCGGGTTTGTCATGCTGACCTTTTGGGAAAGAATTCAGCGTACGGCTTAAAGCTTCTTGCTAAGGTGCTCCACTACAAAGTATGAACACATTGGCAGAATTGGCGAGAAACTAGTTCACCTCCCTTCGGGAACATGTGCATTCTGGTCTCTCACCAAGGCTGTCCTAGGGAACTTCTGTTAGCCATCTCTGCACAGGGTGGACGACTTACTGGCCCATGCCGCAAAGGACAAAGCCTATGATATGCTGGGTTCTCTCTTTGCGTCAAACTCGACTCTCGATGACGGGGGGAACACACCGCCAACCTCCCAGCAGTGTGAGTGCTCAATGCCTGATGTGCGATTCACACAGTACTCAGTACACAAAGTACTCCTCCCCCTGGACATCCACAGGTCGAGTGAGCCTGATCGAGTCCCGCCAATAATGCAGAGGATGTGTGCTCCAGAGTTGCCACAGGTTCTAACGCGTCTTTTCCAGTAATCCTACTCCCTAGGCATTGTCCCAATTCATGGAAGACAGCTTTCACCCGATCCCTAAAAGAGGTAACCCCTTTGATCCATCCAACTATGGGCCTATTGGCATCACCTACTTGTTCTCGAAAATAATAGAGTCCATTATTAACTGCCAGTTCATGCGGTACCTTGAGGAGCAACAGCTGCTTAGTATCTGTTAGTTAGTTCTGTAGTAGATCTTCTGGTTTACTTAACTCATAGATGGACGGAGGCAGTAGAGTCCAAGGGGGAGGCATTGGCCGTTAGTTTGGACATTGCAAAGGCTATCGATCAGGTTTGGCACAAAGCTCTTCTTTCGAAGCTCCCTTCCTATGGGCTTCCCGAGAAATTGTGCAATTGGATCACCAGCTTTCTTGCAGATCGGAGCCTCAAGGTCGTTGTAGACTGTGCATGCTCCGACTACAAGCCTATTAACACTGGTGTTCCACAAGGCTGCATGCTATCACCATCACTGTTTCTTCTGCATATCAATGATATGTTGCAAACCGGTAGCATTAATTGCTATGCGAATGATCACTTGGAAGAGTAGGCCAAATTGGCCTCTAAAAAGCTTAGCGTGCTCAACAGAGCGGGATAGTATTTTGTGCCGGCACACCACCTGCAACTGTACAAGGTGCAGGTTCGGCCTCACATGGAATACCTTTTCATTATTGATATACAACACATTCTAACGAAATGGTTTGCTTCATTGTTTATAATGCATATAGCAAAGGCTAATTTGCCAGCATTTTTTTTAATTTATAGCTAGACTAAGTTAGTCTGCTTTACCATCTTTGGCTGCATCATCACTTACCATCAGGTGAGATAATAGTTAAGCACTGACTTATAATAGTTAAAAAACATTAAAAAGGTTGCTGAGTGATGTATTCTGTAGTATAAACAATGTTAAGTATCAGGGATCTACAATCCCCACAGTAATAATCCATAAGACATATCACTGTGGAAATAGCTGGAAAAAACCAACAGCTGTTATAGATGTAGCATAAAAGTGTTTTTGTCAATCTCAACTAACAAACTTGTTCTTGATACATTCTATACAAGGGCCAAATATTCTTGAAGTGTTGTGGCTAAACAGAATCTTTAGTCACAACACTTCAAAAACACATTTACCATAATTTTTCTTCTTTATACAAATATTTCTAAATATAAAAATAAAAATTAATATTTTTTTATTGCAGCCTCCACCACACAATGATGGTGATACATACCCAATGCCAAGAGTTATATTTCGCATGTTTGACTACACGGACTGTCCAGATGGTCCAGTTTTACCAGGAGCACATTCCATTGAGAGATTTCTAATTGAAGAACATCTTCACAATATTTTAGAGGCGTATCACTTGGAACGCAAGGAATGTGCTGCCCAACTTCTGTGCTTTCCATATAAAGCCAAAATTCCACTTGAATATTGCATTGTTGAAGTGATTTTTGCAGAGTTATTCAATCTGCCTGTACCAAGATATTTGGAGATTTGCTATGGTTCAATTCTTATTGAACTTTGTAAGCTTCAGCCTTCTACTATGCCCCAAGTCCTAGCCCAAGCTACAGAAATTCTTTTTATGAGAATTGACACAATGAATGTGGCTTGTTTTGACAGGTTAGTAATTGTTGAATTTTGTAATATTTTGTGTAATCAAAAATATACCATTTAGCTTAGAATGTGGGTTAGTTGTTAATTTTTTTTTTGATGACATTGTCATTACTAATGGTAATATTATAATGTCTACCGCTGGACGTCGGCCTCTTCAGAGTTGGTATAATCTGCGAAAATTGGTATGCTTGCCAGTAGATGACAAATACACAGGCCGACAAATAAAAATATTATTTCGTAAGTCTACAGTCTCCATTCAATATTATTTTATTGGTTTATCTCGAAAATTTTATTATTACCGACTAGTGGTGGCGTAAGAAAATCGACTACCCCATATCATTCTGCTTCGTTCGGGAAGCTACGACACATCTTCTCGTTAGACATACCTCAAAACCTGAAAACGAAATTGTACAACCAGTGCGTGTTGCCAGTGATGACTTACGGAACTGAGACGTGGTCCTTCACTGCTGGCCGTATGAGGAAGCTCAAGGTCGCTCAGCGAGCTATGGAGAGGGCTATGCTCGGAGTTTCTCTGCGTGATAAACTTAGGAATGAGGATATCCGCAGTAGAACCCGAGTAACCGACATAGCCCAACGGATTAGTAAGCTGAAGTGGCAGTGGGCCGGCCATATAGCTCGAAGAACCGTCAACCGATGGGGAAGAAAGGTTCTCGAGTGGCAGCCTCGTACCGGTAGACGAAGTGTAGGGCGTCCCCCCACGAGATGGAGTGACGACCTGGTAAGACATGCAGGAAGTCGATGGATGCAGGTGGCTCAGGACCGTGCTTTGTGGCATTCTTTGGGGGAGGCCTATGTTCAGCAGTGGACTTGTGAAGGGCTGTAATGATGAATGATGAATGATATCATTCTGCGGGCGTCGTAACAGGCGATAGATGGAAACTAAACAGGTGATGAGTGGCAATATCCTCCTGATTGCAACTCAAAATTATTTAAAAAGTATTTGGCGAGTTTCAAAGAATATATAAGGTCTTGGCCATATAAATTGTAGAATCCCTGCTGTGTCCAGTCATCATCATCAGTTGTGAGAAGAATGTGGTTGAATATTAATAAAGGATGTAAATAGTAGACATGAGATGATAACGCGGTTTGGATTCGGTACTCGGCGGATTCGGCCTTTTTTTAGGGTTCGGCCGAGCACTGAGTATTAACAGCCGAGTATCGAGTACTCGGCCTTAATTATACTCCAGAGAAAAATAAAGACAAAAAGCCAGTTTTAATCATTATTATTACATTAGACACATTAAAACATCAGGAACATGAGAAGCAGCAGAAATATTTAGAACGTACACATAAGAATATAATAGAAATTATTATTACTAATATTTAAAATTTAAGAGAGGAAGATTGTGATCCAAAAACACTAGTTTTACAACCTTATTTGGGTCTAGTTTGTAAAGGAAATAACCGCACGCCGCCAGCTACCGCATTTTTTTTAAAGCCGAGTATTCGGCATAGTACTTGGCCCAATGTAGGCCGAGTACTCTGCGAATCACTACTCGTTCCATGTCTAGTAAATAATAGCTTACACGGCACTCGATGGTGGAGGTATTTTGCAACTGTATTTAGAAAGGCTATTTCAATAAAGGGCAAAGTGTAAAGTTAATGAGTTACATTGTCAACGCTGTATGGTTTTGAGTGCTGAGAACAAATTTACCTCCCAACTTCACCTTTCAACCCAACAACAACCCTTACTTACCAACAATAATTTTAATGGGTAATAATTTGTATATCAACATCAATACACGTAAATAATAAAATCTATTTAAAATTAAAATACTAATAAAAATATTTTGTTGTAGGTTTGTCAATTGGTTTGCATATCACTTAAGCAACTTCCAATATCGTTGGTCATGGGAGGATTGGGAAGGATGTATTCAACTTGATCCAGAACATCCTAAGCCTCGGTTTATAAGAGAAGTCTTAGGAAAGTGTCTCAGGTTTGTTTATCTGATAATTTTCTTTGATTTATAGAGAATTATTTTTTATGAAGATTATTGAGTCAACTTTCTATGGAACTCATCTAATTTTTAAGTGAAATTATAGGTTTTGTTTCTATAAATGTTAGCAATCCTAAGACATGACTATACAGTTATCTTGTCATTGTCACCTCACACCCTCACAATCGAGGTTTAACAAAATAACGCCAAATATCTGACAAGCAAATTTTTTTTTTTAGTTAATGGGGATGAAAGAAACCTTGAACATTTTTCACTTGTGACTGGGAGCATAGATTTGTTTGTCAACAAGTTGACATATTTTTACTTATTATATTTTCTGAAAGTAAAATTAAATTAAATTTTTACTTAAATGATTTTCCACTAGGATAGTGCACAAGCTCACACATGTAGTTGCAATGGGAAAAATAAATGAATTCCGACTGTACTTAATATTCTACCTTCCACGTCCCACCATATTTTCAAAATGTATTCTGCTTAGGTTCCTCAAATTGTGAATTGAGTAACATGACTTCATGATTTTAGATATTTCAGAAGATCATATCCAGTTGCCAGTCCATAACAGGTGGAAAGACAACCCAGTGAGTGGGTTTGTGGACTTTTTAAAGATTTCTTTTTAATATTTACTTCCCTTATATTTAAACAGGGAATGCAAAATTTTCCGTTTTTGTATTTTGAGTGGGGGGTATCATCACAAAGGTATTTTAAAATAATTATAAGGTTCTTTAAACTGAAGTAACCTTATAATTATTTTGTTTGTTTCACATACTTTGTTTTTGTAATATGAAGTGTCTTGCCTTCGTGTCTCGAACATTAGCAGCAAAAGTTTCTAGCATTTAAACTTAAGAAAATATTAGACATAATCGCTGTGTAAGTAGGGTGCTATTTCTGCTATAATATTAACCACTTTTTTCTCCAGATATATCAATTGGTACTATAGAATTGTTTTTCAGCCACCAGATGGTTAAGCCTCATTTATCAATTAGTAAGGTGTTCATCATGTCCAAATGATTCTAATATCTGGAGAAAAAGTGGTATTTTCTAGCAGAAGTAGTATTACTAGTGCGATTATATTAGCTGACCAACTCGTATGGCCAGTTTGGTGAAACAGAAACTTATCTAGGTATGTGTTATTTTGACTGTGTAGTGGCGTACTCCATATCATCCCGTGGGTATCGTAAGAGACGACAGAGCAAAACAAACCAGGAGATGGGCAGCAGCCTCTAAAAAACTGTGGTTGCTAACCCGCCTGCCAAGTGTGGCAAGTATTGCAAATATCCCATTATGCAGGAATTTATTGGAGGCCCATGTTCAGCAGTGTACTTTTGATAGGCTGTAATGGTATGCATCATTTTGATGTATGCTTGAAGTCTTGTATCTACTATAGCACTGGATTGATAAGGACAATTAAGAAGGAGAGATAGTCTGCACACACTATCTTACACGTATTTTTCAACTTTTCGTTTCGTTAATCATATTCACTTGTATTTACATACAGACTTACAGAGATATTTTTCTAGGTTGTCATATCATCAAAGAGTGAAGGACATGATACCAGAGACGTTAGCTCCCTTGGTGCCGCTTAAACCAGAACCAATATACAAGTATTCAATGGAAGGAGCAGGTAAGTTATGTAAATAATTATAAATTGTGTGATTGAATAATTGGAATTTTGTTTAGAATAAATAGGTTTTATTTATCTTAACCTAAGCTTATCTTGAAGGTTAATTTATTTACAATTCATTAAAATATAAATAATGCATTTAAAAAACATGTACCTTACAAATGAAAATATAAAATTGCTTTAAATGCCAGTACATTTGTATGTGGTTTTTTTTACGTCATATATGTACCTCTGTTATAGGCATATGGGACTTTAAATTAAAGCTGTATTACTGAGTATTTTTGTTTATGAACTAAATTTCAGTCTATTCCATGGCCATAAGTTCCAACAAAGTGAGTGGGTGTTTTTCATCATCTTCATAATCATCGCGTGAATGTCGACGCGACTCATCTGCTGATTCAAAACTTGTATCTTCTTCTTCAAACGTTGATTCCTTTTCACTATCTTCTTCATATTCTTCATCTGATATTTCACTATATTTGTCATTATTATTAAGGGAATCCAGGAACTCTTCAAAGTCTTCATCAATTTTTGAATTTTGTTTCTTTGACTGACTCTGTTCTTTATCTACTTCTGATTTTAAAGTTATCGTTGGACTTTCTTCGATACTGGTATCTTCAAAGGAAAAATCCTTAATTAAGTCTTCTACAATACTAGTTGTTAATGGTTTAGCGGTGGTGGTGGTGGTAGTAGTAGTAGTTGAAGTTGTTGTAAAGGGAGTTGTAGGAATAATTGTGGTAGTTAGATCATTATTAATTTCGTAAGAATTTTTATTAGCTTTTGTTGTTCGATTTTGTTGCTTTTTCTTACACTTTTTTGTTTTTGGCATGAAATATGATGGTGTACTGGCAATCTTGTCTGTTGTAAATGTTTCCTCATTATCAATTATTTCATTGTTTTTATTACTAGGCGTGTCAGACGACTTTTCTAAAATATATTCATTTCGATCTCTAGACTCCTCGAATATTTGATATTTTTCTTCGTTCATATCAGATTCGTCCTCATTTTTCGTCAAAATTGCATCAGAACTTTCATTTACAGGAGTTATATTAGAAGTAACTTCAGTTTGTTTTGTTAAGTACTCATTCGTTATAGGATAACTTTTTTTACTAGTACCATGATCTAAATGTGCTTGATCCCTTCGCTCCTTGTCCCCAATTTTAGGGGTAGAGAAATCATATCCATGAAAGTTAGAACCTTTTCTTCTTTTTGTGTATATAGATGAAGTTAATGCTGATCGAAGCCTTTCTGGGGTAGACTTTGTTGCACTCCACCTACCATGTTTTACTGAAGTTCCTTTTAGTATTAGCGTTGATTGTCTGAACCTACTTATATTTCTTGAACGTGCAGTAGATGAAACAGATTCCCCATCTGCATTCTTAGCTGTCGTTGTGATAATTTTAGTTGTCGATGTTGGACTTACTGTCGTAGTACCTGTAGAGCTGATTGGAGTCGTAGATGTTGTCTTTGAAGAAGGTTGCCATTTTAATTTAATTGGACCGATAGCGGTTGAACTCGCTTGTGATAATATATCTTGAGTAGTTTTCTCTTTTGCTTTTTCGAAAGTCTTCGTGATTAGTGGTGTATTTGTTGTGGTTGAGGTTGAAGTGGTTGTTAGACGTTTGCGCTTTTTGATTTTTTCAGATTTATTTAACTTAATTGGTGCTCGAGTACGTTTCTTTGGTTTTAGTGTAGTAGATAGTGTCGTTGTTGAGGAAGGTTCAAAAGTCATCTTACTTGTTGTAGCTGATCCAGTGACAGTTATAGATGACGGAATGGGTGTTGTGGTCTGTGAACTGTTACTTTTTTCGTTTTGTGACTCCATCGGTATTGTTTTAGAAAATATTCCTAAAATATCGGCCCATTCCATATCATCATCTTGTTCTGAATTATTGTGCGCTGTTATAATATCAGGTGTATATGTTGTAGTTCGTTGTAGTTTACTATCATCATGTTTCTTCGGATTTTTTTTACTGGTTACAGTCGTTTTTCGAATTTTGTTTTCGTCTTTTTTATTAGCGTCAGCAATTAATGTTTTTTCTGTAGAATAATTATTATTAGCGTAAGTGGCAGTTATTGGCCTAAAAACAGTATCAAATAATGGATCGGGCTCAGAAAACTGAACATCGAGTACTTGTGGACTCGGTCGGAAATCTAAAGGTTTTTTGGGCCTGAATGATTTCGTGGGCGGCATCTTCAACGGAGGCATTGGTTTAAATGATTTTTTGTCCATTGTAACGAATACTCCCGGTGGAGCGTTGTAAATTGGTGGTCTTAAGGGTTCTGGAGAATAACTTACTTTTGCTGGAGTTTTATTTTTATTGTTTTGCTTGTGAACTGTTAAAATTTCTGGTGGATTTGTTTCATCCTCCAACGAGTCATATTTTATGAAATTGTTTTTCTTATTGTTTGACTCCTTTGGTGGTTGCGCTAGTGGTGGGAGAGGTGTGGGTAAAAACGCCGGATGCGTAGTTCTCTGGCCGTCGTTAAACCCTGCGATTTTGTAATTTGTTTGTGATACATATGGATTGCTTATACCTCCACTAATGTCCTGCTCCATGTGGTGATGCTGCACCAGACCGATTTGTGATGTGGTGAGTGGAGGTCCCTGATATTTTACATTTTGAAGTTGGTATGGATAAGGTAATGTTTTTATCTGCGAATGTTGTTCTGAACTCCCAAGGGAGCCAATTTTGGAATATTGCGAGTATGAAGGATTATAAGAGTTTTGCTTATATCTCCTTGGTGGATCATAGCTTGGTTCGTCGTCATCGTCAAACAATGAAGAAAATAATCTATCTAGTCCACTTTGATGTTGTATTTTGCGATACTGAGGTGCTCGTTCAATGTTTTTGTGAACCCAAATTGCTCTTTCTGGTCGCGATATTTGCGGTGAAACTATTTCAGATTTATGATATCTTTGGTACGGTTGTACCACTCTGTCATTTGTGCTTTCCTGAACTGTAAAGGTTCTGATTGGGTGTTCGTATGGCTTCTTTTGTTTTTTTGGTATTTGTGACATAACAGAAAAAGTCAACTCGTAGTGATATTTTCCCAGGGATGTTTCTTGATCCCTTTGCCTCACCCGTTTAACTGACCAGAATGCTTTGACACCATCCATACACTTATAATCGTCACAATTTTGTTGGGATTTGTCGTCTTCAGCGAAACGGAAGCCGCCTGATTCTTCCATTAATCTTCCTCTCGCTAATATTGTGACATCACCGTATGAAGTAGGCTCCTCTTCTCGTATCCTGTCGAACGGAGCAGCTTTAATTTTGTCCCACAGATCTTGATCATCAATAGTCTTTGCGCCACTATGATTAAGTTTGGTGTTAGGTGATATTATGTCACCTTTTGCAATCAGCTGATCAATTTTATCTCTAACAAGAGTTAGATATACGCTGTGGCGCAAGGCATCTTCCCAGTAATGTGCAGGTATTGCTACCACTGTAAGAGGTGAATCGGTTTTAATAGTCTCGTGAAGGGTACCCGCTCGTCCATCTCTTCTTTCGGAGTGCCACTCGTCCAGTGGGATAGGTGTAGGCCTGAAGTCATCTGCAACGTAACCATTTATCTGCAAAAAATATTATAAAGTTCATTAATATAAAAAAAATGATTTTTTTTATAGGATAGGGTGACAAACGACCACACAGTCCACCTGATGGTAAGTGGTTGGCCCATAGACATCTACATTTATCCTCAGTAAAGAATCAAAATCCAGATGCGTCGTCACTCTTGAGGGCTAAGATGGAATGCCTCTTTTCCAGTAAAATGGGTCTCCGGTTTTCTACACTCACCATACGAAACACAGTAGTATTAAGCTGCTATTTTACGCTGGTATTCTGTGAGAGCGTGGTCCTTCCCCGGTCGAGCCGACCCATTCGTGCTACAAGTATACTAATAATATAACTGCAGCATGGCTCTACCACGTAAAAGAATGATTGTAAGAAAACATATTATGTATATTGATTTATTACCAGATTTTAGTATAGGGCCCGGCAGACTTTGCTTGGCCCTTTCTAATAGGTGACCCCATTTAAATTTTATAGAAATAGGTCGAGCGCTTTTAAAAAAAATCAGCATTAAATTATTTATGTTGAAGTCGGTTGAGTACAAAAATTTTAATTTTACCACTTGTTGCACGAAACGAACATTATATTGTGAATATCAGTCATTTTGATCCATTATTATAGAATTTGTTAATAACTTCACTATTGGATCCTAGCTTTGTTTTGAACCGTCGTCGCCACAAAACATATATTTTGTTTGAATATGATCTCAACCGGTCACGTCGTTTAGTAGTTACACGGTCACTTACAGACGCACTAACGATTATTATATATAAAGATATTTTATATTATTATGTAAAAATAGTAAATATTTCAATAAGCGTATGAAAGTAAAATCGTGTTGACGGGAAAGTTCGGCGCGCCGAGCACAGTAGCGTGCAGTCCAGCAGTTGCGTGCCTTGCAATCCAACCCTCTCCGCATTGCAATTTCCACTCGAACAATTTTATCATAATTCTGGTATTTACGAAAGAAAATAATTGAGTATTATTGTGTGGAGAAAATATCTTTTGACTATGATTGAAATTTTCACATACCTACTTCTATTTTTCTAATTGAAATATTATGTTTGTTACGTATTTCGATGAAGTTAAAAAGGAAAGGTTTGAACGAAATAGTGCTTTCGTGTTTTTATATTGTTAATACCTACTACTTTAAGGCACGGTCATTGGTCATCACATTCAGTGACACGCTTTTGTTTAAAAACTTTAATGAAAGTTATTTTAGTGACAAAAATCTATTTATATTTACTAATAAGGAAGTTGAATATGATAAAGAATTCTATATTTAATTAAAGTTTTTAAAATATATTGATGTTGGCTATAATTCGTATCCAAAGAATCATAAAGTTGGTTCTATGGTGATATATTCGATTTGAAATGTTTGAAAACTTTATAGCCCAGTTCACAAGTTCGTCCGTTTGCTCAAAAAATACACAATAACAGAACAGAAAACAAAGTAATCCATTCTATTAATTACTAACACATTAAAAATAATTATTTATAATATAATATTGACAATTTTTCGTATACGAGTGTGTGGAGTTTTTAAAACTTGATTGATTTCCTAGATTTATTATTAGTTTAAAAATAATGATCTATGTATTCATACATGAAATTACGTTTCTTCTATTACTTCGCAAGTAAACAAAAATTAATTTTATAACCTCACTGATAATCTTAACTTTTAAGTACATTAATTACGTCAATACTTCATAGAGACTGGTTACAAATCACATGCAAAATAAAGCGCTATTACGTGTTGCATTTATTGTTATTTATAAAGATACGATCAAGACCCACACACGCACAAACCATGATGTTACATAGAACTGCACTTGTGTATAATACATTTCAAAGTTATAAATCAGTTTTGGGTGATTATAGTAGATTAAAGCTCTAGCTTCTTGTGGCCTCGTAAGATGATGGCGACAGATGATGGTAGAAAATCCATTCGGTAATTTTTTTCTTGAATATTTATTCTTAAAAGATAACAAGGTTATTTATTTCATAGCTAATAACCTTATTAAAACACAGTCACTAACACACTAACAGTCAATAATAGAATATTAATAACATATGAACTTCAAATCCTTGTTACATTCCTTAAGGGGTTGTATTTAAAATCCTAAACTAATCCAGTGTTCCTTGACAAAATTCAAAACAGGACACCTATGGAATCAATAGTAGGTATTAGGTCCTTACATATGAAATTCGCGTTTTGTACGGGAGGAATTTAAAGTCAATTTTGTTTTGTAAAATATATTTGATTAATCAAAGTATGCACCGTTGTTATCTATGCACTTTTGCCATCTCATAGGTAGTTCATTGATCCCTTTACTAAAAAAACATGGGGGCGAGAAGCAATAAACTCTTTGAAGGCGGTTTGGACTGCCGCATCGGAGTTGAATTTTTTTCCTTGTAAGAAGTTGTCCAAATTCCGGAAAAAATGGTAATCTGTTGGAGCAAGGTCCGGGGAGTACGGTGTATGTCGCCGACATTCCAATTGTAGCTCATCTAAATTAGTGGTTGTTTGTTGTGCAGTGTGTGGTCTTGCGTTGTCGTGAAGCAGCAGTGGCCTAGAGGGGTTGAACAATCTCGATTGTTTAGCAGCTAGTTCTTCCTTCATGGTTTGCAGTTGCTGAAAATAGATATCTGCCGTAATCGTTTGGCCAGATTTTAGAAATCTGTAGGAAACGACACCGGCACTAGTCACCAAACACAAGTAACTTTTTCTGAGTCAATTTTGTTTAGGGCAGGATTTGACTGGGTCTCCAGGGTTCAGCCATTGCGATGAGCGCTCTCGATTATGGTACAGTATCCACTTTTCATCACAAATAATGATTCGATTTAAAATCCCTTCATTATTGTGTTGGTTGAGCAAAGTAACACAGCAGTCGATGCGTATTTGCAAGTTCGGTTCACTTAATTCATGAGGTAACCATCGTTCAACTTTTTTTACTTTCCCGATTTGCTTCAAGTGGATTAATACAGTTTTATCACTTACCCCGAAGCCTACGTCTATTTCTGAAGTGCTTTGTGATGGATCCGCTTCCACAATAGCCTTTAATCCTTCATTTTCCACTTTGGTCTCCGGCCGTCCACGGGGTTGGTTCTGAAGGTCGAAATTTCCAGAACGGAACGTTGAAACCAAAAGCGTACCGTGCTTTCTTTTGCGACACCAGCGCCGTACACATCATTAATCCTTCGAGCTGTTTCTGCAGCACTGGTGCCACGGTAGAACTCGTACTCAGAAATATACCGCTATTTCATGTTTTACATTGTGCGGTAATAAACGAGGCCAAAGAAAAAATAATGAGGAAAAAACAAATGAACGACTGTTTTCAAAACTCAAATGTACCAGCTAAATGAATTTATAAATTTGAATTTGGAATTTTTAACCAAAGAGGAGATATTTCAGATCAAAGTGGTCAGTACGACAAAACGCTAATTTCATATGTAAGGTAAGGTATGTAGGACCTAATATAATTAAATATTTCAGTATATTCAGACATATTTTCAAAGTTTTTTTAGCATGGTTGTAAAAGATTGGCATTGGTAAATTGGCAATAGACACGCTCTTTTTATTTATTTTACAATAAAGTGTTACTAAACAAATAAATATATAAATAAAGTTTTAAACATAACATACACGTTTTCATGTAGCTATTCTGCATTAAAAAGCATTTTCTTACACATTTTTAAGTATATAACACTTTTTAGTTATAGTTTATTTATTTTAAGACAAGCAAAGCCACGAAAACAATACCATCAATATACGATACTCAACTAACTAACCAGCATTAAACAATACCATCAATATATGGTGTGAATTTCCAGAGTATTATAATTTGTGCCGAGTCTCGGTGACCGAGGTATGGCATGGCCTGTCATTGGTAGACAATTACACTGATTTGAGTTGATCGCCCCACATGCTTGAGAAAATCACACCCCTAACAATAGATGGCAACTAGGTCGTTGTCTTTTACTTGTCAGTTTATGGTTTAAAGATGCAATAATTCATAAGAATATAGGTTAGGTACCTATTTTTGTCGCGAATTTTTTTTTATTCGTTTTCAGTGTCTAAAAAATATATCTTCGCAAATTAGGTCAATGTGTAATACTGGAAATTAATATAAATTACATTACTAATGATATACTGTACTACTAATGATATAATACATTATTAATGATTGTTTGGTTTTATTAAGAGAAAAATATTTTTTATTTTAATTTGAAATAATGACATTATTATACTTAGCTGTAAACTACTTAGCAATGAGAAAGAAAAATATGTTTGGAATCAATTTTTAGGCTTTTTAAATAATTATTTTATATTTATAATGTAACACGCTAATAAATGTGTTTATTTAATTCTGTATTACAAAAATCTAGGTATGTTGTTTCTAACTAAACTAGTTTGAATGTGGAAAAGGCTAAAGAACTATTATTAACATGGTGATAAATCCTTAATTCAGAAAATCGATCATCATATTTGTGATCGCAATGGTAAGTAGTACCACTATTGAAAAAAAAAATTACTTCCGATAAAAATGTGTTGCTTTCAAAACGATCGATTTTACTTACAAGTAGCGAGAAGAAAACGCAGATGAGCGCCGATCGCATCTCTGATCACTGAGTCACACGTTCGTATTTTCGCACCAAGTCGAAGATGCGTGACGTGTGTTGCGCGCACCGTGCCGTGGACTGGACGGCGCGCCGCCTTGCGCCCGCCAACTGATCACCCCTCTTGGCTTGTGACAGGCGTATCGTGGAAATTTCTTAATACTTCGGGTATTGACACCGTGCTTGTTTTAGATGCCAAGGAAAGAAAAGAAGAATATGTCGGAAATTTGATACCAATTTCTCATAGCCCAAGTTTAACTTAAACATTGCTTTAGTAGTGTAAAAAATCTCAGAAAGGTCCTTAATTGATTTCTAGTCTATGAGAAATTCGCACAGCTTCTTTGTTAAAAAATGGTTAACTTACAATAATAGTTGGTAATAGTTGAATAAAAAAGTTAGATTGTAGCATTTATTAGGAATTAATATCTCTTCTAATATTAGGTCTTTACCTATGAAATTTTTTTTCTATATTTTTATTTCTATTAATCAAAGTAATCACCTATGCAATCGATGCATTTTTGCCAACGCAGTGGCAGTTTATTGATGCCCTTCTTGATCAGCTGGACGGGAAGCGACAAATTCTTCAAAGGCATTTTGTGTTGTCTCTCGGATATTAAACTTAATTTTTTCAAGCCGAAAAGTCATTAAAATTCTGGAAAAAGTGAAAGTCTGTAGGCGCAAGGCCTGGTGAGTACGGCGGATGACGGGGAGCTTCCAACTCCAGCTCTTGTAACTTGGAGACCGTATATTGTGCAGTATGAGGTCGCGCGTTGTCGTGCAGGAGCAGCACGGACGAGCAGTTAACCATAGCTGATTGGAGACGTGCGAGCTTCTTCATCATTGCGTTCAGTTTTCATAGTACACATTTGCAGTAATGCTCATACCGTTTGGTAAGAAGCTGTGATGAATCACACCGGCGCTTAGACCACCACCCAGTGACCATCATTTTTCTAGGGGTAAGTTTTCGTTTACGGCATTGTTTAGGTGCTGAACCAGGATCCAACCAATTTGCTGAGCACTTGCCATTATCAAACAGAATCAATTTTTCCTCGCAGGTACCAATGCGATTCAAGATTTCTTCGTTTGTATGTCTCTCAAGCAGTGCAAGGCACTTCTCGACGCGTATTTCGCTCTGGCGATCATTGTGTTCATTGTGAAACTTTTTTACCTTGCCAATTTGACGTAACTGGACCAATATTGTTTTGATGCTAACACCGAAAGCTGCTGCTAATTCAGCCGTAGATTGAGTATCTACGGTTGAATTATCAGTAATAACTCGAATTTTTAACGTATCAATGATAACGGAAAATATTCAAATGCGATGAAAACATAATAATCAATAAAGAAATGACTAATTTTGAAAAAATAATTCCAAATTATTTTCATTTGAAATGGCCAATACTGCAGAGCGGCAATTTCATAGGTAAAGACCTGTTATATAAAAATTCATGTTTGTTTGCTCGTATCTTATGCGCTGCCGTACCGTTCATCAGATTGCGGTAAAACTTTGTCAAGTCATTGCTTGCACTTGCGCGAAGGTTATAGGAATAGTACAATTAACTTTCAGTGGGTGGCGTGCGTATCGTACCGACAAATTTATTTTATAGTTATATATCATCATCTTTATCATTCCTAATTAAACATTATAAGTTCCAAATTTAAAATTATATATCCACAATTACTTCTTCTGCGGCAGCAATGCGCCCGGTACCAGCTAGTATTATCATAAATAAACACTTATTACTTAGCTTACGTCCTTTAGACTTTGTCGGTTACTTCGGTCCTCCTGCGAATATCCTCATTTACGAAGTCTATCACGTTGAGAAAGTCTGAGCATAGCTTGCTTAACGACCTTGATCGTCCACATACGGCTAGCAGTGAAAGACGACGTCTCAGATCCATATGTCATCACTGTCGACATGCACTGGTTGTACACTCTCGTTTTCAAGTTTTGAGGTATACGTGACTCGAAGATGCGTCTTAATCTCCCGACCGCTACCCAGACTATTTGTCCTAGGTAAACATAATCGTCGACAACTAGCGTAGTGCTCCCAATAAGGTGTGACATGGAAATTACACATGACATTTGACTTTCCATGTTCATTTAAAGACCCATCCATGCTTTGTGGCATTCCTTAGGGGCTGTGTTCAGCTGTGTACTTGTAAAGGACTGTAATGATCGTGGTAGTCCTTTACAAATCTACTGCTAAATATAGGCCTCCCCCAAAGAATGCCACAAAACACGGTCCTGCATCTGTCGACTTCCTGCATATCTCAACAGTTCGTCACTTCATCTAGTGATGCTTATAGAAATTCTTCCTCATCGCTTGTCGGTTCTTCGAGTTATATGGCCAGCACATTGCTACTTTTAACTTACTGATCCGTTGGGCTATGCCGGTTACTCTGGTTGTACTTTGTATCCTCATTTCGTTCAGAAACTCCGAGCATAGCTGAGTAAAGGTGTAATTTTTTTGAATTTTCGAAAATGTCGAATTATCTCGAAAACTGAGGGATATTTATTAAAAATAAAACTTATTTTTCTGAACCGCCACAACGTAGTCTACCTGCAGGTACAATATTATCCGTTCATTACGCCACATTCTGTATAAAAAATTAATAACTTAACACTTGACGTGTGTATCGTATCGCGGTGGTGGTTTTGGCAGATCCTTATTAGCGATCGCATTAAAAGACAATTTGAATCTTTGAGGCTATTCTTCATCTCAGAGGAATTAGGGTGATGGTTAAAAAAAAATCTTAATTTTAGAACCAGACAATTTATCGGAAAATTGTCAGTGTTATTACGAAAATGTATGTTTTTATACATTAAAGTATTATTATTATTGAACTTTGGCGAGTTTACCAATATTTACTTTACTCAGGCAACACTTGCATTAGAATCTCTTGGCGCGGCACATACAACAACAGCACCGTATAATAATATTTGCATATCACACCTCATGTACGTACGCCGACAGGAACTCGTGTAATTTTTTATTCTTGCATTAAATTATCGGAAGCTGTTATTAATAGTAATGTAAAATGCATTATGTCTTGCCAAATAATTGCATAGAACATTAGCGTAGTTGCGAAAGATGAGATTTTTATCTTCTACTTTGGTTCATGGCGCAGCGTATTCTCAACAGGAAACGTTGCAACTGCTGGCAAAACGCAATACCCCATGTCGATAAATGGCTTTATTTTTATGTTATAGGTATGTACTTATATGTAATGGACTAACAATTGAGCGAAGTTCTGACTTCGATGGCGCTCTTTCTGTTGATGTTTGTATGACTGTGCCTTTACAAAAGTCCATAGGTAATGGTTGCCTTCTATGAACCTTTATATAATTGAAATATACAAATTTTATATCGAATTTGGTACATTAGGCCTATGATATTAGTAACAAAATTACATTTATGAGGTTCCACTATTAAGAACCATAAAATGTCTTCTTAACTGTGGAAGTTCGTCGGTCTTTATGTGCTATAGCATCATGACTTTAAAAGTTTTTGTTCGAATTTGATTAAAAAAAAAATAAGACTACTTATACATGTGCGTGGTGGCAGTGGCGTTAGAGAAACCATCATTTCATCCTATGGGTGGCGTAACATTCAACTATGGAAAGGCCAGTACATCTGATTGCATCTTGTAGATGGCGATAAATGGCGTAGATTTTAATTTTGACCTTTTTATATGGACTAAGGAATATCGAAAACTCAAGACAATAACTAAAAGGTCGTCTAAATTCTAAATAGTTACTTTGAATACTTCATCCCCTATTTTTTCACCCTTAGGAGTGGGTTTTACATCAAATTTACATGGGATCTGTTTTGAAGTATAGCCTATTTAATAAAAAAAGAATAATTAATATTGGTTCACAATTGACGAAGATATAGCGTAACAAACATGAAAAAAAAAAGAGGAAAAAAGCATACAATCGAATATTGAGAACTGATTCCTTTTTAATGTTGGCTTAACTTGCTGTTTTTTTTTTTATAACATTTAAACAATTTTTATGAAAACTTTATTATATTTAATTAGCAGAAGTATTGGCGGTTATAGTCGATGCAATTTTGCAATTTTGGAGGAAATTTATTTATATACCTATAACTATGTTCTTAAAACCCAGAGGAAGGAAATCGATGAAGTTTTGCTTCCTCGGAGTTATAATTTTTTAATGTTTAAAATTACTCAAATTCCAATAAAAAAAATTAAAATTAGTAGCAATAATTCAGAAGTTAATAGTTTGTTGTAACAATTTTAGTATAAAATAATATTTTAAACGAAAACTACCCTATAAATTTTGTTGTAAAAATTTCCTAGTAAGAGTGACATACGTAGCGTATTTTACTTTATGTTAATTTTTTTCGTAGTCAAACGAATTACCTGTATAAATTAAAGTTCATAATATGCATTGGACAAAAAGTGTTAAATACGGACACAGTGAAAAACTACGCGCGGCCACGCGAGGGCGCGCGTGAGTGAAACCCTGTCGCGTGTACACTTTCCATCTCGTAGACTCGCGGTTTTTGTACTCTTCTTTCGCTTGCTAGCTCGATATAGTAGACACAATTTGACATGTCGCAATAAAATTCGTTAGTTATGAATTTTATCACTATTATTATTTTGTTAATTAATATGAATTTTATTTAAACGTTACATCCTCATTTTACTGTTTGCCTAAGTTTGATTAACGATAATTATATTATTAACGTATATTATTTATATAAAAAAGTTAATGTCGCGGGTACGAATCCCGCACAGAACAAGTGTTTGTATGGATTCGAAATAATTGTTTCGGGCACTGGGTGAGTGTCCTTGCGCAATTTATGTATGTAGGTAAAACTCCACGACACTGGAGAAAATCCTACTGTACCTAATTTTTTGAAGATATATTTTTATATATTATATATCCTAATGCTCGGCATTCGCTGTCTTCAAATTACTAAATGGTTTTTTAGAGCAGGAAAGAGTCCGATGCATTGCGCGTCCCGATTCGTGTTGACGGATTCTACACGTCATCCAATAATTTATACTTAGTATCATCACCATATTTCCCTTCACCACAAAACACGAGGTAAATTACCATTAATAAATTTGTAATTAATAATAACAATTTTTAAATAAATTACTTATTCTCTATCGCCCAGATACAATTAGTACTGTATACAATATACATGTTAAAGTAGTCGTGTATTGTAAGTAACTACACAATCACAATTATAAATGATTATATTTTTAATCAAAAACATATTCAAGAATTGTCTCTAATTGGAATGCCTGGTACAGTAATTGACAAACATGTTTAAAGTGCGTAGAGACGATAAACTTTCGTGCTTTACCTTTACGTGCTAAATATTGGCAATGTTATGCTTCAGTTGTTCATGTATTTACTCGCTTTCCTCGTTACATTAATATAAGACGTTTGCGTTAGTTATGTCGTTTAATGTATGCCATCAAAAACATAACTCGTAAAAAAACCAAGTCTCGCAACTCAGTTCTTCTACCGTAAAAAGTTGTGAGATCCATGTAATACCAAGTCAGTTAAGTTATTCAGTCCCTACTTAAGGGTCCTTCTGTCTTACGTAATTAGCTAACCTAACAACATCTTATATACGTTATTACGTAATTAGCTAACCTAACAACATCTTATAGTGACCACATCAATACTAAAAATCTTTTATATTTTAAATAAATAGATTGACTTGGCCGTCGCATGAAAACACAATGTATCTCTCAAGTAATACATATTATATTAAATTAGATTGTTTAGTGATTAATTCATTCACTGCATATGTAACTTTGTCATCATCATTCACCATCATTACAGTCTTTCATAAGTCCACTGCTGAACATAGGCCTCCCTCAAGGAATGCCACAAAGCACGGTCCTGAGCCACCTGCATCCATCGACTTCCTGCATGTCTTACCAGGTCGTCACTCCATCTCGTGGGGGGTCGCCCTACACTTCGCCTACCGAGGCTGCCACTCAAGAACCTTTCTTCCCCATCGGTTGTCGGTTCTTCGAGCTATATGGCCGGCCCAGTGCCACTTCAGCTTACTAATCCGTTAGGCTATGTCGGTTACTCTGGTTCTACTGCGGATATCCTCATTCCAGTTTATCACGCAGAGAAACTCCGAGTATAGCCCTCTCCATAGCTCGCTGAGCGACCTTGAGCTTCCTCATATGGCCAGCAGTGAAGGACCACGTCTCAGATCCGTAAGTCATCACTGGCAACACGCACTGGTTGTACAAATTCGTTTTAAAGTTTTGAGATATGTCTGACGAGAAGATGTGTCGTAGCTTCCCGAACGCTGCCCAGCCGAGTTGAATCCGTCGATTGACCTCTCGGTCGAAGTTGGACTTACCTAGTCGGACTATTTGTCCCAGGTAAACATACTCGTCAACAAGTTCGAGCTTAGTGCTCCCAACAACTACCGGCATAGGTGTGACATGGACATTAATCATAATCTTTGTTTTGTCCATGTTCATCTTAAGACCTATCCGCTGGGAGACACTATTGAGGTCATTGAGCATAGTGCTTAGGTTCTCCAGCGATTCTGTCATAAGGACTATATCGTCGGCAAATCGAAGGTGAGTGATGTACTCGCCATTGATGTTAATACCGTATCCTTTCCAGTCCATTAGCTTGAAAACGTCTTCCAATGCAGCGGTGAAGAGTTTCGGGGATATAACGTCATCCTGTCTTACACCTCTCTGCAATTGGATAGGTTTCGTACTCTGGTTCTGTACTCGGATAGCCATCGTAACCCTCCTGTACAAGCACTTCAGCACTTCGATATACCGACAGTCAACTTGGCACCGCTGAAGGGACTGCAGCACCGCGCAAATTTCGACGGAATCAAAGGCTTTCTCCACATACGCCAAGCATAGTGGCAAATTGTACTCCTAGGACTTCTGTACAACTTGCCGAAGGGTATGTATGTGGTCTATGGTGCCCTTTCGGAAACCGGCTTGTTCGGGAGGCTGGAAGTCTTCAAGCATGCGTGCGAGACGATTCGTAATGACTCGAAAACAGCACGTAGACGTGGCTCAGAAGGGAAATCGGTCTGTAGTTCTTCAAGAGAGCATTGTCACCTTTCTTGAAGAACAAGACCACCGCACTTCTGCTCCACGCCTCCGGTGTAATGCCACCATGGAGGACGGAATTAAAGAGCCTCTGAAGGACTTCCAGGACCGGTTTTCCACCCGCTTTCAGAAGCTCCGCTGTAATTCCATCCTCGCCTGGGGCCTTGCCGTTTTTAAGATGCTGGAGAGCCATTCTAATCTCGCGCAGACTGACGTCCGGGATATCTTCGGAATAGTGTCGGATAAGACTCGCTCTTGGATCGTCACTCACACTTGCGTGTGGCTCCAATTTATATGGGATTACAAAGTTATTTATGCAGTTGGTATATCTCGAAAACTGGACCTAAATTGCTAAATATTTTAATTTCTTGATTTATGTACTAAACAATAGTTGTATTCCAAATTTGAAGCTTCTACGTCTGCCAGAAGTCTCTTAAAGTTTTGAAGATCGGTCAGTCAGTGAGTGACAAAATTAAGAAACTTTGACTAGTTATAATTCTTAAACTACTGGTTCAAATTTAATGAAATTTGAAATATACAGAGTTTTTACAATGCTTACTTGGTTACTGAAAATTCAGGCTTCTAGTTCAATCCACAAAGAAGTTATAGGGTTTCGAAAATGGCCGGAACTGCTTCGGGAAAAGGATGGTACGGCCGTGCCGTTTTTTGGTCGACTTGGCGGGGGCACTTCCTTGCCCCCAGATTTTGTTACATGAAATTGCACACTTTGCAGTCGGACGAGGCTCTAGCGGTTGACTTAATATTATGTGAAAATCATTTCATCATTGAATCATTACAACCTACAAAATTACACTGGTGAATAAAAGCCTACCCCATAGATTTCCTTAAAGGCGGAATATTTGTTTTAGTTGCGACCCTGGGCAAGCGGGTTGGCAACTACAGTTCTTATTATCTGCCGACTTCCAGGAGACGGTATCAATTCGATGATGTACGTTTTTTTTTATGTGTGTTACCTCATAATTTTTTACTGGGTGAAGCTATTTCGACGAGTCTTTTTTTATTTGAAAGCAGGTACTTCTCGTGTGGTCCCATATGATTTGATCAAGGTCAGACCAATAGTTTTTGAGTTATTCTTAATAACTTATATTGAAGTCGGCTGTATAAAATTTAAATTATTTTATGTTGGCAACTCAAAACTTCTCAGCGTGGTGATTAATGTGTACGCAGGTACAACTCTTTTCAGGAATACTACTGGAAATTTCTTGGCAAGACTAAAAATACTAATGATAATGATAACAACGGTTAGCTTAATGGTGGTTATAATGCAGATACAGATTATTATTGATCACTACCAAACAATATCTACATAATATTAATGATAGCATGCAGTAAAATAAAAGTAGCTGACGTTTGAAACAAAGTTAAAAATAGGAAACTAAACATTCTATTACATAAATTCATCTTACTGTATGTAAAAACGAACAAAATACTAATAATTAATATGTTATGCTTTACGTGGTAGAGCCATGCTCGAGATATAATTATTATGGTCGAGCCGACTGATTCGTGCTACACGCACAAATGGGTCGGCTTGACCGGGGCACGATAACGCTCTCAGAGAATACCAGCTAATAAGCAGAGTTTAATGCTGCTGTGTCTCGTATGTTAAGTGTAGAAAACCGGAGACCCTTTTTACTAGGAACGAGGCATTCCATCTTAATCCTCAGGTGTGACAACGCATCTACATTTTGATTCTTAATCAAGGATAGATGTAGATGTCTATGGGCCACAGAAACCACTTACCGTCGGGTGGGCTGTGTGCTCGTTCACCTCCATTCTATAAGAAAAAAAAAATGTTAATTAACAATATTGGTACCGGCGGGGATCGAAACCGGGTCGCTCGCGTACTATGACATTTATCTATAAGTCCCAGGGCTGGCACGGCTCTCATAGCTTTTGTTATCCAAATTTAATTATGTGTATATTAACTCACGATTACTTAAGATTTAATTGCTTTTCGACGCTAATGAAACGAGCTAGGTTCCCATGCCCGCGAAAACAACCATGCTGATATGAAACAGCTCACTGCGTTTTGCGCAACTCGATCTCCGGTATTGTTCTAGTGCGGCTATCACTTCGAATATCTCAACTAAGGAAGCCGATACACTGCCACTTTATTGTTTCTAAGTTAAATATAATGTTATTTATTTTTAAATTGGAAACGTTTGATTTATCAAATAAGTTAAGAAGAATACTTGGGGTGACTCCTGATGATCATATTGTACTTTAATAGGCTGAAACAGTAACAGTAATCCGGATTTTTGACTCGGGACCTCATGTAGAGCAGTTGTGTTTATGAACCCTAGACTAACGAAGCAGTCAAAACGCTATTAAATATAGCATCAAACTGCATCGACTGCGTCGTTGTTCTAGTGGTCCCGACTTCGAATGCAGGGTTGGGCAAACAAAAATCGGTTATCCACCAACAGCTCGGAGTCAGGAAATTGGCGGTGTTCCAGCTCCGTGCCTTGGCAAGCACGTATAGCTGAGAGTGCATCGATGTTTGCGCATACACTCGGTACTATAATCCGCAGAAGGCTAGTGTCCGTTGAGGCTAGCCGCCGTGACCGAAATTTGGTCTAGAGGACATTATTATCGTTATTATTAATCGTGGCATTTTATTGAAACATTCCAAACGGTTTGATATGCAGCGTCGCTGCCGGGCACAGAGGCGGCGCACCGGCTGGTGGTGTGCGTGCGCAACAAGTGCTCGGCGGAGGAGGCGCTGAACGTGGTGCGCGAGCTGCCCAACCCGCTGCGCGACGGCGAGCCGGCCGCCGCGCACGCCGCGCACTACAACCCGCTCAAGATCGACGTGTTCGTGCAGACGCTGCTCAACCTCGGCAGCAAGAGCATCTCGCACAGCTTCGCCGCCATCTCCAAGTTCCACTACGTCTTCAAGGTCACCCCGCCATAACTATTTCTTATATCATTCCCATATCACCCCGCGGGTGTCAGTCGTAAGAGGCGATAGAGGCAAACAATTCAGGAGATGGGCAGCACCGTCTTCCTTATATAGACTAAAAATAAAGGACTGCGGTATCAAACCCGCTTGCCAAACGTGGCAACTTTGGCAAATATCCTACCTAAAACGGTTTCCAATGCGCAAGGTGCTATACTCGAGGGGTTAACCTTGATATGATATAACAAGAGGTGAGCGAAAATAGATGCCCCAATGAGCACATCAATGTCTCCAGGAATGGAGTAAGTATCATCCGCTAAAGCCAAATTATTAAAATTTATTATTACGGAAGTATCAACCGAAATAGAGGCCAGACGCTCGTACACTTTACTTTGTTCTTTTTTTTTCTCTTTTTAAAGAACGTTACCCCCACACTAGGATTTTCTCCTGTGTCGTGGAGGCAGTTTACAAACATAAATTGCACAAGGACAAACATCCAGACCCGGAACAATTATTTGTAGGCCATACAAATACTTGTTCCGTGCGGGATTCGAACCCGCGGCCCCCAGCAACAACTGATTGCTAAGCCACTACGCCACAGAGCCGTCACTTTGTCTACGACCAATGAATTCATACTAAAGTTAACACTGCGATCGAAGCGCGAATATAATTTTAAATTTACCGAACTTTGAACCGTTTTATTGAAGCCTCCAATTCCCTTCACTACGGGACATGAATGTGTCTTATTTGCAATTAATCCTAGGTGATGACAACATTGATGCGTTATAAAATTACTTTGAGAAGCACTATCCAATAATACACCACCACTAAGTTCATGTCCATGCGAATCTATAACTATTTGCGCACGGTGCCAAAAAGCACAGTAGCAGGAGCGTGAGTAATTTCATCAATATATGAGGTAGGCCTATATTCGGCAGTGGACTTTAATAGGCTGTAACGGTTATTTACCAGAATGTTACACATTAAATTAAACTTTAATTTTACAGATTTCATCGCGTTTAATTTTGATTATTATGTCCCGACGTTTCGGGTGCTCTACAGCACCCATGGTCAACCCCGTGACCATGGGTGCTGTAACACGTAAAATTAGTTTCATTTAATAACCTCTCGGTAGTTTGATACGGTTGCTGTTAAATTCTTTATCAGATTATTTGTCTAGACGGCAGGTATTTCAACCAGCGAAGGGTGACATAACGTGAGTGTTATAGATGCGTAGTGTATGTGGCTGGTATTATAATCGCTACTTTACCTGTGTTAATAGCAAAAACTCGCTACTAAAGACTTATGTTCAGTTATGCTACCCTACGTGCTATTGAGGAGAAGGAGAATTTATCCAGACCGGACAAAGGCATCCTATAAGCCTTAGACAGATTAGGTAGACAAGTACTGTGATAAATAAAAATCATTTTAAAATAGTAAATATATTTATTTCAATTTGCTTAAGTTTTACATTGTGTTCCAGATTTTGGCAGAATCGGAGGAAGCTCAAATTTGTGTATTGCGTAACGTGTGGGAGTTGTGGCAGCGACATCCTCAAATGGTGTGCGTGTTAGTGGACAAAATGCTCAAGACCCAAGTGGTCGAGTGCAGCGCTGTAGCTACTTGGCTTTTCTCCAAAGACATGGCGCCATTTTTCACACACAACTATCTGTGGGAGATACTGCATTTGACTATCGATAAAATGAATAAACATGTCTCTAAACTGAGTAAGTGTTTTAGATGTGCTGAATTTTGCATTACAGTCATTATTTTAAAGAATAATTTTAATTTTATATTACTTTGTATTTATTATAAGGTGCGGAACTACAAGAAGCTAGAGAGGCTTTAGCAAGAGCCGACTCGAGCAGTTCCGATTCGGAAGATGAAAGTGGAAGTAAGAAGAAGAAAGATCAAGACAAACCGACTGAAGAGGTACCTATATGTTTTTGTTATGCAGGGCTAAAATATTCAATCAATCGATTAATTTGACATTAATTAACGAAGACATAATGGTGATGGCCGAACTCGAAATGTGTGCAAACACACAAATAATCAAAATTGGTTTCTAATCCCACGCATTATCAAATATCAAATTAACAAATAAACCCATGAAAATGTATTTATCGGATACTCGTCTTTGATATTGCTCCGTGCTCTCGTTTACCTTCCGAAGTCGCTGTGGTTAAAATTCGCCGATAGTGTTTGCCTTGATGCTCATTATTTCGGTATTGTTTGCAGGCGGTAGAGCGCATGGAGGAGCGACTTGAGATGGCGCACACGGACCAGAAGCGGCTGTTCCTGATCGTATTCCAGCGCTTCATCATGATCCTGTCCGAGCACTTGGTGCGCTGCGACACCGACGCACGCGACCCCGACACGCACTGGTACCGCAGCACCGTGGCCCGCCTGCGCCAGGTGTTCCTAGTGGTGAGTGCACACTGTTGTGTATACACGCACACTGTTATATATACACGCACTGTTGTGTATACACGCACACTGTTATATATACACGCACTGGTACCGCAGCACCGTGGCCCGCCTGCGCCAGGTGTTCCTAGTGGTGAGTGCACACTGTTGTGTATACACGCACACTGTTATATATACACGCACTGTTGTGTATACACGCACACTGTTATATATACACGCACTGGTACCGCAGCACCGTGGCCCGCCTGCGCCAGGTGTTCCTAGTGGTGAGTGCACACTGTTGTGTATACACGCACACTGTTATATATACACGCACTGTTGTGTATACACGCACACTGTTATATATACACGCACTGGTACCGCAGCACCGTGGCCCGCCTGCGCCAGGTGTTCCTAGTGGTGAGTGCACACTGTTGTGTATACACGCACACTGTTATATATACACGCACTGGTACCGCAGCACCGTGGCCCGCCTGCGCCAGGTGTTCCTAGTGGTGAGTGCACACTGTTGTGTATACACGCACACTGTTATATATACACGCACTGGTACCGCAGCACCGTGGCCCGCCTGCGCCAGGTGTTCCTAGTGGTGAGTGCACACTGTTGTGTATACACGCACACTGTTATATATACACGCACTGTTGTGTATACACGCACACTGTTATATATACACGCACTGGTACCGCAGCACCGTGGCCCGCCTGCGCCAGGTGTTCCTAGTGGTGAGTGCACACTGTTGTGTATACACGCACACTGTTATATATACACGCACTGGTACCGCAGCACCGTGGCCCGCCTGCGCCAGGTGTTCCTAGTGGTGAGTGCACACTGTTGTGTATACACGCACACTGTTATATATACACGCACTGGTACCGCAGCACCGTGGCCCGCCTGCGCCAGGTGTTCCTAGTGGTGAGTGCACACTGTTGTGTATACACGCACACTGTTATATATACACGCACTGGTACCGCAGCACCGTGGCCCGCCTGCGCCAGGTGTTCCTAGTGGTGAGTGCACACTGTTGTGTATACACGCACACTGTTATATATACACGCACTGGTACCGCAGCACCGTGGCCCGCCTGCGCCAGGTGTTCCTAGTGGTGAGTGCACACTGTTGTGTATACACGCACACTGTTATATATACACGCACTGTTGTGTATACACGCACACTGTTATATATACACGCACTGGTACCGCAGCACCGTGGCCCGCCTGCGCCAGGTGTTCCTAGTGGTGAGTGCACACTGTTGTGTATACACGCACACTGTTATATATACACGCACTGGTACCGCAGCACCGTGGCCCGCCTGCGCCAGGTGTTCCTAGTGGTGAGTGCACACTGTTGTGTATACACGCACACTGTTATATATACACGCACTGGTACCGCAGCACCGTGGCCCGCCTGCGCCAGGTGTTCCTAGTGGTGAGTGCACACTGTTGTGTATACACGCACACTGTTATATATACACGCACTGGTACCGCAGCACCGTGGCCCGCCTGCGCCAGGTGTTCCTAGTGGTGAGTGCACACTGTTGTGTATACACGCACACTGTTATATATACACGCACTGGTACCGCAGCACCGTGGCCCGCCTGCGCCAGGTGTTCCTAGTGGTGAGTGCACACTGTTGTGTATACACGCACACTGTTATATATACACGCACTGGTACCGCAGCACCGTGGCCCGCCTGCGCCAGGTGTTCCTAGTGGTGAGTGCACACTGTTGTGTATACACGCACATTGTTATATATACACGCACTGGTACCGCAGCACCGTGGCCCGCCTGCGCCAGGTGTTCCTAGTGGTGAGTGCACACTGTTGTGTATACACGCACACTGTTATATATACACGCACTGGTACCGCAACACCGTGGCCCGCCTGCGCCAGGTGTTCCTAGTGGTGAGTGCACACTGTTGTGTATACACTCACACTGTTATATATACACGCACTGGTACCGCAGCACCGTGGCCCGCCTGCGCCAGGTGTTCCTAGTGATAAGTGCACACTGTTGTGTATACACGCACACTGTTATATATACACGCACTGGTACCGCAGCACCGTGGCCCGCCTGCGCCAGGTGTTCCTAGTGGTGAGTGCACACTGTTGTGTATACACGCACACTGTTATATATACACGCACTGGTACCGCAGCACCGTGGCCCGCCTGCGCCAGGTGTTCCTAGTGGTGAGTGCACACTGTTGTGTATACACGCACACTGTTATATATACACGCAGTGGTACCGCAGCACCGTGGCCCGCCTGCGCCAGGTGTTCTTAGTGGTGAGTGCACACTGTTGTGTATACACGCACACTGTTATATATACACGCACTGTTGTGTATACACGCACACTGTTATATATACACGCACTGGTACCGCAGCACCGTGGCCCGCCTGCGCCAGGTGTTCCTAGTGGTGAGTGCACACTGTTGTGTATACACGCACACTGTTATATATACACGCACTGGTACCGCAGCACCGTGGCCCGCCTGCGCCAGGTGTTCCTAGTGGTGAGTGCACACTGTTGTGTATACACGCACACTGTTATATATACACGCACTGGTACCGCAGCACCGTGGCCCGCCTGCGCCAGGTGTTCCTAGTGGTGAGTGCACACTGTTGTGTATACACGCACACTGTTATATATACACGCACTGGTACCGCAGCACCGTGGCCCGCCTGCGCCAGGTGTTCCTAGTGGTGAGTGCACACTGTTGTGTATACACGCACACTGTTATATATACACGCACTGGTACCGCAGCACCGTGGCCCGCCTGCGCCAGGTGTTCCTAGTGGTGAGTGCACACTGTTGTGTATACACGCACACTGTTATATATACACGCACTGGTACCGCAGCACCGTGGCCCGCCTGCGCCAGGTGTTCCTAGTGGTGAGTGCACACTGTTGTGTATACACGCACATTGTTATATATACACGCACTGGTACCGCAGCACCGTGGCCCGCCTGCGCCAGGTGTTCCTAGTGGTGAGTGCACACTGTTGTGTATACACGCACACTGTTATATATACACGCACTGGTACCGCAACACCGTGGCCCGCCTGCGCCAGGTGTTCCTAGTGGTGAGTGCACACTGTTGTGTATACACTCACACTGTTATATATACACGCACTGGTACCGCAGCACCGTGGCCCGCCTGCGCCAGGTGTTCCTAGTGATAAGTGCACACTGTTGTGTATACACGCACACTGTTATATATACACGCACTGGTACCGCAGCACCGTGGCCCGCCTGCGCCAGGTGTTCCTAGTGGTGAGTGCACACTGTTGTGTATACACGCACACTGTTATATATACACGCACTGGTACCGCAGCACCGTGGCCCGCCTGCGCCAGGTGTTCCTAGTGGTGAGTGCACACTGTTGTGTATACACGCACACTGTTATATATACACGCACTGGTACCGCAGCACCGTGGCCCGCCTGCGCCAGGTGTTCCTAGTGGTGAGTGCACACTGTTGTGTATACACTCACACTGTTATATATACACGCACTGGTACCGCAGCACCGTGGCCCGCCTGCGCCAGGTGTTCCTAGTGGTGAGTGCACACTGTTGTGTATACACGCACACTGTTATATATACACGCAGTGGTACCGCAGCACCGTGGCCCGCCTGCGCCAGGTGTTCCTAGTGGTGAGTGCACACTGTTGTGTATACACGCACACTGTTATGTATACACGCACTGGTTCCGCAGCACCGTGGCCCGCCTGCGCCAGGTGTTCCTAGTGGTGAGTGCACACTGTTGTGTATACACGCTCACTGTTATATATACACGCACTGGTACCGCAGCACCGTGGCCCGCCTGCGCCAGGTGTTCCTAGTGGTGAGTGCACACTGTTGTGTATACACGCACACTGTTATATATACACGCAGTGGTACCGCAGCACCGTGGCCCGCCTGAGCCAGGTGTTCCTAGTGGTGAGTGCACACTGTTGTGTATACACGCACACTGTTATGTATACACGCACTGTTGTGTATACACGCACACTGTTATATATACACGCACTGGTACCGCAGCACCGTGGCCCGCCTGCGCCAGGTGTTCCTAGTGGTGAGTGCACACTGTTGTGTATACACGCACACTGTTATATATACACGCACTGTTGTGTATACACGCACACTGTTATATATACACGCACTGGTACCGCAGCACCGTGGCCCGCCTGCGCCAGGTGTTCCTAGTGGTGAGTGCACACTGTTGTGTATACACGCACACTGTTATATATACACGCACTGGTACCGCAGCACCGTGGCCCGCCTGCGCCAGGTGTTCCTAGTGGTGAGTGCACACTGTTGTGTATACACTCACACTGTTATATGTACACGCACTGGTACCGCAGCACCGTGGCCCGCCTGCGCCAGGTGTTCCTAGTGGTGAGTGCACACTGTTGTGTATACACGCACACTGTTATATATACACGCACTGGTACCGCAGCACCGTGGCCCGCCTGCGCCAGGTGTTCCTAGTGATAAGT
Organism: Parnassius mnemosyne; assembly: GCA_963668995.1. Lineage (NCBI taxonomy): Eukaryota > Metazoa > Arthropoda > Insecta > Lepidoptera > Papilionidae > Parnassius > Parnassius mnemosyne. The sequence goes on along the minus strand of CAVLGL010000024.1, from coordinate 30,676,189 downwards.
GCACACTGTTGTGTATAAACGCACACTGTTATATATACACGCACTGGTACCGCAGCACCGTGGCCCGCCTGCGCCAGGTGTTCCTAGTGGTGAGTGCACACTGTTGTGTATACACGCACACTGTTATATATACACGCACTGGTACCGCAGCACCGTGGCCCGCCTGCGCCAGGTGTTCCTAGTGGTGAGTGCACACTGTTGTGTATACACGCACACTGTTATATATACACGCAGTGGTACCGCAGCACCGTGGCCCGCCTGCGCCAGGTGTTCCTAGTGGTGAGTGCACACTGTTGTGTATACACGCACACTGTTATGTATACACGCACTGGTTCCGCAGCACCGTGGCCCGCCTGCGCCAGGTGTTCCTAGTGGTGAGTGCACACTGTTGTGTATACACGCACACTGTTATATATACACGCACTGGTACCGCAGCACCGTGGCCCGCCTGCGCCAGGTGTTCCTAGTGGTGAGTGCACACTGTTGTGTATACACGCACACTGTTATATATACACGCAGTGGTACCGCAGCACCGTGGCCCGCCTGCGCCAGGTGTTCCTAGTGGTGAGTGCACACTGTTGTGTATACACGCACACTGTTATATATACACGCACTGGTACCGCAGCACCGTGGCCCGCCTGCGCCAGGTGTTCCTAGTGGTGAGTGCACACTGTTGTGTATACACGCACACTGTTATATATACACGCACTGGTACCGCAGCACCGTGGCCCGCCTGCGCCAGGTGTTCCTAGTGATAAGTGCACACTGTCGTGTATACACGCACATTGTTATATATACACGCACTGGTACCGCAGCACCGTGTGCGCCAAGTGTTCCTAGTGATAAGTGCACATTGTCGTGTATACACGCACATTGTTATATATACACGCACTGGTACCGCAGCACCGTCTGCGCCAAGTGTTCCTAGTGATAAGTGCACACTGTCGTGTATACACGCACATTGTTATATATATACACGCACTGGTACCGCAGCACCGTGGCGCGGTGTTATATTTTTCATCTTTCGCTTTTAGTAAAAGTATAGGTTATGTTAGTGTTATGTATGTTTCTTATACAAATGTTAGATGGAAAACATGTTATCTTTACAGCATCACGAACAAGTGCAGAAGTATAGCAGCACACTTGAAACGCTTCTCTTCACTCAAGATTTGGATCCTCACATCTTGGACGTATTCCACCAGTTCGTCGCACTCACCGCGTAGTTTCAAGATTAGGAGCGCCAATATTTATTTACTACACGATACAAAGTTTATAAAAGATTCTCATGTTTCTTGATTACATGTGACCAGGATTGTAAATAATATACAATGAAGACTGGATTGAATATACTAGCGATTTTTTTTATTTTAATATTTTTGAACCCATCAATACTTTAAGGGTCGTCGCACTTAATATCGACACCAGCGGAGTTAGCCAAATTGGATATCTATAATTGTGAATTTTACTGAACTAAATCAAGTTTAAAACTGAAAACAAAGAAATCTAAGAATAATTTATTTCAAGGAATGCCACAGATCACGGTCCTGAGCCACCTGCATCCATCGACTTCCTGCATGTCTTACCAGGTCGTCACTCCATCTGGTGGAGGGATGCCCTACACTTCGACCGCTGGTACGAGGCCACCACTCGAAAACCTTTTTTCCCCATCGGTTGTCGGTTCTTCGAGCTATACTCGTATGGCCGGCCCATTGCCACTTCAGCTTACTAATCCTTTGGGCTATTTCGGTAACCCTGGTTCTACTGCGGATTTCCTCATTTCTAAGTCTATCACGCAGAGCAACCCCGAGCAGAGCCCTCTCCATAGCTCGCTGAGCGACCTTGAGCTTCCTCATACGGCCAGCAGTGAAGGACCACGTTTCAGTTCATAGATCATCAGTGGCAACACGCACTGATTGTACAATCTAGTTTTTAAGTTTTGAGGTATACCTGACGAGAAGATATGTCGTAATTTCCCGAACACTGCCCAGCCGAGTTGAATCCGTCGATTGACATCCCTAGTCAGATTATTTGTCCCAGGTAAACATACTCGTCACCAACTTCGAGCTTAGTTTCCCCAACAACTACCGGCATAGGTGTGACATGGACGTTAAACGTGATTTTTGTTTTATCCATATTCATCTTAAGACCTATCCGTTGGGAGACACTATTGAGGACATTGAACATCGTGCTTAAGTCCTCCAGCGATTCTGCCATAAGGACTATATCGTCTGCAAATTGAAGGTGAGTGATGTACTCGCCTTTGACGTTAATACCGTATCCTTTCCAGTCCAGCAGCTTGAGAACGTCTTCCAATGCAGCGGTGAAGAGTTTCGGGAAATAACGTCACCCTGTCTTACACCTCTCTGCAATTGGATAGGTTTTTATTTTATTATTATATTATTTTATTTTATATTTATTGTACAAACACTTCAGCACTTCGATATACCGACAATCAACTTGGTACCGCTGAAGGGACTGCGGTACCGCCCAAATTTCGACGGAATCAAAAGCTTTCTCATAGTCCACATACGCCAGACATATTGGCAAATTGTACTCCCCGGACTTCTGTACAATGTTCCGAAGGGTATGTATGTGTTCTATGGTGCTAAAGCCTTTTCAGAAACCGGCTTGTTCGGGAGACTGGATATAAATAATGATATACCGTTATTACAGTTTTTGAAAATACGAGTAAATAAGGCTTCTACTTTTATTTCAAATTATCCCAAATTGACCGTGATTTATGGGCATCAACTACGCGTACGCGCTCTCCTCTGTATGCGTTCGTAGTAAAATAGTAGATTACCACGCATTCTAAGTTAAAATGATAAAAAGGGCAGAATGTTTGAGATTTTTTAATTAATTTTTCTTAACCATTCGTCTATATTACTCCTTCTGAACCTTCTCTGAAAATTTGGGCGCATATTGCAAAATAACCTTTGTTATAAACTGATTTAGTAGTTGTTAGCAAAAAAACCGCATCAAAATCCATCAAGTACTTTTAAACTTTAAAGGGAAAATATACTATTATGAAAATTGATATTCCCGGACGAGGATTGCAATAGTAATATATTGTAGTCGTTACAATTATAACGTTTTAAGAAGACAACTTTGAAAATTATACAATTTTTTTTCATTATACAACTAACTAATATACCTATTTATAAATTATTACTTGAAAAACATTAATGATAGAATTTAACCTACGTCAGAAAAATGACAAATTAATTGAATGCCAATGTGCAATGTTAACACAGGCCTTATTTTTTATCTACTAAGAGCGTAATATGGTATATTTAATATTTGAAGTTCTTGGTTAATTGTGAAATATATATTGGTTTATATGGTTTATCCTATACAAAAATGAGTGTCTTATAGAAAATCTGTGTATATTGAAATAAACTCGCATGAAATGTTCTTGCAGTTAAAAAATGTTGTTTACTTGTGTAATCTAAAATTGTAAGAGAATTAATTTGAATAATATATCTTTGGAACTGATTTTATATTTCATTTCTTGTCGTTTATGTATGTGCCATAACATGGTTTATAAAAATGGTTTCAATAGAATTCAGATGATATTACCCGTATACCATCGAGGAAAACGGGACTGTCTTAAATCGGTATAAGCGCTCGCCTTAAATTTTAGAGGTACGAGATATGTAGGTACGGGAGAATCAGCTTTTCGCATATATACTGCGAATTTCGATCCCCGACCTCACCAATGAAAATGTTATTGGCAATTTTCAAGTGCTCATTTAATACATGCTCTGCGTCGATGGAACACACTGGAGAAATTAAAAAAATAGAACAGATACACATAGATACAAAAAGCCTTCACACGCGCTTTGGGGCAGAAGCTCTTCATTACCCTAAAACCCTCTTAGAATCTAGAAAAGCCTGTATCTAGTAATGGGACGAAGGTATTTTACTAAAAATTCAGAGGTCGTTAAAATGGTGCGGTTCTTTTCTTATTTAGCTTATTTAGGTCGCATTGTTGGGCACAGGCTTCATCTTGGTTCTGCATAGGTTGGATTTTATAAATGTGTTCTTATTTCTGAAATGTTTTCAATAAGGTAATTTTGATAATTTTCTAATTGGTACAAAATTGTGTTAAGGACAAAAAAGGATGAATTCAGACTAGAATTAGACTTTATTTAACATAAACAGTATTTATAAAAAAATTTACGCAGTCAAATGTTGCAAAAGTTCTTCCACGTCTTTCTTAGAGCCGAGATAGCAGGGCGCTCGTTCGTGGATTGATGTAGGTTGAATGTCCAGAATAGGAATTTTGCCATTTGTAGCAAAGCCCCCCGCTTCCGTTACTATAAAGGACATTGGGTTACATTCATACAGAAGGCGCAACTGGAAAGACAAAGTATTAGGTATAAGTATGTTATTTAATGATTAATATGAAAACGAAATAATTAGAAGATTTTAAATTAACAAAGTGAGTTAAACCAAAAAAAATATAACTAAAGGGTTATTTTATAATTATATATTCCAAAGATAAGGTGATTTGCATAATTTATAGAATTTTTAAGTAGTTAGTTTGAGCCGGAAAACGAACAGATTCAAAAACGAAAAATAAAACTATAGAATGTCGACGTCGAAAAACAAATAGGGCCATTGATAAGGATCCAATACCGTAGGTAAATTAAAAACATAATCTAACATTATTTTGTTGCAATAAAACCAATTATTTTCATAAACATTTGCAAATTTAAAGGTTCAAATGAATCATCATCTAATCAAGGATAGCCTTACCTCTTAAGATCATTTGTGGGTCATGTGAGCGTGCAAAAGATAAAATTTATTAGTAATATCGGTTTGTAGATTGAAACCTAGACTTAGAGGGTAGATTAATGAAACGACTAATATCTGTGTCGCCGAAAATGAGTCTCATTCCGAGTAACTTATAAATTAATAAATATTACATAAATTACTTTATTCGTTAATTCATTCATTCATTACAGCCACATCCATTTCCTGAAGATTGGCTACTACCAATCTACTTCCTGCATCTGTTACCAGGTCGGCATTCCATGTAATAGGGGCCAGCCCTACACTACGCTTACCCGAACGAGGTTGTCACCCTACAATCATTCTTCTCCTTTCGTAATAGATTTCAATAATTGTTTTATAATAAAATTACTTGCGAAGTAACAAATCAATCAACATCAATTTTACACACTGGTAACATACTAGTGAAATGGACTGTAAGTTCGTATGTCACTTCATTTTATAAAAAAAAAATCTTAAATAATCGTACTATTCTGCAATTCTCCTCTTTAGTAGCGGCTTATGGTCAGAAGTAGATTGTCTACGTCTTATTGATGTGAGTAGATAATCTTAGAGTAATAAGATCACTGACCTCTATATATGTATCTATGTATATGTATATATATAGAGGTCAGTGTATAAGATACATATAGATAATTTTCGTAATAAATAAATAAAAAAAAGAAACTGTCACTGTCGTAATATTGACTATTGTGTATGTTGTTGTTTCTGTTCAAATTCTTAAAAACCGAATTTGATATCGGATACTGTTTTTCAGATGATAAACATTATAATTTATTTTAAAATAATCACGGTAATAATAGACGAAAAATATTTACTTTTCCGTTCGGTGCAGATTTTGTAGCTGGGTACATGAAAATACCACCGTATTTGATGGTTCTGTGCACGTCGGCCACCATGGAACCCACATATCTTGCGCCGTAGGCCTTTCCTGTTTTAGGCTGCTTCTTAGTTTCGATATAGTTTTTTAGTCCATTGTCCCACTCCGCTGCGTAACCTTAAAATATAAGAAGAGTATGTATTTTGTGGGTTTTGTTTTGCCACGTACATCGGAATAAGAGAAATTGTTATATTATCACTTTAGTAACGTAAGCGATTTATGAACCAAGAGTTCGTTTCTTATAAATAGAGGACGCTATACTTAAATGACATGATGACGAATGGTGGCGGCGTTAGAAAATTCATGACCCCATTTCTTCCTATGGTAGTCGTTACAGGCGACTGTGGGAAACGCCAAGAAGATTTTATGAGTTCCGATATATGGCAGCATGCTCAAACCCATAAATTTATTAAATTTCTAACGTCAGTGTTACGGACGGCACGGGGAGCCGCCGCTCCGTCAACCCCGCAGGCCCAGTACGCCCCTCAAACCGCAACACGATGCAAACGAGCAATTAGGGCGCAGCGAGCCCATGTGGGAGACCACTAACGGTGAGACCCCCGCCGCGGGAATATAAGAAGTTAAAAAGAGCATCTGACCGCCGAATTTCTTTCGATTCACTCGCGGCAGAGAAGAGCTTCCGACAGCAAATAAGAAGAAAAAAGAAATAGTCAAGAAAAGTCCCTCTAGTGCCAATAGAGCTCCCTATAGAATAGTATAGAATTAATTAATATAATCAATATTGTTGTGCCGCAATCATTGTAAATAGTGAATAAATGTCGTCTTTTTTGCCATTGCCATCTTTCTTTAAAAGAAAGTCACAACATACACTCTACAGTTCGCCTCTGTAAATTCAGTTACACTTTTATGGTCCCCTTGCTCTCCCCGTCCTTTTCAGTCAGTATAATAAATCTATGCTCAGCCCTGTGACTCGATAACGTTTCGAAGCATGACGATTATGGCAAATTCTCCATGTAAGTTACAGGCTGTAACGGCAGAGGTCCATGACCAGCAGCGATTTTTATGGCTTGATGAGGAAGAAGAAATCCTAAAATTTCCAGGAAAGTGTCAGGAAGCAGCGTCAAAAAACGAGAAGTCTGGACTATTACCGAGGTGATTAGGATAAGGAGGAGTATATTACATTTAATATTAAAAATAAAAACTTGTCACTTGAATAGAAATTTCAGCTTAATTGGATGAGTATAACTGCTTTAAAACTCAGATTCAAGATTTGACCTTAACAAACATACACATTGCAAGTTAGATAAAGGCTTTTATAATAGGATACGTCTGAACAATAGATTTTTTACGTTGTCCTTCTCACTATCAAAACTAGAGATGAAACGGATATCTGGTAACTATCCGGTATCCGGCCTATCCGGCCCAAATTACAATCCGGCCAGATACCGGATGACAAACTGCTAACCGGCCGGATACCGGATAAAAAAATACAAAATATCAAATTTAGTTAAGTACTGTCTATGCACTAAGGGCAAATTATGAAGAATAAATACTAGTTTCTCTGCATTGAAAGGTAGGTAACAAGCGGTTTCGCCTGTCTTCATAAACAAGGCCAGCTTCAGAAAAAAGTTTTTCGCTGTACACAGTGCTGCAGGATGCTGAAAGATAGATTTTGGCAAACGTCGATAAATTAGGATATTGTGTAGCATTAGCTGCCCACCAAATATAAGGGTCACGATCGCGAGCAATTCGCACTGATTTTAGATACAAATCAATTTCACATGAAATTGCGTTTTTTCTTCATGGCGAGACTGGCTGGTATTATTTTCATTTCCTACTTTATTGAAGCAATCCCAGAACGTGTAATGAGCTTCGCGAGATACAGCTGACTCTGTCTCCTCTCCTCTACTTTTAGCCGGTGTTGACGATGAACTGAAGGACTGATTTTTAAGTACTCCAGTAGAAATTTCTGGCAAGCTCTTTCAGCTTTAACCACGTGAAATTTTAACATTGCATAGTAAACAAACAGCAAGCTTAGGATCATCACTGTCTATCAAAATATATCAAAATGTTCCCATAAAAGCGATCTTTTCTTTATCGATGTCATTTTGTCGTTAAATCTGTTAAGAATTATAAAAATCAAATAACAAAGCACGTATTTTAATAACCTCAAACGATCGTGTTTGCAATCAATAGAAGTCAATGAACCAATTGCTAACTTTGCTCATGAACGAAAAGACCCGAAGATGCCCGAGTACCGCGTGCACATGATCACCACCACTAGCGCCACCTACGCAACTTCGCTGCTTACGATGCACTAAACGGCAATGTTCGGCCGGATATCCGGCTATCCGGCGATAAGACTGGCCGAATATCCGGTATCCGGCCAAACATCTATCCGTTTTATCTCCAATCAAAACACTTACGAGGGCGACACTGAAAGCTTTTAGAACTGGCCACTTGTAAACGATATAATAAAAAATAAGTTCAAATTTTGAAAATAGAACTCTGCGAATATTATTGTGTATGTAGGTATTTTATTAATTAGTCATATGTTTACGATTTGGCGGCAAATTGAAAATTGTCTGTGTCACGTCAGCATGAATTTAACGCGAGAAAATTTTCGTACAATGATTTTTGTTTTACTTTCGATGTCATTTAAGTCGATAAGAAAGTAATGATAGACTCCGATTGGCCCCATCTCGTAACGATGACGATGAAGCCCCATCTCGTGTCACTGTTTACAACTGATTTAATGAGTTTAAACGTGGTCGCACTAATCTCACCGATGATCTGCGTGAGGGACGGCCTTCTACGGCGACGACTGAATGTAACATCCGTGTTGTGCTGCTTATGATAGAGACTGACAAAAGAGTGACTTATAAGCAGATTCGGACAAGCTTAGACATCGGTATGAGTCAAGTGCACAAAATCCTCCATGAACATTGAGAGGTTAGGAAGCTTTGGGCCCGATGGATACCTTATAATTTGACAGAGGCCCAAAAACTCCGTCGTGTTGATTGGTGTCGTGAAATCATTCAAAGATTTAACAGAGGTGACTCAAATGCTGTGTTGTTCGACATACTTACGGATGACGAAGGCTGGATTTATTGTTATGATCCTGAAACTAAGAGACAGTCTGCTGTCTGGGTGTTTCCTTCCGAGAAGTTGCAAACTAAAGTGAAGAGAGCTCGAAGCGTGGGAAAAAAGATGGTGGCCTCGTTCTTCGGAAGGACAGGTCAGTACGCAACAATTGTTTTAGAGGATCGAAAAATAGTTACTGCAGAGTGATTGATAGAGTGACTATTTGGCGACGTCAGACGTGGAATTACTGGGTCACCCGCCCTATAGCCCGACCTCGCACCTTGCGATTTTTATTTATTTCAGAAAATAAAAGAAAAACTTCGAGGAAAACGATTTATAGACGCCGAGGAAGCAGTGGCTGCGTTTCAAAATGCCGTCGAAGAGTGGTTCCATTGGATGCAGCGATGTATTGATGTAAATGGACACTATTTTGAAAAGATTTAATAAAACTCATAACTTGCCAGTTTCTTCAGTTTTTGATTTTCTAAGAACTTTCAGTGTCGCCCTCGTACTAGGGTAAAATAGCAGCATAATGCTGTTGTGTTTTCTATGATGAATGACGGAAACTGGAAACCCTTTTACTGGGAAATAGGCAATTTATGTCAAACTTTTAGAAATATAACGCACCTGCATTCTTATTTTTTTTCTTAATTAAAATGTCGGTGGTTATGAGCTACAGTATGTACATATCATTAGGTGGACTGTGTGGTTATTTGCCACTTTAAATTACACATAAAAATTAAGGTTAAAATTTTGAATCGTTTGGCAGGAGGGGTGGCATAGGGAAGGGGGGAGTGTCCCCTAAACACCGACACCACTCCCATAAAAAGTATCCCATAAGAGAAAATCCCATATACCTAACCTCAAAATGATTAATTTATAGTTTCCAGCAGGAGGGGGAGGAAGGAGCGGGGTTGTCTCCTATGAGAACTGTAAGGATTTCTGAGTGCTCAAGTATTTCTGGGTGTTAAAAAAATTACCACGAAAGCTGGGGCGGGAGCTACGTTGCGCTTCGTTCCCGCCACAAGGCCATAACCTTCTAACCTAACCACCTGAACCTAACCTAACAACTGAAAATATTTCTGGGTGCTCAGTGTTTCTGGGCACGATAAAAGCTACAATAATACACTGGAGAGCACATATTCACGCAAGAAGAGCAACCAACGGCGGAATCATAAAAAATAGTGCGTCCTGCGACACTTGACACTTTACAGACAGTATAGACCACAGAAGTATAATAATATAACACTAATCTTTGCCATGGTCTTACGTCCTTGTCACATTTACACAAAATTCTGTATGCTATCCAGCTTTCTCAGTAATATTCATACGTTTTTCCATGTTTGATACATTTTACGTTATAACAGTTTTCTTTTATTTTCTCGAAAACGGTGGATCTTCTAATGCGAGTGGTAGATATTATTATAATCGGAGACCAAAACTCAATTAAATAAAACACATTACTCCCCCAAATTCCTGCCAAACGATTCTAAACCCAACCTAAAATTAATTTTAAATGTCCATAAAGAAATGATAGAAAAAAAACTATTTCATAATATTATATACATATGTACGTTTATTGATTATTTCCTTTATTTACCTTCATTAATAGAGTAGATGTTGCCCTTCTCCGGAATGCGCATATTAGGGTCAGTCAAAATAAACTCTCCTATGGACGGATCATACATGAATCCATTTACGCCCTTTCCCTTTCCAAGAGCAAGTACCATCATTGTGGCTGAGCCGTATAGAGCGTACCCAGCGGCGACCAGTTCTCGTCCTGGTCGGAGCGCATCCGATTCTGATGGTTCGCCATCTGATGTTTTCCTAAAATTTAAGTATCTTTCTTTAGAATTGTTCACGAAAGTGAAGTTATAAATCTTGATTACTTTTTGGTAAATTCCTACTAGGAGCTATGTATGGTTCTTGTTGAATCGAGTATTTGTAGTAGCAGTGCTTTAATAATCTTTACCCAATAATAAAATCTAAGTATATAACTTAAAAACGAAACAACTTCGGACTATATTAGCACAATTAAAAGCATCATAAACAATGTTAAGTTATTTAATTCTAAAATACAAATGTCAAGTAGGTAAGCTGGCATCAGTAATTAACTTACATATTATATTACTTCAAAAAAGTACTAAATTCGACTGTATTTTTTATGTGTTACATCAGAACTGTTTTCTAGGTAAACCGTTTTTAATGATTATTTTTTTATTTGAAAGCTGGAGCCTCTCATGTGGTCCCATATAAATTTGATCAAGATCTGATTAGTAGTTTTCAGTTATCCTTGATAATGCGTATTTAATTGACTTCGATTACATTGATGATGTTCTCATTTTATTTATATTAAAGTCGGATGTACAAAATTGTTAATTTTACCACTTGGTAACTACACCGCAGATAACGATAATCACATGAATGTTTAAATCTTACGTATATTTTTGTCTTCATACAACATTATGAATAAACTATTTACGATAAGGTTTAAAAGGCGGAGTAAAGCACTTACTTGTAGATGCAGAAAATAGATCCAACTGACACGAGGCAATCAATATTGGAGGAACCGTCTAACGGGTCAAAGCATACTACGTATTTTCCACGTTTTTCGGTTTCTACCTGTAAGATCAAACTTTTTTATGTTGTATTGTATAATATCTATACATTTAAATAAAATTGAAGTGTCCGTCTGTAATATCCAAATAACTGGCTTCTGTTAAGCTCAAGTGACAGCGCGGCGGATATTTACTGGCTGTATAAATTTAACTATTAACTTTTCTACGAATATGTTCTCTACATAATAATTATGTTCGTGGAAAAGTTATATATTATAGAAAGCAATTAAAAAATTGAAATTCAGTTAGGTAGCCTATTATTATCATCCGAAAAACATGCAGATGTTTTTGTGAAATTGAAACGTAATAAAATAAATGATTTTATGATTATTATCTTTTAAACTATAGGAGATATAAAAATAGTTTTGAGCAAAACTTCTTAGGCTTGCAATTTTACACAAAAAAAAGGTCATAACAATATCTTCTATTTTTCAAAGGTTTGATGTAAAATCGATTTATAGCATCTTTTTTACTTCAACATTTTACAACAAAACTTGGTATAAGATCTTTCTTAAATTAAAAGATTTTAAGTTTTAATTATAAATGTTTTCCCATATCACACATAGTTTTTGAGATAATAGCAAAAAAGAACTAGTTTATGGATGTTTTTCGATATCTAAACTGCTTTTTTTATGAAATAATGGTGACAAACGGGCACACAGTCTATCTTATGGTAAGTGGATGCTGTGGTCCATAGAAATCTAAATTTATCCTCGATTAAGAATCAAAATGCATATATGCGTTGTCACCCCTGGGGACTAAGATGGAATGCCTCGTTTCCAGTAAAAAAGGGTCTCCAGTTCTCGACACTCACCATACGAAACAGCAGCATTAAGCTGTTATTTTACGCTACTAGTCTGTGAGAGCGTGGTCCTACCCTAGTGAGGCCGATTCATTCGTGCTACAACCATATTGCTTCAGCATGGCTCTACCACGTATAATATACACTTCCACAAAGACCACTAATATAGATCTGCAGTCTTTTTGTTTAAGTTCTACGCGGACGAAGTCGCTTATAAAAGATAGTATTTTATACATTTTTATGAAGATATTCGTCTAGCGAAGCTGTTTCAGTTCCTTTTTAATTTCTAGTAAACTCTAAAGACATTTTTCCTTTTATTATTAAGACTGGTTATCCAGTTATAAGTGCTATGGGTTTATTCTTTTGTAATATTGTTTTATATTTAATTTGCCAAAAGTAATAATAATATTTGAATGAACAAAGTTTGGTACAAAATTTATTCCTAATCTTTGTAATATTTTCTGGTTTCCGAAGACAACACAGATAAAACAAAGGGAGAAAACCAATAAAAATGTGTGGTAATCAAACCAGTGGTAATCAAACAAAAGAGTGACTTTCAATAAGTATTATTTATAATCTATATTGAATAAAAAAGTTTCTGTTTCTGTTTCAAATATCTATGTATATTCATGCCTATTCTATCATACATTTTTGAGGTTATGGTTAAAATAAAAAAAATGCTAAACTTTAAAGTTATTAGTGAAAATAGTTTATAAACGTAATCGCTTATAATTATAGTATAGGTGCGGAATACTATTATTTATTCCGTGGTGTAGGTAAGATACTCGTATTAACAAATAATTACTATGTTTTATTAGTTCCGTAGTAATTACCGCGTGGAGGCAGAATAGAAAAGTCATTATTCGCCAAAGAGATTTAAATATATACTACTTAAATTTCTTTGTTATTAGCTTTTCATTATTACTTTTAATGTAACATTAAATATGACATAATATCGGCCGATTGCCAGTGTACATTGTGCTTCTTTGTAACAACTTTTGAATAAACGTAAGGGCGCTAACCGAGCACACAGTCCCAGTATCATCTTTCCTTAAATAAGAATTAAAATATAGATGCATCGTCGCTCCTGAGGAAAGTGATGGAATACCTCGTTATTAGTAAAAAGAGTCTCTCGTCACTCACCATACAAAACGCAGCAAAATTAATAGGCATTTTACGCTGATATTCTGAGCAAACGTGGTCCTTCCCCAGTCGAGCCGAACCAATTGTGCTGCTATAATATGATCAGCTGTGAACGAGATAGTACTACAGATGTATGCGCAACCGCAGTAGCACTCAGTCCTGCTAACTTTTAATCATGCATCTGCCAGTGCCTGATTAATCCTACAAATAATATTGTTAAAACATTGGAAACAAAGGATATAGAGTCATAGATACAGGGAGAAACACAAACATAACACTGTCAACCATAAGCAAACATTTGTGATTTAGGACAAAGCGGACTCCGTCCGGGATTTGACGCCACAGCGTAGTAGACAGATATACCTTATGCGTTGGTACTCTGACCTTATCTCTATTTCCATTTATCACTTTCGTTGACGAAAGTGATAACAAACTTAGTCTTCGGGTCACAGTTCAAGTCGACTTTTGTATAATATAATATATAAATTCAGCGTTGTCGACAGTAGTAGTTATTGTTCCAAAAATATATTATTTTGTACCTACCTAGGAAAAACGTAACGAGTCGTAAGAGGCGACAGACGGAAAACAAATCAGGAGATGCACAGCAGCGTCTCTCCAATAACGAATAAAAATAAAAACTGCTGTAGCCAATCCGCGTGCCAAGCGTGGCAACGGTAGGATTTTTTTTTGTAACAGGGCAGACACTAATTTCGGGGTGTTTGTTCTAATATGTAGGTTTCCAATATATTCTTGAAATAATAATACCCCAATTATATCGTCCGGTATTGCATTTGAGAAATATGACATTAATCGGATATCAAATTCTGATATTTACAAAATAATTAACTTATATATTAACAATTTATTTACACAAAAACAACTGATAAGTAGTAGAGAATGACAACATATTTATTTGTTATTCGTTTAACTGTATTATTTTAAGCTTACTATCAAAAATAAAAGGCAAGGTCGAGAGAGTCACTGTTTGTATTTCACCGCGGCACAATTATTTATCCAGAATTAGACTTATTGTATTTAGCTAAATTAGTAAATTACCGGCCATGTGCGAGTCGGTCTCGCGCATGAAGGGTTTTCTAACATCGTAAAACACGTTTCTAGTAGGGCCCCCTTTAATTTTTCATTTTTTTTTATTTTTCTGCCGACTTCCAAAAAGGAGACGGTACTGAATTCGACTGTATGTTTTTTTTAATGTGTGTTAACTCATAACTTTTTACTGGGTGAACCGATTTTGATGGTTCTTTTTTCTATATGAAAGCTGATACTTCTCGTCATATGAATTTCATCAAGGTCAGACCAATAGTTTTTGAGTTATTCTTAATAACTTATATTGAAGTCGGTTATACATAACTTTTAATTTTAAATTATATTATTTGTTGTTATAGCGGCAACAGAAATACACATTCTGTGAAAATGTGATCATGAGATACAGTCCGCTGACAGACAGACAGATAGACGACCGGACAGCGGAGGCTTAATAATAGGGTCCTGTTGGTTACCCTTTGGATACGGAACCCTAAAAATCAACGGTTCTGTGGCGCAGTGGCTTAGAAATGAGTTGTTGCATTGAGGGCCGTGGAAGAAGTGTTTGTATGGCCTACAAATAATAATTGTTCCGGGTCTGGATGTTTATCCTTGTGCAAAACTTAGGTATGTAAACTGCCTCCACAATACAGGAGAAAATCCTAGTGTGTGGGTAACATTAAACAAAAAAGAAGAGAAAAATAAATATTGAGTAATGAATACAGTACAGTATACCTGTATAACGGATGGATTTTCTTCAGAAACCAAAAGACAGGTGGTAAAGGATGACTGCAGTACGTTGATAAACAAGTCATTTGATAACACGTCAAGCTTCTTGACCTGTTCGCCTTGGACGTTAGTGTCGCCTGAGATTCCATGGCTGGACAAAACAAAATATTTTATTAAATAAAAAAATCAAGAGTTATTGTACTAAATTTAAACAAATTTTCTTGATTATTCTAATTAATCTATACAAATAGATAAAATCAGTCTGTTTGTAATGTCAATATTACAGATTTTTTACTAAATACGTATGAAAGTATTGACGGTACTAATAACAAAAATATATTGGTAAATCCAATTGGGCATACCTTAAGCGTATTAAAAAAATTAAGTATAACATGATTATAGGGAATTTTTAAAGTAGTTTTAATACATTTCGACAGCACTATCGGCTTCAACACCCTCGAAAACCATGAAAATGACACCCAAGATGAAATACTTGATATCTATTGCAGCCACCCCCTTGGATTTACATTTCGACAGCACTATCGGCATCAGCACCCTCGAAAACCATGAAAATGATACCCATGATGAAAAAAATGATATCCATTGCAGCCGCCATCTTGGATTTACATTTCGACAGCACTATCGGCTTCAACACCCTCGAAAACCATGAAAATAACACCCCATGATGAAAAACTTGATACCTATTGCAGCCGCCATCTTGTATTTACATTTCGACAGCACAATCGGCTTCACCACCCTCGAAAACCATGAAAATGACAACCAAGATGAAAAACTTGATATCTATTGCAGCCGCCACCTTGGATTTACATTTCGACAGCACTATCGGCATCAGCACCCACGAAAACCATGAAAATGATACCCATGATGAAAAAATTGATATCTATTGCAGCCGCCATCTTGGATTTACATTTTGACAGCACTATCGGCTTCAACACCCTCGAAACCCGTGAAAATGACACCCATGATGAAAAAATTGATACCCATTGCAGCCGCCACCTTATATTTACATTTCGACAACCCTATCGGCTTCAACTCTCTCGAAAACCATGAAAATGACACCCAAGATGAAAAAATTGATATCTATTGCAGCCGCCATATTGGATTTACATTTCGAGAGCACTATCGGTTTCAACACCCTCGAAAACCATGAAAATGACACCCATGATGAAAAACTTGGTAATTTGTTCAGCCGCCATCCTGGATTTACATTTCGACGGCACTATCGGCTTCAACACTCTCGAAAACCATGAAAATGACACCCATGACAAAAAATTTATACTACTTACTTTTAGTACTACGTACTACTATTATTTATTCTGTGCTTTTAGAATATTGTAATAAAAAAATCTCTTATTATTATTATAATCTCATATTTAAGAATAAATATCTAATATTTAACAAATTTGGTTATTCGAATATTGTGTATTTGTACAGCGATCTTTTTGAGCCACTGCAAACAACCGAAACAATGTCGACTCACGACGGCGACTGAAGCCGAACTAAATTACTAAACTACTCTGTGGCTGTAGCTTCCCATTTACAGAAATAATTTACATACAAGGCTACCAAATGAAAGAAATTTCGCCATTTTGGAGCCGAAAGAAATTAATTATAGCTAAACAAAACAAAATTACACTGCCATTTACATTCAGTGGCTTCCCACATGATAGATGAAGATATTAAAAAATAGATTGAGTTAAACAATTGATATTTTCAAAAGTTATCGTGTTTACAAGCCACAGGGACATGATAAATCCACACCATAAGCCACTAAATCACTTTTTTTTATTTAAAAATAACAATTAATCGATTTTAAAAAAATATTAATAAGTTCAACAATCATTTATCTTTCTAACAATGTGCTTTTTATATCATTTATATGTATAATATGATTGCTAGATACGATTTTATTCGATAAAACGTTGGAATCTTAATTTTTAGGCGATAGTAGAACATACCTTGCGCTTTCGCTTAAGGTATGCAATACCTTGCGCTTTCGCTTAAGGTATGCAATACAATTTTTAAAGTTTTTGTCTGTCTGTCTGTCTGTTTGTTCCGGTTAATCTCCGAAACGGCTGGACCGATTTTGACGGGATTTTCACTGGCAGATAGCTGATGTTATAAGGAGTATCTTTGGCTACTTTTATTTTAGAAAAAGAATTAGGGTTCTGCGCAAAAAAATTAAAACCCCAAATAACACGTGGGCGAAGTCGCGAGGAACAGCTAGTATTTAAATAACATACACTAACTTTATAGTGGGGTTTTAACCTGAAAATTTTGTATTATCATCTTCATTATTATAGCTTAACAAAGTTCACTTCTAATATATATACAGAAAGGTTCAAATAGTGACGTCCAAAAGAAAAATTTAAGTTCCTAACATCTAGGAATATCCGAAAATACCCTTCGTATGTTATCCGATTTTTGTAGTTTTCGAGTTATAATTTTTTTTTTGTATTTTTTGGTGTTTTCTACCGGCGGGGCTTCAAATATTCATATTATCTTTTGTTGTAGTAGTTATTTTTCAGATTTTTTCTTTTGACATAATTGTCTTAAATGATACTTTTACACCTAAAATAATAAATTTCCTAACATTCCTGCAAGTTACTCAAAACAGTATCGAAAGTAAGCATTTAGGTTTTTAGTGGGGTAGACTCAAATTTTCAACTTCAATATGAAAATATTATTGAAATATAAAAAGAAGTTTCCATAGGTTCTAACTGACTTTAAAAACTTTGCAAGTCCCTAAACTATTTAAAACATTTAAAAAAATTGATACTTAATTCGCTGTAATCGGCCTTCGAAAATCCACAAAAATTTTAGTTTAAAAAAATATTTTGCCTATATTTGGATTTTTATAAATTTAAGCTATAATATGTAAAAAATAAAGGTTCGAAAACCCGTTTGACAATGCTCAAATTATGAATTATTGTGCAGTACGTGTTTTGCTCATGTTATTTTACTGGAGTTTTGGTGAAAAAAAAAATTATTATTATTTCACAAAGACTCACGTAAAATAAGAGCCTGATGGCTGAATTTTTTTACAAATTTACTTTTATGAATTGTTGGAAGACGTGAACATAGCGGTACGACAACAAATGATTTTCCAAAATGACGGTGCTTCTTGGCACTACGCAAGACAGCATGTCAACGAATTTCGACAAAACCGATCGAATGGCACGTTCGACAGACCTAAACCCTATCGACTTTTAGGCTCGCCACATACATACGGAATTCCGTTTCGGTATTCCGTTTCGATATTCCGATTCGGAATCCCGAACGCAGCAAGTCCATATAAAATCTATGACCCGCGTCACACGTACGGTCGTTTTCCGTTCGACATTTTCCGGGCAAAACGGGATTCCGTATGTGTGTGACCGACCCGTTCGGAATTCCGAAACGGAATCTCGAAACGGAATTCCGTATGTATGTGGCCGGCCTTATTTGGGGATTTTGCATGGAGCTGGTGTACGCGCGGGAAGTAGATAATGAAGAAGAATTGGGAGAAAATCTGTAAATAGCTGCAAGAAAAATTGAAAAAGAAACTCATTTACGTTCTTTCAGACAATAAAACATAACTTTTTAAAAAGCTGTCGTCTTAATATTGAAATAGGAGGGCGTCATTTTGAAAACTTGCTTTAATAAAGAATTAAAATGATTAATTTTTGACAATTTTTTTGTTATCATACAAAAATAAGCCCAAACGACCGAATGAATAAATTACACCTTATTTATTTAAATTTTTACAAATTGTCATCTTATTATCATCTTTATCGATTAATTTGTGTACATTTGAATGCAACCGAGAAATTTCCACTAAAATTTGTCGTAGGGATGGCAAAAATAGGCAAAATATTTTTTAAATCTTAAAAAAATTTTGGATTTTTAGCTTAAAAGGCCGATTACAGCGAACAATTGCCCCTTCAGTACCATTTTCTTAATGTTTTAAATAGCTTAGGGACTTGCAAAGTTTTTAAAGTTAGAACCTATGGAAACTCATTTTGGTATTTTTAAATTTAAGTTGAAAATTTGAGTCTACCCCACTAGAAACTATAATTCTTACTTTCGATGCTTTTTTGAGTTAGTTGCAGGAATGTTAGGAAATGTATTGTTTTATGTGTGAAAGAATAATTTAAAACAATCATGGCAAAAGAAAAAAATCTGAAAAATAACTACTACAAAACTAGATATGAATTTTTGAAGCCCCACCGGCAGAAAACACTAAAAAAATACAAAACAAATTATAACTCGAAAACTACAAAAAATCGGATAATATACATTGGGTATTTCTGGATACCCCTAGGTGTGGGGAATTTAAATTTTTCTATTGGACGTCACTATTTTGACGAACCTGTATATAAAAATAGCCCTCCCCATAGATTGTCTCAAAAAGGGAGGTTATTTGCCATAGTTACCACGCTTAGCAGGACGGTTGGCAACCACGTATTTTTTTTAAATTGACTAGTTGATAATAGAAAGATGCTGCTGCCTATCTTCTGGTTTGTTTCCCTCTGTCGCCTCTTACGACACCCGTGAGATGATATTCTTACACCGCTACTACACGGTCAATTTCATTTTTTGTATTATATACTTACAAAAATATTTTTCTTCATAAGTAATTCTTTAAATGGAAAAGGATATGCCAAATGTTATGCTAATGAGTTTTTATTGTTATTCACTGAGTTTTAATATTTGATATTGTCAGATCAAAGGTTTAAAATAAATCACTGTTCCTATCAACAATGCGAGTCTGGTTTTCAAAATCTTAAGTCTCTATCTTATGGCCTATATTTATTAAATTTAGAAATTATTGTTACCCTTATAAATAATATTAACACACAAGTCACAAATTGAATATTATTTTATCTTTACCGATATTATATTTTAAAATATGTTGCGTGTTCAAGCTCTATTTTAATTTTATAGTTTTAAAACAATAATATTAGGGAACTATAATCTATAATATTGAAGTTTGTGTTGTTGTGATAACTAAAATGTATAATGGGACTGTACTCACAGTTTAGCTATACCCGCTTTTCTCACGGCCGATTGTATGGCCTTTACTGCTGTTTGGATAGAATTTAAAAGGTATGTTAGATCCCCAGTCGCTCCAGGTGCCGTCCTTTGCTGAGCCAAGACCCATCTGGTCAAGGTCATTGCATTAACATCAAAAGCTGGTCCTTGTTGAGTCATTTTAGTACTATAAATTGAATATAGACGACGGATACCACAACAATCGCGCTCAGCTGGCGCCGTAGGACTGGTGTGTAATGTGTATAAAAAGTCACTCTGTGTCTGCGGCACTCAACTGTCAACTGGTCGCGGCTTTACGGGTAACAGTTTTTAGGCGAAAAGTTGTAGAAGTGACGCTATCGTTTCTATTAATTCTTTACACCTTATCTATATTACTCGGATGATGTAACATTGTTTTTTAACATAATGATGTCGTAGGTATTTTACAAATGTATATACATTGGTACTTGAATATTTACACTATCTATCTAATATAGTTACATCTAATAAGGGCACAATATCTATCTAATATAGGTAGATATTATACTATTAAAATAAGGATAAAACCTATATAAATATATAAAAACCTAGATAAATATATAAAAATATAATTGGACACAATTTCATACAGGATTATGACATACCGTTATTGCAGTTTTTGAAAATACGGCTAACTAAGGCTTTTACTTTTGTTTGAAACAAAGACATTTAAGTAGTAGTATATATTTAAATCTCTTTGGTTTGAAATTATCACAAACTAGCTTTTTACCCGCGGCTTCGCCCGCGTGCGCTTGAATTTAGGAACATCATTAAATGCTGTTCCGTGCCAAATTTAGAAAAATTCGATCACTTTTAGAGTCACCTCGGTGTCTATGTCTCTATGTCTGTCAAAGGTTTTTTTTCATTCTAAAATACTATTAGACGTAGATGATTGATAACATGCTACAGAAACACGTGAATATATATGTCTAGAAACTCCTACTACTTTTTTTATATCGGGCGTGTCTTCCGATTCCGATGTATCCATAAGAAAGGTAAATAGTCTTGAAATCAAAATGTATTATTATTATTTACATTTTACGCTTTACATTTATTCATAGAGAAAGTTAATTTAGTTTTAACGAAGTATAATAATGTTTATTTCAGACATTTTATTCATATCATTGTTCCTATTTTATTACAGCCTTTCATAAGTCCACTGCTGAACATAGGCCTCCCCCAAGGAATGCCACAAAGCACGGTCCTGAGCCACCTGCATCCATCGACTTCCTGCATGTCTTACCAGGTCGTCTCTCCATCTAGTGGGGGGTCGCCTTACACTTCGCCTACCGGTACGAGGCTGCCACTGGAGAACCTTTCTTCCCCATCGGTTGTCCGTTTTTCGAGCTATATGGCCGGCCCACCGCCACTTCAGCTTACTAATCCGTTGGGCTATGTTGGTTACTCTGATTCTACTGCGGATATCCTCATTTCTAAGTTTATCACGCAGAGAAACTCCGAGCATAGTCCTCTCCATAGCTCGCTGAGCGCCCTTGAGCTTCCTCATACGGCTAGCAGAGAAGGACCACGTCTCAGACCCGTAAGTCATCACTGGCAACAGGCACTGGTAATACAATTTTGTTTTCAGGTTTTGAGGTATGTCTAACGAGTGATAGGGAAAGTAATTGTACTCTCACGAAGCGGTTTGAAGACAATTGCTGTTTTATTCCCGAGGGATCCTTCACCTTTAAATATAAAATTACAGTCCACACTAAGAAGACGTCGGAACCGGGGCGACCACAGGAAGACTCGTAATCCCCGTCTGAACTTTTCTTTTGAGAAAGGGTTTTCAGACGCTCTCTTGTCATACTCCTTCACGGGGTTCACATACGCCTCGTTGACCGCCCGAACCCAACGTAGGTGTCATTACAGTTTCAAGATCAAGACCAGCCGAAGGAAGGCCTCTCAGTTGGCCCTTGACTGACGGAATTATTGGAGGGAGCGCTCTGGATACCTTTTAATGGTGGACACATCTTGTCGTAGTTTCCCGAACGCTGCCCAGCCGAGTTGAATCCGTCGATTGACCTCTCGGTCGAAGTTGGACTTACCTAGTCGGACTATTTGTCCCAGGTAAACATACTCGTCAACAACTTCGAGCTTAGTGTTCCCAACAACTACCGGCATAGGTGTGACATGGACGTTAAACATGATTTTTGTTTTGTCCATGTTCATCTTAAGACCTATCCGTTGGGAGACACAAATGAGGTCATTGCGTATAGTTCTTAAGTCCTCCAGCGATTCTGCCGTAAGGACTATATCGTCGGCAAATCGAAGGTGAGTGATGTACTCGCCATTGATGTTAATACCGCATCCTTTCCAGTCCAGTAGCTTGAAAACGTCATCCAATGCAGCGGCGAAGAGTTTCGGGGATATAACGTCACCCTGTCTTACACCTCTCTGCAGTTGGATAGGTTTCGTACTCTGATTCTGTACTCGGATAGCCATCGTAGCTCTACTGTATAAACACTTCAGCACTTCGATATACCGACAGTCAACTTGGCACCGCTGAAGGGACTGCAGCACCGCCCAAATTTCGACGGAATCAAAGGCACCATAAAATAGATGTAGATATTTTTTTTGTAGTGTTATACTACTTACGTATCATTTTACATTATTTTAAATTCATTTTTCCATTCTGTTTCGATTTTCTGCATTCACCTCAAAACTGGATATTTTACATCACCTTTATTTCCATAGGATCCTGTAACGATTTTAAACCATAAGAACACAATAACAAATCATTTCTACTTCGTATTTTCACATTATCAGCACTTTTAAATTGGTGTCAATGGAGTCTACCTTTTTTCGATCTTTTAGCTAGTTTTCCGTAACTCTACAATCTTGGGCTTTGTGTGGGCAGTTGCACTACCTTTTTTCCTATATCAATAATATCTCATTTTCCACTTAAATCTTATAGTTTTCTTATTATAAACCTAAAACAAAAATTTGACATGTTTTGTCTTTCTTATTTATATCGTTTCCATGGTAATTATATTCAAATTTGCTACCGATCTGTTATTCCTATTTCGATAATTCCACATAAATCCTCTTTTCTCTTGACCATTTACAAAAAATTTGCGTATAATTTAAATAATTTTTCCGTTCTCTCTAGAAAGGTATAAAAGCCGAACAATCGGTGAAGAAAGGCAGTCTCGCTTCAGTTCGCGAATTAGAAGTATCTCCTAAAGGCCTTATCCCGGGGCCGCACTGCCCCGGGATCCTGCAAGCCTCCATTTACACGTGAAGTCTTCGGCGAAGCCTTCTTAAAACTCGGGCCGCGCCACTCCGGAATCCTACAAGCCTCCATCTACCTCGGAAGTCGCTTCGAGTCTACTACAAGCGCGGGGGCCACACTACTCCGGGCACTACTACTACTTACCCCAGGCGCCGAGTGCACCTACCGCCGGCGCTACCTTTGGGCGCTGCAACTGCTGGCTCTAAGCGTTGCGCGCCCCTTCTCCAGGCGCTACGTGCGCCGGCTCCGGACGCTGCGTGTACTGGCTCCAAGCGCTGCGCGCCGTCGCTGCTAAGAAAACCTACCTCTACAAGCGCAAACGGCGTGTGCTGGCTTCAGGCGCTGCGTGCCGTCGCTGCTAAAAAACCTACTTCTACAAACGCAACGTGTGTCGCTTCGACTTTTAGGCCCCACTACAACACTATATTCCCCTATTCTCTCACCTTTATTTTTTTTTTTTTATAATCTAATTGTACTCTCACCTCATTCATCATCATCCTCATTCCATTTTTTTATAAAATTGTAAATACCTTTTATAAATTTAAATATATTGTTTTCTGGCTCTACTTTTGTTGTTTTGTTGTACTTAGGTTAGGTTCTATTTTTTTTTAATTGTCGCTTCACGACAGTTGGCGCCCAACGTAAAAGTCCTCTTTCTCTCTTAATTCTTCACCTTTACTGCGCCTTGTCCATTCCCTTTTGATTTAATTGCTCTCCCTTTCGTTCTTAACTCATTATTCATCATTCATTTATTCATCCTTTTCATACCTTCCAAATTCTAAAACAACACTTCATCTAGTGTTTCAACTTATCTGGATTATATTTAGACCTACATTTCATACAACACTTACATTCATCACTTTAATATTTTTATTCCAGAACAAAACTTCATCTAGTTTTTCAACTTATCTAGATTATATTTAGACCTACATTTAACACCTTACTTACATCCATCACTTTAATATTTTTATTCTAGATAACTTAAAGAGGTATAATTTTTAATTAAATTTTTATTTCTTAAACTTAACTTTACACATAATTATAACAATGAAAAGGGTTATTAAGTACGAATTCCTTAACAAGGCCGAACTCGAATACGAAGTGAAGATTAGATATGAGGAACCAGCTAATACTGTTTTACTTCTAAAAAAACAGGTTTTGCGTTTAGTTGCGAATTCTCACCCTGAAGATATTCTGACTTCTCCAATTCCGATTGAGGATGACTTGTCTCAAATTGATTCTACCTTGACCTACTTGGACTGTAAAATTAAAAAATTTTTACAAGGCGAAACCAAATACTTGCGACTAATAGAAACTTTTATTAATCATATCTTTTACAGATTGGAACGAATAGATACTGACTTATATCCAGACTTTAAAGCTATTTTCGATACTTTGAAGATGAAATATGACGATACTACTAAACAATTTGAATCCTTGACTCCAGCTCCAACTGAAAATGACCCTCCTGTTGACCCGACTGTCACGGTTGACCCGACTGTCACGGAACTCCCTCTTGTTTCTCAAAATTCTATTCAGGTCCATACCCCGTATCCTTCACCACCACCTCAATCTTTTTCTCCAACCAACGTCTTCAAAGATCTGAAAAGACACACCTTCAATGGTAAAAGCTGTCCAAGATCCTTTCTTCAAAAACTGGAAGAATACTGTATAGCTCGTAGCTTGTCCAAAGACTTGTTGATTTCACAAGCGTTTGAAATTTTCACTGACAATGCTCTTCATTGGTTCAGATTTAAATATAATCAGAATCCAAACTTAACGTGGAACGAACTTTCTTCGTTATTAATCAAAGACTTTGGTGGTTTTGATTATGATCACAAACTTTTAGAAGCGATTAGGAATCGAACTCAAGGTCGAGATGAACCTATTGTCATCTATATTTCCATCATGTCTGAAATGTTTTCTCGTCTTTCGAAGAAACTTTCTGAAACAGAACAATTGGAGATTATTTTAAGGAATATTCGCCCATGTTATTCAGTCTTCGTAGCTCTAAAAGACATTGACTCTATTGACTCTCTTCTGGCTACTTGCCAAAACTATGAAAAATTCCTAGACAGAGACAAACAATTTAAAGAACCAAATGTACAACAAAGTCCTCTTATTTCTGAATTCAACTACAAGCATTCCAGTTGTTCAAGTTCAGTTGACTCTCCAAATTCTTCTAATAACTCACGACCTTCTCCTCCCCTCATGAATAAATTCACTCCATCTTACAAATACCCTTCTAGACAAGTTAATAGTCTCTCTCAAACTAAAGCTCCTCAACAAACCTCCTTTTGTGTTCGCTGCCGTAAATAAGGTCATTCTTTGAACA
Source organism: Parnassius mnemosyne (assembly GCA_963668995.1). Classification (NCBI taxonomy): domain Eukaryota; kingdom Metazoa; phylum Arthropoda; class Insecta; order Lepidoptera; family Papilionidae; genus Parnassius; species Parnassius mnemosyne. Next base: position 30,650,491 of record CAVLGL010000024.1, on the reverse strand, counting down.
CTTGTACTCAACCACGATTCGTGATTTGTTTCAAATGTGGTCTTAAGGGTTTTAAAACTGCAGATTGCCCTACTTGTTCTCCCAAACCTAATACTAGTTCAAAAAACTAACTACTGACTTGAAAAGTAACTTAAACTTTGATAACGACGATTGGACTAATTGGATTAAAACAATTCAAAACTTCTTTTCTTGTTACAGAATCTCTTCTACACTCTACTCCAAGGAACAAGATCTTAATCGTCCATTCGTTAATGTCAAAATTTATAACTTAACTTTATCTGGTTTACTAGATTCTGGCAGTTCAGTAACTATTCTGGGTAATAATTCTCATTTGGAAATTCTTAAACTGGGCTGCAAACTTTTCAAGTCAGATCTTATTACTGTCTCTACTGCTAATAATCAAAAAGTTAATTCCTTGGGTTATTTTGACTTACCTATTCATTTCAATAATCAAACTCATTTAATTAAAGCTTACGTTTTCCCTGAAATATTTCCTTCGCTAATATTAGGTATTGACTTTTGGAGAAAATTTAATCTTTTACCTAGTGTTTTATCTTCTCTTAACTTTACAGAATCTAAATGTTCTGCTATCGAAACTAAAGATACTAAAGTTTTACCTTATGAGCATTTAACTCCTAATCAAAAGAACATCGCTAATGACATCATCCAACGTTTCAAGACAATTTCTTTTGAAGAAAAAGGTGTCCTGGGATGCACACACTTAATCACCCACAAGATTGACACTGGTGATTCTCTTCCAATCAAACAAAGATGTTACAGACTGTCTCCTGAAAAACAAAAGGCGTTAATTAATGAAGTTGACAAGATGCTGCGATGGAACGTCATTGAACAATGCGAAAGTCCTTGGTTATCTCCAGTTCTCATCACTCCGAAGAAGAATGGTGAATGGCGTTTCTGCGTAGACAGCAGGAAACTTAACTCAGTTACACGTCGTGATGCTTATAGTCTGCCACTAATAAGCGAAATTTTGGACAACTTGAGGAATGCCAAATACTTATCAAGCATCGACATTGCGAAAGCATTTTGGGAGATTCCCTTGAATCCTGCTGATAAGGATAAAACTGCATTTTATGTACCTGGAAGAGGTATGTTTAGATTCAAGGTAATGCCTTTTGGTCTTTCTAACTCACCTGCAACTCTACAAAGATTAATGGATATGCTTTTTACCCCTGAATTTGAGAACAAGGTATTTTGCTATCTGGACGACATCGTTATCATTAGCGAGACTTTTGATGAACACATATCACTCCTCATGAAAGTCCATGAAAAACTTTCATATGCTAATCTGACTATTAACTTTAAGAAGAGTCAATTCTTCAGGAAAGAACTGAAATACCTTGGTTTTCTAGTGGACGAGTACGGTCTACGTGCTGATCCAGATAAAATAAAAGCTATATTAGAATATCCTGTACCTACTTGTAGAAAAGAAGTGCGAAGATTCATAGGCACCTGCAGCTGGTTCAGAAGATTCATTCCAAACTTTAGCACTATTGCCTCTCCACTCAATCAACTAACCTGTTCCGGGAAGAACGCTCCTAAATTTCTTTGGAATTCTCAAGCTGCAGCTGCTTTCCAGAAACTTAAAGAAGCTTTGGTAACTGCTCCTGTCCTTGCTTGTCCTAACTTCGAACTACCCTTCTCTGTACATTGTGATGCATCAAACTATGGCATAGGAGCAATGCTTACTCAACATCAAGATGACAAAGAAGTCGTGATTGCTTACATGAGTAAAGCACTAAACAAAAATCAACAGAACTACTCAACTACTGAAAGAGAAACATTGGCTGTAATAACTGCGTTAGAACATTGGCGATGTTACCTAGACAATGGTAAAGAATTTACAATATATACTGACCATGCTGCACTTAAATGGTTTCAGAACTTATCGAATCCATCAGGAAGACTTGCTCGCTGGACTTTACGCTTATCTTGCTTTAACTTTGTCCTGAAACATAAAAAAGGAAAGGATAACGTTGTTCCAGATTTATTATCAAGACATAAGAATCAAGAACGTCCTGATACACGAGAAATTTCACCTCAAGGCGTACACCCTATTACGATTGAAGAACCACCTGATCGTAAACTTGAGCACTACAACAAGATTTTTCTCGGATGCTCCAACAACCCAGACTCATATCCCAACTATACTATCAGGGATAACAAACTTTACCGCTGCATCCATTCTCCCGATCGTCTAAACGATGACTTTATTTGGAAAGAAGTTCCACTACCTCAAGATAGACATGCAATTATTGAAGTTAACCATGGTTCCCCTTCAGAACTCCATCTTGGTATCTTCAAGACATTCAAGAAAATATCTTTAAAATACTATTGGCCTGGTATGTTTAAGGATATTGCCAATTTAATCTCAACTTGTGAAACCTGCTTAACCTACAAACACCCTAATCATTCTCCCTATGGTCTTATGGGTAAACCTAAACTTTGCTCCAAACCTTTTCAAACTATATCCTTAGATCTTATGGGTCCATTGCCTATGACTCGAAGACGAAATCAGTATATTCTAGTAATTAACTGCAATTTTACTAAATTTACTATGATTTTTCCCCTTAAACGTGCTACTTCAGCTAATATTATTAATGTTTTGGAAAATTCAGTTTTTCTAGTTCATGGCATTCCCCAAACTATTATAATGGACAATGCTGTTCAATTTCAGTCGCGAGAATTCCACTCATTCTTAAATTCTTATAACGTTCCTTTTATTTTTCACACAGCTTTATATTGTCCTCAGGTTAATCCTACGGAGAAGTTTAATAGTACAATTATTACAGCTCTAGCATCTCTAGTAGGAGACGATCATAGATCATGGGACAACCATCTTACTAAAATTCAGTACGCAATGAACAGCGCTACAAATGTAGCTACTGGCTTTACTCCAAACTTTTTAGTCTTTGGTAGGGAAACAATACCTTGTGGTTCCTTCTATACTCCAACTCAGAACCTCGAGGAATTAATATTTATGCCTCGTGATATTTACGCGTCTAATGCTGGTCTCCTCTCATCTATCTTTCACAAAGTTCAAACTAAACTTTACATAGCGCACGCTAAAAATAGCGCTCGCTATGATCTTCGCCGGGCTTTTAAAGAATTTAATGTGGGAGATACTGTTTGGCGTAAAAATCATGTTTTAAGCAATGCCGGCGCATACTTTAATGCTAAACTTGCCCCTAAGTTCATCAAGTGTAAAGTGATAGCTAAACTGTCACCACTAGTCTATGTACTTGAAGACCCTAATGGAGTTAGAGGCAAGTGGCACATCAAAGATGTAAAATCATAAATTTTCTTAACTTTTATTAACTATTAATTTGTATATATGTATAAATATCACCATCATTCTCACCTTATTATTTTTATTTCTTTTAATTTGTTTGTTTCTTTGATGATCCAGTGTTCTTCAACACATCTTGCTTTAGGACCTCGAACTTTCGTTGGTTAATCGTCACCTTTTATTTTTATTTCAGACACATCTCGTTGGTGATGTTGCTGTTTTCTGGCTTTGAGCCCTACCGCTCTGGCCGTTCTTAATCTTTACTTAAGTCATAGCGACTAAAGCTTACTTGAGGTATTTCTTTATCTTTATCTTCACTTGGGAGCGGCTGATTACTCCCTTAATAATTTTTTTTTATCTTCACGCAGGAGCGGATGACAACTCCTTAAATAAGCCTGAATGTCCTTTCGAAAACACACTTTTAAGAGTGGTGTTTCTTCGACTAATTTTTTTTTTTTTCCACGCAGGAGCGGATGACTACTCCTTAAATAAGCCTTAATGTCGTTTTGAAAACACACTTTTAGAGTGGTAGTCATTGAATGTGAACTCCACCCTTACCTGAATGGCAGATGATGAATGTAAGAGATAGTATATCTGATTTTGCCTGGTGATGTCTGTTTCTGCAAAGCTGTGTTTTTATGGTTTATTTTAGAATGTATATATCAAAATTTTTGCTGAGTCAAAAATTTTCCAGGGTCGGGGGGAAAATGTAGTGTTATACTACTTACGTATCATTTTACATTATTTTAAATTCATTTTTCCATTCTGTTTCGATTTTCTGCATTCACCTCAAAACTGGATATTTTACATCACCTTTATTTCCATAGGATCCTGTAACGATTTTAAACCATAAGAACACAATAACAAATCATTTCTACTTCGTATTTTCACATTATCAGCACTTTTAAATTGGTGTCAATGGAGTCTACCTTTTTTCGATCTTTTAGCTAGTTTTCCGTAACTCTACAATCTTGGGCTTTGTGTGGGCAGTTGCACTACCTTTTTTCCTATATCAATAATATCTCATTTTCCACTTAAATCTTATAGTTTTCTTATTATAAACCTAAAACAAAAATTTGACATGTTTTGTCTTTCTTATTTATATCGTTTCCATGGTAATTATATTCAAATTTGCTACCGATCTGTTATTCCTATTTCGATAATTCCACATAAATCCTCTTTTCTCTTGACCATTTACAAAAAATTTGCGTATAATTTAAATAATTTTTCCGTTCTCTCTAGAAAGGTATAAAAGCCGAACAATCGGTGAAGAAAGGCAGTCTCGCTTCAGTTCGCGAATTAGAAGTATCTCCTAAAGGCCTTATCCCGGGGCCGCACTGCCCCGGGATCCTGCAAGCCTCCATTTACACGTGAAGTCTTCGGCGAAGCCTTCTTAAAACTCGGGCCGCGCCACTCCGGAATCCTACAAGCCTCCATCTACCTCGGAAGTCGCTTCGAGTCTACTACAAGCGCGGGAGCCACACTACTCCGGGCACTACTACTACTTACCCCAGGCGCCGAGTGCACCTACCGCCGGCGCTACCTTTGGGCGCTGCAACTGCTGGCTCTAAGCGTTGCGCGCCCCTTCTCCAGGCGCTACGTGCGCCGGCTCCGGACGCTGCGTGTACTGGCTCCAAGCGCTGCGCGCCGTCGCTGCTAAGAAAACCTACCTCTACAAGCGCAAACGGCGTGTGCTGGCTTCAGGCGCTGCGTGCCGTCGCTGCTAAGAAACCTACTTCTACAAACGCAACGTGTGTCGCTTCGACTTTTAGGCCCCACTACAACACTATATTCCCCTATTCTCTCACCTTTATTTTTTTTTTTTTATAATCTAATTGTACTCTCACCTCATTCATCATCATCCTCATTCCATTTTTTTATAAAATTGTAAATACCTTTTATAAATTTAAATATATTGTTTTCTGGCTCTACTTTTGTTGTTTTGTTGTACTTAGGTTAGGTTCTATTTTTTTTTAATTGTCGCTTCACGACATTTTTACTTCGAGTAGACTTGAAAATTTCATAAATACAGTTCTATAATAATTAATACTACACATGGATTAAAACTAATGTTACGGGTTTTTTTACGCATCTTGGATGAAAGTTCCGAGTAAAAGAACATATCGTTGATGTGAAGCACCGAAACTCCGGGAAGTCTAAATTATGTCAACATGTTTAGTATCGTCTCAACCATTATATCGCATCTAATAGACAACAAATCCTTGCAATAGAACACCAAATCCTACCAATGATGATTCGCGAGGCTTTTGAATTTAAAAATATCCTAATTTTAATAGGGAAGATGGCTGAGTGCTACCGTCTGCTAAGGACCCCATAATTAATAAAATTAAATTCAAACTACTACTGCATTTATTCTATTCTATTTTAACTATGACATCAGGTCGTCAAACACCTCAGTTCTCCTGTCCCTCTCGTGATCATGGGTGCTGTAAAGTGTCCAAAACATCGGGAAATTAAAAAGTTAAAATTTAACGCAATAAAATTCTTAAAATTAGTTTTATTCCTTATAAATATTATTCACAGTGAACGTGAGGATCACTACACTCATGAACGGAAGTAGAAAAATGTTCGCCCTGTTGTGGCGGTGAAAGAAAATCCACCACCTCATATCGTCCCGTCGTAAGAGGCGGCATAGGAAAACAAAGTGGAGATGGGATGGGCTGCATCATCTTCTTGACAACAGATCAAAATAATAATAGCTGCGGTTGCCAACCCGCATTTTTACTTTTACCCTCATCTTTGCAAGCCTTAATATTTACTGTAGAGTGAAAACTAAAAGTAACATACTCGAAAACACGAATGAAATAAAAACTGCATATATTGCCCCATGAAAAGTAAAAAAGTAGCAGCTTACATGATACTAATGGGCACAGGTCACAGAGTTTTTGGCCAAAAAATGTTCGCTGCGCTGATTCCAACGCGGGATGAATGTAATGTTAATGATTCAATTATTTACATCGTATATTCAGTAGCATTGTATTATTTCATTTTATCAATGACTTGCCGTTTTAGTTTATTTAGAAGTAAGTGGGTGGGCTAATATTAGATGAAATAATGAAAGCTAAATCCATACCATCTAGTAATATAAGCAATAGAAGCGAACATTTATTTATTATATCAATAAGGGATAAAGTGATGCCTATTCTCTTAAAAGTTCTGTTTCTGTTAAAGAATACGCTATCAGCGCCGCGAGTGGTGAAAAACGATTTAATGATATCGTCGTATGACCATATTATGAAATAGCAGCGTTGTATTAAGTTATTAATATCTTCAAACGATTTCTATTCATTGATTTGGTCAAGGTATATCATGACGTGGTCAACAAATAGTGTTAAATATCACGAAATGGCCACACCATTTCACGAAACGATAGACATACGATAGATTACAGGTGGTAGAGCCACGCAGCAGTTTTTGCTGTTGCACGTATGGGCCGGCTCGAGCCGGGTTAGTACCACGACCTCACAGAATACCGGCGTGAAGTGGAAGCTCTGCTTCCGCGTTTCGTCTGGTGAGTGCAGGTGACCGGATGCCCAATTCCCCCCCCCCCCATCAACATGGTAGCGGAATTACTTCAAAAACTACCCCAGGAGGGTACCAGTACCCCTGGAGAATCCCTCGCTGAGCATCCACGACCATGCTATTCCACTCCTAAGCGTGGGTGCTCAGGCTGCCCCGCGTATTCGGGGGGGGGGGGGGGGGGGGCAAAATTCCGCTCAACACAATAACTGCTCGGGGCAAACTGAGCAACAAGACCAAGGCGACCCCTGCCACGCTATCCGTGAATTTCTGCAACATCAGGGGACTTCACTCGAACCTAAACGCCGTCCACTACCATCTTGAGACGGCGAAGCCGGCCTTGCTCTTTCTGACCGAGACACAGGTGTCCTCTCCGGCTAATACTTCGTATCTCTCCTACCCGGGGTACAAATTGGAGCACTCCTTTGTGCCTCGGGCTGGAGTTTGCGTGTATGTCAGAGAGGACATCTGTTCTCGACGCCTCGGCAGTCTTGAAGGTTTGGACCTGTCCATCCTTTGACTACGCGTAGACAGCGACGACCATCCGCGCGTGTACGGGTGCCTCTATAGGTCCCATAGCGGTAATGCCGAAACAGACCGACTCATTGACCACGTCCAAATGGCTACAGATTCCTTGCTACAACAGGTCCCATCCGCAGAGATCGTGATCCTTGGCGATTTTAACGCCCACCACGCCGAATGGCTCGGTTCACGTTTAACCGATCATGCGGGGAGATCTGTTTATGACTTTGCCTTGGCATATGGTCTGACACAACTGGTTACATCGCCTACGCGGATTCCAGATGTTGAGGATCATACACCTTCCCTGTTGGACCTTCTGCTGACCTCTCATCCGGACGGATATCAGGTTTCCGTCGATGCCCCTCTTGGCTCTTCGGACCATTGTCTGATCCGGAGTGTGGTGCCACTCACGCTCCCCTCGCGGTTGCGTTCTGCAGGTTGCCGCCGTGTTTGGCATTACAAGTCGGCGGATTGGGACGGAATGCGGTCTTTCTTTGCTTCCTAACCATGGGGGCGGGTTTGCTTCTCGCCGGATGATCCCAGCGCTGTTGCTGACTCTGTCACTGATGTGGTGCTACAGGGAATGGAACTATTTATTCCATCATCTGTGGTACCCATCGGAAGCAGATCTCAGCCTTGGTTTGGTCGCTCCTGTAAGACTGCTTTACGCAGTAAACAGGAGTGTTATCAAGCCTGGGCTGCGGCTTCGGCGACTCGGGATGTAAACACCAGCATACTTAAAAAGAAGTATAACTTCGCCTCCAGGTCCTTCAAAAGAGTTATTGCCAAGGCAAAGTCAGAGCACATAGGCAGAATTGGCGAGAAACTAGTTCGCCTTCCTTCGGGAACCCGTGCATTCTGGTCTCTCGCCAAGGCTGTCCAAGGGATTTTCTGTAAGCCATCACTACCATCTCTGCACAGGGAGGACGACTCACTGGCCAAAAGACAAAGCCGACCTTTTAGGCTCCCTTTTTGCGTCCAACTCGACTCTTGATGACGGGGGGAAAATACCGCCGACCATCCCGCGGTGTGAGTGCTCCATGCCGGATGTGCTATTCTCACAGCGCTCAGTTCGCAAAGCACTTCTCTCCCTGGACATCCAGAAGTCGAGTGGGCCTGACGGAATCCCCCCAATTGTGCTGAGGACGTGTGCTCCGGAGTTGGCACCGGTCCTAACGCGTCTTTTCCGGTACTCCTACTCCCTAGGCGTAGTCCCGAAATCATGGAAGACAGCTTTTGTCCATCCGATCCCTAAAAAAGGCGACCGCTCAGACCCGTCCAACTACAGGCCTATCGCCATAACCCCATTGTTCTCCAAAATAATGGAATCCGTTATAAACTGCCAGCTCATGCGGTACCTTGAGGATCACCAGCTGATTAGTGACCACCAGTACGGTTTTCGTCGGGGTCGATCAGCTGGTGATCTTCTGGTCTACTTAACTCATAGATGGGCGGAGGCAGTAGAGTCCAAGGGGGAGGCATTGGCCGTTAGTTTGGACATTGCGAAGGCCTTCGATCGGGTTTGGCACAAAGCGCTTCTTTCGAAGCTCCCTTCCTATGGGCTTCCCGAGAAATTATGCAATTGGATCACCAGCTTTCTTGCAGATCGGAGCATCAAGGTCGTTGTAGACGATGCATGCTCCGACTACAAGCCTATTAACGCTGGTGTTCCACAAGGCTGCGTACTATCACCAACGCTGTTTCTTCTGCATATCAATGATATGTTGCAAGCCGGTAGCATTCATTGCTATGCGGATGACAGCACTGGTGATGCTCTATACACCGGCCGTGCCAATATTTCTCGGGAAAACGTCACCGAGTACCGGAACAAACTTGTGTCTGAAGTCGAGTCTTTGCTGGACAAAGTCTCGGATTGGGGGCGACTAAATCTAGTCCAGTTTAATCCTCAGAAGACACAAGTTTGCGCGTTTACCGCTAAAAAGAACCCCTTTGTCGTATCTCCTCAGTTTCAAGGTACTCCCCTTGTTGCCTCAGCCAGTATCGGAATCCTCGGCGTCGACATATCGAGTAACGTGCAGTTTCGTGGTCACTTGGAAGAGAAGGCCAAATTGGCCTCTAAAAAGCTTGGCGTGCTCAGTAGAGCGGGACAGTATTTCATGCCGGCTCAACGCCTGCAAATTTACAAGGCGCAGGTTCGGCCTCACATGGAATACTGTTCCCATCTCTGGGCTGGGGCTCCCCAGTGCCAGCTCCTTCCACTTGACCGCATCCAGCGCAGAGCGGCTCGAATCGTCGACGACCGAGTCCTTTCCGATCGGCTCGACTCATTGGCACTGCGAAGAGATGTTGCATCTCTTAGCATTTTCTTTCGAATTTACCATGGGGAGTGCTCTGAGGAATTGTTCGGATTAATCCCAGCCGCCAAATTTCACGAACGCTCATCGCGGCAGAATTCCCGATACCATCCACACCATCTGGATGATTGGCGGTCCACCACTGTGCGATTTAGAAGATGTTTTCTTCCTCGCACAACTTCCTTGTGGAATAGTTTACCACCAGCGATTTTTCCGGACCGATACGACTTAGGGACCTTCAAGAAAAGAGCCTACTCCTTTTTAAAAGGCCGGCAACGCATCTGCAATTCCCCTGGTGTTGCGGTTGTTCATGGGCGGCGGTAGTCACTTACCATCAGGTGAGCCGCATGCTCGTTTGCCCCCTCTCCTATAGAAAAAAAAAAGACTTTATGATATAATATGATCAATTCTACGATCTGGCCACGACATTCATAAAAATCTATTGCATAAAACTATATGATAATGCAAATTTTGCAACAATTGCAGACAAACCAGTTTTAATCACTTTACATATATATTAGTAATTGAAATAAATACCATATCAAGTTTCATATTTATGATAGACGCCACTATTACCTATTAAAATTATTTCACTTTTAAAATAAAATAACAAAAATACTAAAAAACTAAACGTTAGAGTTTTTTAATAATTTTAAAAATCTAATAATTTAATCATATAAATGTAAGTTTTATATTATTTCATTTTTATAAGTAACTGAAGGCAAAATATACAACTTTTTTTTGAATACCAAATCGGTGTAGTTTCAAATTATTTTACCTAGATTATAACTATATTTTAAACTATATTTACAAATATGGTATTTTTCATTTAACACCCGTCATCCCGCCTATAACTAAGATATAATAGAAAATTACCATCTAAAGAAATAAAATACTTAACCTTCCTTTTTTGAAGTTTCGTAATCGGATAAAAGGTAGCCTATAAGTTGGGCAACTTATAGGCTACCTTTTATACGGGTTACTCACTACCTACACACAAAATTTCATGTAAATCGGTTCAGTAGTTTTTGCGTGAATCCGGAATACACATACAGACAGACAAACAAAAATTCTAAAAACCACTAATTTGGCTTCAGAACCCTTTATTTAGTCCTCTAGACTTGTTTTTTCAAGAATATGTTAGAATTACAGACACGACTTTTCTACAGATTTATTATATGTATAGATTGAATGTGATTTATGGGCAACAAAGTTTTCGCCTACCGATCGACCATTACGAATGTATGCGTATTTAAAATCGGTTAAAATAATGCATTAGGTACTACGCATTTTGAATTTAAGGTCTGACCTTGATCAAATTTATATGGGACCACACGAGAAGAATCAGCTTTCACGTAAAAAAAGAATCATCGAAATCGGTTAACCCAGTAAAAAGTTAAGAGGTGACATACAAAAAAAACATACAGTCGAATTGAGTACCGTCTCCTTTTTGGAAGTTGGCAGAAAAAGGACAGAATTATTGAGATTTTTTTAATTAATTTTCTTTACTATTTGCCTATATTATTTATTTTGAACTTCCTCTGCAAATTTGGCCGGTTATTGCAAAATAACCCTGTATATTTTAGTTCTTGATTTGACTGTTGCCCGGCCTACAGATGGACCACGAATAGTAAAGCAGTCCGGCCTTAACATTACGCATTTAGTGACTCAATTATTTCTGTATGTTTTACTCTTATTAGTTATCAAAACTTATCAATCAAAACAATCCTTAGTACGTCTATCGTAAGGGTTACGATGCACAATGACCTAAATTTGGTTCGTAACATCTATTGCAAAATATTTACATACGTTGTACCTACCTATAGTCCGGTAAGTATGTCGGCGGCCAGTGTTGCTTTATGTATAGGTACTGTTAACAACAATTGAATAACGCTTATAATACAATCAGACATGCAGACGGCTCCGTGGCGCAGTGGCTTAGCAATGAGTTATTGCGCTGTGGGCCGCGGGTTCGAATCCCGCACGGAACAAGTATTTGTATGGCCTACAAATAATTGTTCCGGGTCTGGATGTTTGTCCTCGTGCAATTAAGGTTTGTAAACTGCCTCCACGATACAGGAGAAAATCCTAGTGTGGTGGTAACGTTTTTTAACTGTTAACACGAGCGCTATTAGAAATCCATCAACCCAATTCTTTCAAGAAAATCTGTGCATCTGTACATAGGATTGTAGGGCCTAAAAAATAAATAAATAATATCGCTAAAACTAAAAAACCACTCAACCGAAATCGATGCAATTTTTGTGTGTTTGAATGGGTCATTAGATGGTTTACATTTGGATCCGGTAGGTGGCGCTGTTGTCAAGGTCTAGAAATCACCCGTACGAAGCCGGGGGGGGGGGGGATCGCTAGTATAATATAATATGCAGCATAGCAGACTGTTTGCGGGATGAGGAAAAGAATAACCCTTTTAAAGATAGAATTTTTATTTATCAACAATTAGGTTTCTCTGCAATCAAATACACTTTACACAAACAAAAGTATCAAAAAAATTTAAAAACGTTTGGTTCACGATTGTGACACAAAATTATTCAAAAGTATCTTTCAAATAAACAGTGTAACAAAGTAAAAACGTATATCTGCTATAATAAACAGCTTTGGTACATGCAAATCACTAGTAGATGAACAGTATATAAAATATTAAAAAAAAAAAAACAATTAGGCAATGGTCTTCCTCCTTGATCTATTGACTATTGAATATAACCTAAAAAACTTGGTACAGTTAAAATCAATTGATCAACAATCTAATATTACTTTACCATTCATTCCAAAAGCTTAGTAACGTTTCAAGTACTTGAAAGAAGAGTTAGTTAACAAAGGCCGAAAGATTTATAAAATGAAATAAGGATAAATAAAATTGTGCGAAAACATAACCATCTACTTAGTATAATTAAAAAAAATCTTAAATACGTAACTATCCTAGACATCACAACTGTGGAATGTTATGTGCTACTTAATCTAAAAATCACATAGCCTTGCTCTAATTTTATAAATTAAAAATATTTGAGTAATCTAAAATGTAAGAAACACTAAGTATTCTATTATAAAATATTTAACATCTTTGGATTCTCTAAATGCGAGAGTTGGACGGAATCAAATGTAACAATGGCAAGAATGTTAAGTAGTGGTAGTGATTTTTAATATTTATAACAAAAAAAAAATACTGGAATGATCATTAAGAATTTCCAAATTATTTTAATAGTTTCCATATTATTAAAATATAAATTATGCTGAACAAATTTTAGTCAATATAAATAAACGATAGAAAGAGAATAACATGGATTAGATTAAAACTGAGAAAACTGTTTATTTAGGCTTTAAGCCCTTATAAACTGATCATATTCATCAAATTTCTATTAATAACAAAAACACCACTTGATCAATAAACTAACTTTTTAACTCAGTGGTAATGGTACAAGAAAGCAGTATGTCTGCGAACATTTATAAAAACGATCGTCGAAGTTGCTCCATTATCCACGCCTTATTCAAAATCAATTCTTATCGGTAACCTCTTCGTTGATAATCGATAAATTTTCTTCCGATATCTTCTCCAAGCATCCACAGTTCAAAGAGGTCAAGTTACTATTGGCAATATCTTCTTCTATCTCCCTTTCGAGCAGTTCAAAGTCGTCAATGTCCGGACACTTCAGACACTCGTCCGAAGAGGAGTCTTGGTAACACATTACATTTTCTATATTAACTTCAACTTCCTCATTTTTGCCGTCCTTCATGATAAGCGAGGGGCTACTGCTACTCAAAACGCGCGACTCTTTAGTAATTTTCGGTAAGAAAATTTCCGATTTAGGTCGACTTTTTATATCCGTTTTTTTCTTGATAATGATAGGCCGTTTTTCTTTAGGGATGACGCGTTGTATGCGCTCTTCTATTAGAGAAATACTTCGTTTGAAGACAACGGTGTCTTGTGGCCGGCCTTCGAGCGCTCCGTCAATGGCATCCCTCGATTCCGTGTCTGAGTTATCGCATCTGAAGTAGATCGTGTCGCAGCCATTCTCCTGCTTCACTTTGATTAGGCAACAGTCGTCTTCCTTTTCACACAATATCTCGTGAAGGGAGCCGTGCAGGGGAATTAGTTTTACTTTTCCACCGAAGTTCTCTTGCATCTGCGTGGAGAGGTCGTCATCTATGTACAAGTCTTCAGTGCTGCGAGCTTCCTGTATGTTGAACGTAAAATAACAAGATTGAAACGTGTATTAAATAAATTAATCTAATTCTAATTAGAAAATTTATATTATATAGGACTCTCATTTTCCATCTTACACAGTTATCTCTTTCACGTGGGTTTTAGGCTCTTGTTAAAATTCATAATATACGAAATTAAATAAGTTACCGTTACCGTTACAGCCTATTAAATTCCACTGCTGAACATAAGCCTCCCTCATAGACTGCACCATAGGGGGGATATTTGCCATAGTTGCCACGCTTGGCAAACAAGAAGCTGCAGCCCATCTCCTGATTTGTTTCTTTCTGTCGCCGCTTACGATACCCACGGGATGCTATGGGGTAGTGGATATTCTTACACCGCCACTACACGGTAAATTAAATATGTAAATAAAAGCTAAAAAATATAAAATCTCACCAACTTCATGTTTAATGATACACACAAATAAATTTGTTTATTGGAAAATTTCTTTATAATTTAACATATAAGTATATTCTAAAACTTTATCTAAAAATTAACCACTCTCTCTCTCTCTCTCTCTCTCTCTCTCTCTCTCTCTACCATGTATATAATTAATTTATACGTGGTAGAGCCATGCTGCAGCTATATTAGTAGTATTGTAGCACGAATGGGTCGGCTCGACCGGGGAAGTACCACGCTCTCACAGAATACCAGCGTAAAATAGCAGCTTAACACTGCTCTGTTTCGTATGGTGAGTGTAGAGAATCCGAGATCCTTTTTACTGGAAAAGAGGCATTACATCTTAGTCCTCAAGGATGACAACGTATCTGCATTTTGATTCTTTAATGAAGACAGACGTAGATGTCTATGGGTCGCAGCAACCACTTACCATCAGGTGGACTGTGTGCTCGTTTGTCATTCCATCCTATAAAAAAATATTATTTAACACAAAAAATTAAAATGGATTGACATAGCTGTTTCTTTCTCTCATAGGTGTATGGTTTCCCATACATTTGCCATCACAGAAGCATACATTATTCGAATAGAATGCCCTAATTAGTTCGTCTTCATATCTTTATGGGAGTTATAAACATATTATAAACTATTAATTTGCCTCGAAGTGTTTTAAATAAATAAACTTACCTGAATAGCATTGAAAGCTTGGCACCTCTTCAACGAGTTGACTTGAATATCATCAGGGGTCAACGTGTCCTCCTCAGATTGTACTTTTTCCTTCCCGACAGAGCTTCCATCGCAAAAAGTCACATTCACGCAATTGTCCAGCACCTGCAGACTATTCTCACCTGACCGACTAAAAGTTATTTGTAATAGAGGCTTGTTATTCCCGTTAATTTTTAATCTGGAGAACGATTTAATCGATTCTCTTTTAGTTGGTTCAAATTCATCGCTGGTCTTCAAACTTTCTAGAATGTTCGCCACGCCCTTATTAAGTATGTTTTCGTTTCGAACTGACGTCGTAGTGGAGGCATCATCAGATATTTCATGCACCAAATGCTGAAATTCTTTCCGTATAAGATCTCTTATGAACTCTTCAATACTTCGCGTATCAGTGGATTGGTCTACCTTCGGCTCTTTATGTGTGTCGGGTATACTCGAAGTCCTATAATTGAAGTATTGTTTTAATTCATTTAAACAAAAAGTGGTGACGGCGTAAAAAAATAAATCACCCAATTTCATCCCATAGGTGTCGTAAGAGACGATTGTGGGATATGCCATATATATATATATATATTGCACGTGTACGACTTTAAAGGAAGTCAGCTTGAGAAAATCTGCAAGTCAGAGAAAATATATTTCATGTACATACATGTACACCATATATTACCACTACTGTAGTGTGTATTACCAACGCGCACTTGCAGCATTGTGGTAAGAGATTTCTCTGCTCAATTACCCAGACTACTACGCCGGTGATCGCCGGGGACAAAACTATAATCAGAGTCCAACGATGATATCGCACAAGCGTTGCATCAGTGGTTTCGAATGTGTGTGAGCATCCCTGTCTGCGAGTGCACGTATATGTTAAATGTTCGGCGTAGTGGACTGTTTCCGAAAATATTCGGAAGTTGTTGCGGTTTTTTTTTTATAGAATATGGCTAACAAACGAGCACACCGTCCACTAAATCGCAATGTCGTTGTTGATCTATATCTACATTGATCCTCGATTCAAAATCAAAATGCGGATGCGTTGTCACACCTGAGGATTAAGATGAAATGCCTCGTTTCCAGTAAAAAGGGTCTTCGGTTCTTTACACTTACCATACGAAACATAGCTGCATAAAGCTGCTATTTTAAGCTGGTATTCTGTGAAAGCGTGTCCCTACCCCGGTCGAGCCGACTCATTCATGCTACAACCATAATATAGCTGCAAGATGGCTGTACCACGTATAAAACATTGTTAAATCCAGCCAGGGGTTCATCAACCCTTTCAAAAATTAGAAGAGGCCTGTGCCTGTACTTGTTAATTAGCTATTATAAAAAGCTATTGTTTCGTATGGGTGCAACAAGATGAACTTTGAATGAACTGATGCGATGGACAGATCTATCACTTGTATCTACAAAAAAATATTTAAAAAAAAAAAACAATTACCCTTTACTGCTATCCTTTTTCCATGTGCTACAACTATCAGAATCAAACGCGAAGTTAACGCTTCTCGAAATAGTATCTCTTGCTTGGCAGAACTGGTCCCAATGGTTTCCTGGAACGATAAAACGCATTTAGAACTTCTAAGCCGGTAATAAATTGATTAACTCAAATATCTATAATATGGCAAGGCTCCTTTCCTGCCTAAGAATTCTCTATGTCTGTATATAGTAAGAACTACGTTATTGCCTATATTTGCCGCTATGTAGCAGTGTATTTAATGTCGTGTTCCAGTTTTAATGTTATGGAGATCATTCTATATGAGGCATCAGGGATGACAACGTTCAATTTTTATACTAATATAGTGAATTTTTTGCAGTATTGGTATTGGCTTTACTTATTTGGAGATTATAATGTCCTATTAGACTACATCGAGTTTATTGTATTTTCTATCCATCCTTTTGAACCGATGGAAGGCACAATAAAGGACCATTGTGCTGAAGTCCTTACATTTTTGGATCAATGACATATCGGTAGAACTAATGTAATTAAGGAATTATTTGCCAATAACGTTAATGCAGATTCCTTTTTAGTTGTGGGTGAATAATTAAGGTACATAATAATAGGTTATAAGATCACTAAATTATTTACTACCCGACATCGAACTCGAACACTACGCGTATTTTTTAATTATATACAAATCCCCCTTAGAATAAAAGCTGGAAATAATATACAGATGTTACGTATATCTGCTCTTAATTAAGCTCTATTCATGTCAAAGTTAGTACATGATATTGGTCTTGTAATGTCAGTCAGGAGCCGTAGTCGTAGACCTTACGAATGGAGATCGTCCAGGACACTCCAAGGTAACCCCTATGTGAACAAATTTATTTTTTATTTATTTAAAAAAACGTTACCCCCACACTAGGATGTTCTCCTGTATCGTGGAGGCAGTTTACAAACATAAATTGCACAAGGACAAACATCCAGACCCGGAACAATTATTTATAAGCCATACAAATACTTGTTCCGTGCGGGATTTGAACCCGCAGCCCCAAGCGCTGGAACTCATTGATATAGTAGTTATTTACGGCGACGGCTCCGTGGCGCCACTGCGCCACGGAGCCGGCGCCGTAAATAACGCACTCGAAAAAATATTTTTAAATTTTGTATTGAAATAACTAGTTTGATATGGATGAAAGTGTTTGTCCACTAACTATTAAGCCTACTTTTATTTCGTTGTAGTAGACACTAGACATCCATTTTCCCACATTTTTAACATTTAAGCAAGTACCCAATTTCATCTTCAGGCCTAGAATTCGTCACTTATATAATGTAATAAAGATGTTAGAAATTAATTAGCTAAAAGCCGCGTAATAAAATAAATAAAACGATGTGTCTTACCTAGGTTCAGCGATATACGACAAAGTGAGCGACCAGCCAAAACAGAGTGACACGGGAGAGTCTATTTTTTTTTATAGTATAGGGGGCATACGAGCATGCGGCTCACCTGATGGTAAGTGATAATTTATCTATTCTATTTCACCTGACAAGGCAAAAACGTGTTTTTCTAGTGTAGTCTTGGGAGTAATGTTGACAGGGTAAGTGCAGGTAATGAGGGAGGGCGGGAAGTGCTCTTCACACTAGGTAAGACACATAATTTTATTTTTTTATTACGCGCATCTTAGGTAATTAATTTTTAACATTTTTATTACTAATTTAATTCTAATTATTAGCTTGTCAGTAACTGTGGTTTTACAGCCGATATCTTCGATAACATAACAGTGAACTGAAGTGGCACTAGACTAGCAGCACAGCTCGGATAACCGAATACATATGGCCAAATTTTCTCGATTAACAGTAACGTACTGTTAAGAATACATACCTAGTCAGGTCATAAATTGTCACATGTTTAATATAAAACAATTGAAACAAGTTTATTCATTATGTAACCATTTATATATACCAAAATGAACTTAACAAAACATAGATTCTTATGACACTAAAGTTTATTCAAAATGACCTCCGTGATTTTGAATACAGGCCTTCAATCTGCGCGGCCAGGCGTCTATCGCTGCACGAACGAGGTCCATGTCAATATCGGCGGCTGCCTTAATCAAGGATGTCTTAAGTGACTCCAAATTGGGATGAGGCTTTGAGCACGCCTTTTCCTCCAAGTGTTGCCATATCTTGTAATCTAACGGATTCAAATCTGGACTGGAGGAGGGCCAGTCTTCGTGCCGGATGAAGTCGATTTCACACGCCGCCAGCCAGTCTTGTGTGCTCTTCGCTCTATGAGCTGGCGCCGAATCTTGTTGGAATACCCAGTGCCTGTTATTGAACATGGTATGAGAAACAGGTTCCACAAGGATCGTCAGGACTGTATTTTGATACACAACTGCATTTGTTTTTACACCTTTCTCACAAAAATGTACCTCTGTTAAGCCCCAATAAGAAACTCCCAACCATACCATGAGCGAGGATGGAAAATGACCTCGTCGGACACGCGGAATACGGTTGCTCGCCTCTTCACTACTGTGTGCGTACACCTTATCATCTTGTTTGTTGTAGCTCTCTTCTACGGTAAAAATTGTTTCATCCGAAAAAAGAATTTCCCGATAAATTTTTCCCGCGTACCGCTTCAACAAAGCGCGGCATCTCTTCAGTCTCAGGTCCATTAGACGAGCATTCAAACGATGTCCTGTTTTGCTTCGATATGCCCGAAGCCCTAAGTCTTCATTTAACACCCTTTTCACCGTGGTTCTGCTTAACCCCATCTGAAGGGCCAAGGGATTTCTTTGAATTCGCGCCTTCACAGCTTTTATCACTGCTGGAGTCCTAACAGACCGAGGGCGACCACTTCTTGAACTGTCATCTACACTAGAGTCTTCATTGTATCGTTTGATGGTACGATAAACGAATCTTTTGGTTATATAAAATTTTTTCAGTATGTCAAAAATTTGAATTGGCGCGTAACCGCAACGATGCAACGCAATAACTGCAACACGGTCTTCTTTAAGCGTACAATCCATATTTAAAAATGAGTAAAATTCTAAAAAGTATACAGTTTTATTTTCATGAACAATTCGAAATTCGAATTCAATAAACTGTTTTGTGGCCAGCATTCTAAAAGAAAAGTTTTTACTGTGTGACAATACTTATGACTAGGTATATATTTATTAGCATATAATTATCTGTTTCCTTTTTTCCTTAAAAAAAAAAAAAGATGAATAAGAAAAGATGAGTAAGAAGATGAACACATAGCATGTAGTCGCAGTGTTATATTTTTGTTAGTATTGTGGTATCATCTGTTGGTGATCCAAATAAAGAGAAAAAAAAAAATAAAAAAAGGGTGGAGGGCAGCCATTTTAATAATTGCAGTGACAACCTGGCCAGACGTAGTAGTCGTTTGATACAGGTGGGACAGGACTATGCTTTATGAGGGGCACATTGAAATGATCGGGATTCTATTCCCGATCATTTCAATGTGTTGTTCTATTGTTTCGGATTGAGTTACAATAAAACCTTCTTTAGAATTTGAAAACTGGTCTCTTAGAATCTTAATGACATTCAAACAATTAAAAAAAATGTTTAAAAACAAAAACTATGTTGGTTTAAAGTTGATACGTCGTTAACAGAAATGAAGCTCACGCGTGAACATTTCCGTGGCATAATTTATCACAATTTTCGTCGCGGCTTATCTCAAGATAAATTGTCTCAGCGAACTTGTTTCGATTTATGATGTTGAAGCACCAAGTCAAACGACAATATGCCGCTGGTATGCCGAGATCCGACGCGGTTGTGTGTCGCTCAGCACTGTTTCTTCTGCAGGTCGACCAAGAACAGCGGCCACGCCTGAAAACATCGCAGCTGTGCGAACTATTATATTAGATGACCGCCATGTGACATACGAGCAGATTAGGGCTGTTATCAGTATCGGAATGACTGCAATTCAGTCGATATTACATAATGAGCTGTGTGTAAGAAAGCTAGTTTCCCGTTGGGTTTCCCACAATTTGTCCGAAGAGCAAAAGGCGGCTCGAGTAGATTGGTGCCAGAATACTCTGCAACGCTTCAACGGCGGGAAGTCAAATGCTCAGGTCCACGAATTATGGATTTATTCATACGAACCTGAAAGAAAACATCAGTCAGCAGTTTGGGTCTTCGAAGACGAGATCAAACCAACGAAAGTGGTTCGCTCCCGCAGCGTGTCAAAGAAAAGGGTCGCTACGTTTGTCTCGAAAAAGAAGCATGTTTCTACAATTCATTTACAGGAGAACGCAGAACGGTTACCGCTGAGTGGTATATCACGGTTTGTTTGTCAGAAATGATAGCCAAACTCCGAAAAAATAACCCGAAACGTCGCATCATCTTAAATCACGACAGTGCGAGCTCCCATACGGCTCGAAAGACAAATGATTTTTTGAAGCAGGAAAACGTTAAGCTGATGAGCCATCCTCCGTACAGTCCTGACCTGAGCCCAAACGATTTCTTTACATTCCCTAGAATGAAAGATTTATTACGCGGTCAACGGTTTGAAGACCCCGAAGCAGCTGTGGAAGCGTACAAATCAGCTATTTTATCAACATCAACTTCAAACTGGAATTACTGTTGTAATGATTGGTTTGCACGAATGGAAAAGTGCATTAAGTTGAACGGAGAATACTTCGAAAAACAATACAATACAATTTAGCTATACCGTGCATCTGGTTTTTCTTATTCCCGATCATTTCAGTGTGCCCCTCGTAGGTAGCGTTTCAAGAACCCTGTATATTTGTCTATGTTATAAGAAACCGGTGTTATCATATACGGCAATGATAAATATGATGATAATAACGAACCGGTTTAAGATGCCGAAATACTTCACAATAGCTCTTTTTAAAGTAGGAGCATGAAGACTAAATCCTAAACCAGTGCGAGCTGCCTGTACTTACTTAATGTATCTAAACGTTATATGCTAACTGTATGACTACTCTACAGGCTCTCCTATCGTCAGCCGATAAAAAGCTATAATCGAGGTTTTTCTGTTTAATAAAAGACAACTAAATTACTCTTTATGAGTTGATCATGTATGACACTGAAGGTCGAGCGCTAGGCCTTTGAACTTTCTCACCCACCTCCTATTGCTGGTCCTCCTTAATCCTTTCCCTGTCCCATGAATCATATATGAATATTTCGGTTGTTCAACTATTGTGTCTATTTCGCGGACAGGGAAACTGTTAATCCGTCTGGGAGAAAAAGTAGCAAACACACTAGCCAAGTGTAATTTGTTATTGTGTAGTGATCGAACTGGTTGGTGGATATTGTGTCCTCCATTTCACGGAGT
Source organism: Parnassius mnemosyne (assembly GCA_963668995.1). Lineage (NCBI taxonomy): Eukaryota > Metazoa > Arthropoda > Insecta > Lepidoptera > Papilionidae > Parnassius > Parnassius mnemosyne. The sequence goes on along the minus strand of CAVLGL010000024.1, from coordinate 30,628,717 downwards.
AATTGCTCAGGCTGTGAATAGGACTAGGGAGGGTTAGGTTTGACATCTTCTTTTCTTAACTATAAAATGTCGGATAACGGAAGGCTGTAGTAGACCCAAAACACTAGGTCTAGGCATCGAATACGGAGATGTATCATTACACACTGCCTTCAATTCGTGATATTTTACTTCACGACGAGGAGGACCAAGTCCCCTGTTAAGGACTAGTGCCGACGAGGCAGTAGAGTTGTGAAAAAGCATTCACGTATTCCCGGCAAAATTACAACGCCCTCTAGACCGAATTTCAGCCGCGGCGACCGGTCTTAACAGAAACTAACCATTTTATCAGAACAGTATTACAGTTATAGAGTACGAGCGTGTGCGCAACGACTTCCGATGGGACGACAATCCAACACGACCGAAGAGAGATCAGGCGTAGGATCTTTACGTGCTTTCTGAGACTTAAGGGTGAAACATACTGAGTATTTCTTGCTAGAAAAACTTAATAAATGATTTTAGTCCAACCCAGGATTAAAACCCGCGACCATACTATCAGCAGTCGCGCTTACGATAAACTTGTCCACTATAAAACAAGAACAAATTTACGATAAAATTGACCACTCCCATCATTCGGCGTGAGGCGCAAAGACGTACAGAGATAGCATTCCTGGCTTACATAAAAATAGGCATCTCCTAGGGTGGAGATCTCGGTTAGGAAAAGGTATAAAGGTAAGGACTTCTGTCAATATGGTGCGACGACCTACGTAATCATCATCATCATTACAAGCCCACTGTTGAATATAGGCCTCCCCCAAGGAATTCCACATAGCACGACCCTGAGCCTTCTGCATCCATTGACTTCCTGCATGTCATACCAGGTTATCACTCCATCTAGTGGGAGGCCACTCCACATTTCGCCTATCGGTACGAGGCTGCCACTAGAGAACCTTTCTTCCCCATCGGTTGTCGGTTCTTCGAGCTATATGACCGGCCCATTGCCACTTCAGCTTACTAATCCGTTGGACTATGGTTCTCTACTGCGGATTTCTAAGTTTCTCGCACATAGAAACCCCGAGTCCTCTCCGTAGCTCGCTGAGCAACCTTGAGCTTCCTCATACGGCCAGCAGTGGCAACAACAATGTACAATCTTGTTTTCTAATTTTGTGGGGTAATCCTCATGGATACCTTGTGCTGCGGGGGCAAGAGAAAGGTTATGCCGGAATCCTACCGGCCAACACCCCACGGTGGTCACCATCAGCGTATATGAGGTGTCCCTGGATGTCCAAGCAACAAGAAAAAAATTCGGGAAAGCAACCCCGGGCAAGTCACGGGGACAGTCCTTACTGCCCTCGCATTGCTATCACGGTGCTCGAGACCACTTCTGAGTCACCGTTCTCCTCAGGGGTTACATTACTAGACGTTCGGGGCCCCCCGCCCGAGGGCCAGTAACCCCCGAGGCCCGTTCTGGTAGGGGAACACCATCATCAAGGAGAGAGCCGTGACGAACGCCTTGGCGACGTCGTCTCCGAGGCTTTTCCCCCGACACCACTCAGCAGCCTTCTTCTGAACCATAAAGGATTCACAGAAATCGGCTACGGCACTCGACGCCGAGTCCCTTCTCCGCATCGCCGATAGGACTGGTGGCTGGGAGAGGTTCTGACCGATCCGGCTTACCGTCCGTTTCCGTTTCTACGCTGAACATGTTGCCAACGTATGGGATGCAGAGTCTTGGTCATGCCCACCGCAGTGGAAACAGTTTGCCGTCGCTTTGCGTCCGATCTAACACAAATAATCACCGAAGCACCCGTGCCCGGTAATTATCTGTGTAAGTCTATAGGTGATCGATGCATTCAGGCTTCGAAGTGCGGCAGGATTTTTTCAACAACGCGTTTACACGCATAACGCTCTTGAGAAAGACGCGCGCGCTACGTTGCAATTGCGTTGAGTCGTTCCTGCCGCTTAACTTCTTCGAACACCTCATCTTGCCCACTCTCACCGCTTTGGCGAAGGAGACGCTTCCGGTCGTACACCGTCCGCTAGTACGTCCAGAGGTCAAAAGCGAGCCAGGACTGTCCTCGCCCAAAGGATATCGTGCGGTATCCTCGCACAATCCGTACGGCCATTTTCCGCTGCACACTGTAGATTTTAGTTCTACAGTGTCGGATGGCCAGCCTTTTCACTCAAACCGTATCACTCCTGAATAGAGGCGACGCACTTCTTGATGAGATTGGGCAGCAGCCTATGCATAGCACCCGCTTCCCTTTCAATCCGGAGGACTAGGCGCTCGAAGTGTTCTTCGAAGCCCCAAATCAAATACCTATGTGGAGGCCTAGGTACTTCATGTACCGCCCCACTCTGATTTCACACCCACCCACACGGACGCACGAGTCGGATGGTTCCCTGCCACGTCGTAATTTATAGAACCATAGAGCCTCGGTCTTGTAAGGCGCTATTTGTAGCGGATTTTTGCGACGACGACTTCCGCCCCAAGCTCGGCGAACTCCTTGGCCCTCTCGAAGGTGACGCCGCTGGCAACCAACGTATCGTCGGCATAGCAAACGATAGAACGTCACCCTGTCTTACAGTCACCTTCTCTGCAGTTGGATAGGTTTCATACTCTGGTTCTGTACTCGAATAGCCATCGTAACCCTAATGAAAAAAACACTTCAACACTTCCATATTCCGAAAGTCACCTTGGCACCGCTGAAGTGACAGCAACACCGCCCAAATTTTGACGGAATCAAAGCCTTTCTCATAGCCCACATACGCAAGACAAAGTTTCGAATTGTACTCTTAGGTCTTCTTTACAAATTGCAAGGGTATGTATGTGGTATATGGAGCTAAAGCCTTTTTGGCGCGGCGCAGTAGAGAAATCGGACTATAATTCTTCAAGAGAGCGTCATCGCGTTTCTTCAAGAACAAGACCAGCGCACTTCTGCACCACGTCTCCGGAGTAGTGCCACCACGGAGGACGGAATTAAAGATCAAGTAAGTCGAGTAGCAACTGATTGCTTGAAACTGAAAATATAAGTAAACCTTTAGAAAATTCTGTAACAAGATTTTATAAATGTAAGTAAAGGTGACAAACGAGCACGCGGTTCATCTGATGATTAGTGGATGCTGTGACCCAAAGACATCTATCCTTGATTGAGAATCAAAATGCAGATGCGTTGTCAGTAAGATAGATTTTTTTTATAGGATAGGGTGACAAACGAGCGCACAGTCCACCTGATGGTAAGTGGTTACTTTGACCCATAGACATCTACATCTATCCTCAATAAAGACTCAAGATGCAGATGCGTTGTCACCCGTGAGGACTAAGATGGAATGCTCTTTGCCAGTAAAAAGGGTCTCCGGTTCTCTACACTCACCATACGAAACACAGCACTGTTAAGCTGCTATTTTACGCTGGTTTTCTGTGAGAGCGTGGTCCTTCCCCGGTCGAGCCGACCCATTCGTGCTACAACTATACTACTAATATAGCTGCAGCATGGCTCTACCACGTAAAAAATTACCAGTAAAAAGGCTATCGGTTTTCGTCACCCGCTACGCAAAACATAGCAGTATTATTCTGCTATTTTATGAAAGCATTCTGTGAAAACATGGACCTTCACCGGTCGAATCAAGCCGTTCGTTCTGCATCCATACTACGCTGTAGCGGGCTCTACCACGTAAATTATTATATTATAAATAATTAATTTAATGATGATAAAGTATAGTTGAGAGGATTGTCAGTAATCACCATTTACAGCACATACTTAGTTCGATTACAGCATTACAAAAGACATAACAGAAGTAGCTCCTTAATAGGTATTCTGCTTATAGCTGTGAAACGGTTTCGAAACATTTTCGTTTAGTTATGTACATAACGAGCAATACGCGTCATTTTTTAGCGTAGTGATGCAGAATGTTTTCGTTTTTTTCTGATTGAAATATAATATAGTTACCGAAATAATTGTATAACCTACACAGACCCACAGGAAATTCACAAAGAACTAGAAACGAAATCTCCCCCATCCCTAGAATTCATCGTTTGTATACAGGTTGTTAGTTACTCTGCAGATGTCTTCAATATCTCAAGAAATTAGTAAGATAAGATCGCAATGGACCGTATAGCTTCAATACTCGACAAACGATATCGTAAAAATGTTTGTTCAAATGTTAGCCCCAGTTGTTTCAAACCAGGCCTGGGACACTAGCTGCTTGGTGATACAATATTTTCATACCATCATCATGTTAACAACATGCATATGCAACATGTGAATAAAGGTTAACCTCTAATAAAAATAATAATATATTTACACTTTAAGAGAATGAAATATTTTTAATTCCGTACATTTTTTGAAAAAGTTACCATAGCACTAGCATTTAATGCCTTCCTAGAGAAACAATTTAATGAAAATGATGAAAAGGCCAAAATGGTGATACAGATACGACCATTAAAAATTATGCCAAAAAATGTAACTTGCACCATATTTTCTTAGAACTACACCTTAATATGTTGTATACATAACACGTCATCAGTCTACGTTCAAGAAATTATGCGATTATTTTCTTAATTAATTCAACATAAAAAGTGTTTTTTACAATATTAATTATTATTAATTTTTTACGTTATCATCATTAGACAACCAAAACAAATGACAATGTAATTAAAAACCAACATGCAAAAAAGGCTTTATTAATAAAGTGCACATGCATTACGACAAAAATCAAAAATAATAGCTAAATATTACACTTATAAAAAATCAGAGACATACATAAATCTTAAAGGTTAAAGTTGTCAACAAGAATCATGCAATAAAGGTAGTTAAATTAAAAGGCGTGCAATTAAAGCGTGATCATTCACTGACCATTTTTACCACTACCCGGCGAAATTGGCTGGGCGCGGAAGTGTTTCCCCATGTTTGCTCGTTTCACGTTTAACTGCGGCAACGATTTCTGTAATGTGTCTACACAGTGTGACGCTGGTTTCACTGCTTGGCATTGGCTCCTATAACAACACGTTCAAATTTATTTACATCATAATAATATAAAACTTAATCTACTTTCCATGTAATGGCGGTGTAAGAAGTAGAATCCACTACCCCATATCATCCCATGGTAGTCGTAAGAGGCGAATCAGGAGATGAGCAGTAGCGTCTTCCTAATAACGACTAAAAATAAATAACTGCGGTTGGCAACCAACCCGCTTGTCAAACGTGGCAACTATGGCGAAAATTCCCCTATGATAATCTATGGGGAGGCCTATGTTCTGCAGTAGACTTTAATACGCCGGAAGGAGGTTAATGTTTTTGAGTAAATATATGTATGTATAATATGTATTTCTGTCTATTTCTGATTTTAACATATAAGATGTCGCTAGAGCCGTCTTACTTGTGGAAGTGACATAGAGAAAAAAAAATTTTTTCAGTAAATTTTTATACGCAGTTAGGTTTTTTAAATTACTGTTTTAACCTTTAAGCTTGTTCGCAACTCAACTTATCAGCCTATTAAAGTCCACGTGAATCCAGTGGACATAAGCCTCCCCCATAAATTGCCTTATAGGGGTAATTAGCAATAGTTGCCACATTTGGCAGGTGGGTTGACAACCGCAGTTTTTCATTATTTTGAGCTTTTCTTTGGAAGATGCTGCTCCTGTTTCAGTTTCGCTCTGTCTCTGTCGCCTCTTACGATCGCTACGCATGGCAGGTGTGCCTTTTTATGTCTTGCGTAAGCAAATCATAGATAAATAAGTAGCTGGCTAAGCAAATCGTTTTCCCGCCATCTATCGGAAGCCATGAGATCTTTCTGGTAATCTACGACGTTTTCTCCCACCAGGGCGGCGCCACTTAGGGACGAGCTATTTTACCTCGTTCCTAAGTTCAAATATTTATTTGACAGATTTCATAGCGGGGCAAGTTAATTTGTTTGAAAAGTGTGTAGTTACATTTTATATTAATTAGATCAAGAAATGAATAAACCAAACTACGGATATTACTCAAGTAGAAGAATTATAAATAGTAAAAAAATTGTAAAAATTAAAGAATACAGCTGAGTAAATATAAGTTCACCTTCATCCGGGTCATCCGGTGAGCGTAATATTATTAGCCCTCATTGCCATGGTTGCCTCTTACGAGAAACTTGGGACATAATGAATTGATGGGATTCTTAAGATATTATATTTACATAAAGTCGCATTAAATACGACATTTTGTGCTCTTTTTTCAGCACTTTTCAAACATCTTGAGCTTGAGCTTTCTATGGAAAACAAAAAGCTATCATGAGAAGTTAACATGGGATGATGTATTCTCAGTGTGGAGGTTGCATTAGAAAATGCTCATAAAAACTTACTTTAAATTTCTTTCTTCTGGCAGGGACATCGAGCGCCCAGTTTTTCTATTAGCTTCATATATCCACCGCTCATGAATTGCAACCAGAGGCTTCACGTTGACATTTGCTAAAACTTCCTCCTCTACTTTGTATTTTGTGCTCGTACTGTCGCGTGATGATTTGAACGACCAGGAACTGGTTCTTTCCCGTGGTATTTCATCGGTTTCCGAATACGTGACGAAATCGTGGGGTGGATCCACTCTGTAATATTTTAATAGTTACTGCTTAAATCACCAGACTGTTTTCTTATCCAAAAAAATAGAACTAAATCTACAATGTGTAACAATCGTACCGTCTTAGCCCCGTAAAGCTATTGCGAGCGGTGTCTTCACTTTCCACAGACGTCTGTGTACTCAAATGTTTTGAAGAACTTTCGGAATCCGCTTCATTTTCCATTGAAGTGTTGGCAGATATAGCCCGAGTTTCAGATTGTTTCTTAGTCGCTTAAAAACAAAATAGAAATTAAAAACAACAGCATAACCTAACAAATAGAACAAACAAAACATCGCGCCTCCACCGCGCGTCACCCAGAGGAGAAAGTTGACGGTGTTACACACACAGGCTTCGGAAAGCTCATAAAAACCGTTGCCGTTAAACAAATTAATGTATATGTGGAAACTGATGCTAATTCCTTCTCTTTAAATGAGGACGACCTACAGTTTTTTACCGCACATGTTGTAGTGTGAACCATTTTAATTTATTTGCGTGACAGGACATTAGCGAAAAGTTGTGCTCAGCCCGCGTCTCGGCCCGTACCGCACTGCACGATTGCCCCATCTAGACGCCTTTGATGACTGCCACTGACTGTCAGTACTTAGTAGTTAGACTGTGATAGAGGGTAGTGGTTATTGTTACGCCGACACTACACTGCAGCTGCGGCTCTCAAATTGTGCAACATTTTTCTTTTTAATAAGTATAAAATAAAAATGTGGAACAATTTGACTGAGTTTAGAGATTTTTACAATTGTATAAATAGAAAAGAAAGACTTAGACAAAATATGACAGAGTAATACGGTTTGTGTCAATTCTATTAGGCATATTCACTGTAAACTAACCTTCTTTTATTGAAGTTTTGTCTAGAAAATTTATTTTTTCCGTGCTTTGCGCTTTAGCACTGACGTCACCAGAAAGCCACGCATTTTTCCTAAGCTTATTACTTCTTGCTATAGGCGTAGTGGGTAGACTATAATTCTTGATGTCGAAATTGTAAGTCGACCTTTCGCTGCTTCCGTTTTCTTTCACAATAGATTTAATAGAGTCCAAGTTGAATTCCGGCACTCTTATATGTAACGGTTTGTAGGACTGCGGTGTGAAACTGCGGCTCAATTTAGTAGCTGATCGTTCGTTTTTGTCTTTTATGCTGTCGTCGTTCAATGCTAAGCTTAAGCCGCGGGGGTCGGGACTCAGGATGCTACAGTATTCTGTCGAGTCACTTTTGTGTAACAATGGCGTATTCTCCCTAATTCTAGCGTGTAGTTTTGCTATTGGGGTTGAACAGGCGCTTGAAAAATCTTTTTCAGGTAAGTGTTCATATCTCAAACCGGGCCGTATGCTTTCGACAGTGCCATCGTCGTCAGATATGAAGCATCTGTCTGGCATAGAGCATGTTTCTACAGTCGTCTTTCGAATCGTTTCGTACATGGGACTCGGAACGCTTCTGGAAATTTCCTTTTCGCTGTCTGTTGAACTGTTATGCTTGTGAATCACCGCTTTGTGCTGTATGTGTTTTGGACTTTGGCACTCGGAATCAGTTGGCGAAGTGGTGTCCCAGGCTTGAGTGCTGAAGTTGGACTTCGTTTTGGAAAGTCGGGCGGGTATGATGATACACTCCATGTCGTCAAGGTCACACTGAAATTAAATGAATATTAAAAAGATATTTGTTAATTAATTTCCGTTCAAAGAGAGCCGCGTGTTAGCTCAGGCACATGCTGTAAAAATTTCACAGTACTTGGGCAGCACGGTTTCAATCCCAGCCGGAACGAATAAATAATTAATTGCAATTTTAAGTGCTGATTTACAACATGCTCGACGGTGGATTAAAACATCGTGTGGAAACCTGAGTCTGAGGAATAAAATATTTCCAGGATATTTGTGAGGTTCACAAGAGCAGCACGACAGACACATTGCTCCATAACCGTCTCAAAAATGAGAGGACTGTGCCCAGCTGTGGGATTTTTTTTTATAGGATAGGGTTACAAACGAGCACACAGTCCACCTGATGGTAAGTGGTTGCTGTGACCCATAGACATCTACATTTATCCTCAAAAAAGAATCAAAATGCAGACGTGTCGTCACCCGTTAGGACTAAGATGGAATGCCTCTTTCCTAGTAAAATGGGTCTCCGGTTCTCTACGCTCACCATACGAAACACGGCAGTGTCAAGCTGCCATTTTACGCTGGTATTCTGTGAGAGCGTGGTCCTTCCCCGGTCGAGCGGACCTATTCGTGCTACAACTATACTACTGTTCCCCGCGACTTCGTCCGCGCGTAATTTATTACGATTGGATTTCATAGGTTTTAATTTTCGGCGCGGAACCCTAATAATTTTTCTAAAATAAAAGTAGCATAAGTTACTTCTTATAACATCTGCCAGTGAGAGACCGGCCAAAATCGGTTCAGCCGTTTCGAAGATTAGCCGGAACAAACAGACAGAAAGACAGACAGACAAAAATTTTAAAAATCGTGTTTTTGTTAGTATCGTATATACTTTCATATGCATATAGTAAAAAGCTGTTATTTCGACATTACAAACAGACACTTCAACTTTATTTATTTGTATAGATATAGCTGCAGCATGGCATCTACCTCTCTGCTAGGGGCTGTTACGAAACAGATTTAGTCACGTCCTAACCTATGGTATGCTTACACGATATGATAGGTGGGTTGGTTACGCTGTTAGAAACGTCGATAGCCAAAGTACTACAGAGCCTTAACCAACGTCTAGCGTTACCTCTACCGTTTACCGTCTCCCATACACCTTATCAAAAGTCCACTCCCCCATAGAATACATCATAGGGGATATTTGCCATAGTTGTCACGCTTGTCTTTTTATTTTTTTTAATTGTTAACAGGATAACGCTGCTGCCCATCTCGTAGTTTGTTTTTCTCTGTTGCCTCTTACGACATCTACGGGACGATATAGACTAATGGATATACTTACAACCAACGACATCTATTTTTGGATAAATATCATCTCCGACTTGTAATCGAACCGCAGTGTAATATCCAGGCTAGATAGCCGTCGAATCTTATAAGGCACTGAGATCGCGTAAATCGACCGTTCCCCTAGCCAATTAAACAATTTACGTACCTTCACAGTTTGCATTGTCGTCTGTAAGGTGTTGAGATCTGGTCGGTCCTTACGCTGCAGCATCAGACCGGCCCGCAGTAGCGCCAGCAAACCACCAGGGTACGTGCCGTCTTGGGGAAGCCTTATTCCGGTCTTCCAGGTTAAATACACTTCTTTTAACTTTTCGTACTTCAATGTCTTCCATGGTATTGCCGCTGTAAAAATAAATTCTTCTGATGTAACAATGTCCTCATTTCGCACGTCAGTATGTTGAAAAAGAAGATTACTTTATTGAATTTAACAGGATGGGAGGTTACATTAATAATTTATTTATCATATTTTAAACAAAGGCTGCCCATTACAGATTATAATAAAACACGATTCAGCACCACCTGCATCCTTTGATGGCCTTGAATGTTCCATTCGGTCGCTTTAGCCATGGAAGGAAAAGGGGAGTTCTCCGCTGCATGTGTTTGTACAGAGCTGTTCTATAATATAAGTATATTAGTCAGGTCACAAGTTCTGTCAAAGCCTTATTAATTGAAATTTTTGAATACTGGCTAGATGTACTTCACCAATTTTAAAAATATAACGTTTGCGCTTGCCGAAAATAAAAAAGACATTAATTTACATTCATTTTTAAATATGGAGTGATCGAAGAAATAAGATAGATTAGCGGTTATCGCGTTGCACCGCTGTGGTTACGCGTCAAAAGAGATTTTCAATATTCTACAAAAGTTTAAAATAACCCTACGATTTGTTTATTGCACTATCAAACGATTCACTGAAGATTCAAGCTTCGAAGATCGTAAGAGGACCGGCCGACCTCGTACAGTTAGGACACCCGCGATCATCAAAGCAGTGAAGGCGCGAATCCAACGAAATCCTTAGCTCTTAATTTTAGCTCTTCAGATGGGCCTAAGCAGAACCACGGTCAAAAGAGTGAACAATGAAGACCTATGACTACGAGCTTATCGTAAGAAGACCGGACATATTTTGAACGAGCGTTAGAAACAAATTAGGCTGGATAGAACCCGCGTTTTGTTACGGCGGTACGCGGGGAAAAAATGCCGCTACATTTTGTTTTCGGATGAAAAAAATTTTAACATCGAAGAAAGTTATAATAAACAAAATGATAAGATGTATGCCCACAGCAGTGAAGAAGCCAGCACGCGTATTCCGAGTGTTCAACGAGGACATTATCCTTCGTCACTCATGGTTTGGCTCGGAGTCTCATATTCAGGCTTAACTGAGGTGTTTTTCTGTGAAAAAGGTGTAACAACCAGTGCCGAGGTGTACCAAAATATCGTCCAAACAAACATAGTGGAACTTCTTTCTCAAACAATGTTCAAAAACAGACATTGGATATTCCAACAGGACTCTGCACCTGCTCATAGGGCACGAAGCACACAAAACTGGTTGACCACCCGTGGAATTGACTTTATTGGACATGAAAACTGGCCCTCTTCTAGTCCAGATTTAAACCCACTGGATTACAAGATATGGCAACATTTGGAGGCGAAAGTCTGCGCTAAACCTCATCAGAATTTGGAATCTCTCCGAGCATCTTTGGCTAAAGCAGCGACAGAAACAGATATGAATGTGGTGCGTGCTGAGATTGATGATTGGCCGCGTCGATTAAGGGCATGTATTCAAAATAGGGGAAGGCATTTCGAATAATGTAAATAAAATTGTATTCTAAATTAAATTACCTTTCATTTCATATATAATTCCTATATAATTATCAAGAAGTGTATCATTAATTTTATAAAAAGTTTTTGGCAGAACTTATGACCTGACTAAGTATACCGCAGTACTTCGGAACTTTTGCCAGCGTGATTTAGGCTTCGGTGCGTTCCGGCTTCACACTAGTCTTACTGTGCATGTTGATATAAAACTGCCACTCTTATCCAAAGGTTAAGGTTGTACAACAATTCTACAAGTATGCTCGGTCCCTGAATCCGAGAAAAAGATTCGTTATATTAAGTACAAAGTATATGAAATACCTTGTCTATGGCGAACTACTTTTTCTTGATCACTTGTTCTTATTCTTAAGATGAATTCCTTTTTATTTAAATTCGTCATGTGTTAGTTGCTTTTTCATGAACTTTGTACTTAATGCAAATAATGTTTTCTCAATCTTTTAAGTTGATAAATTCCATGTAATTCAAACTTTTTGACTGTCTGAGAAATCGTTTTTTGTAGTACAAGAGATTCTTTAAAGGTATAAAATAAATTATTTAATAAAAAGTAAAAGCCACCTTCAAAGAACTAAAAAGTGTTAAATAATTTTCACTTAACTTGAAGAACTGAAGTCCGGGCTTTAATTCCTCAATACACAATAGTGTACTTCGCAGCACTAATTTCAGAGACTATTATATGGAAATTCTTTTATTCTTTGACCATTTTGAGTGGACTAAGAAATACTAACTAGAATGTCGTCTAAACGGTTACATTAAACATCATTCCATAGCAAAGGGGTGGATTTATTGCCAAATTTATATGAGACCACGCCTGAAGCATACCCTATTTAATTAAAAATATCATTAAAACCACAATGATCAAAGATATCGCGTAACGTACATACAAATAGATGAAAAACATAACTGTCGAATTTAGAACCTCTTCCTTTTCTAAAGTCGGCCAATAATTAACTAAAACTAAGACTCTACAGAGAGCTGTGGTAGCTCAGATGTTTAGCGCTCGCTGTAAGCTTCACAGTACTCGAGCAACCCGTGTTCGATCCCCGCCGGCACCAATGAAATTGTTTTTTAAGTGCTGATTTACCACGTGCTCGGCGGTGAAGGAAAACATCGTGAGGAAACCTGCATGTCTGAGAAAAAAGAAAAAAAATATTTCGAAGACATGTGAAGTTCGCCAACACGCATAGGGGCAGCGCGGCGGACATTTCCTTGCCCTAAAACCCTCTCAGAAATGAGAGGAGTCCTGTGTCCAGCAGTGGGACGTAAATAGGCTGCAACTTTACTTTTTACTTTATGACTCTACAAACCATGTATGCATAAGTGTTAATATGAAACCGAATTCTCAAATAAATGTAATAGCTCACCATTGCAACATTCCCAAAGTATCAAACATAAGGAATACACGTCGGTCTTGGAGCACGGATACACCAGTCCGCGTGCATCGGGCTCAAATAGCTCTGGCGCCTGCCAGCGATATAGTTCACTGTCATGGTAACTTGCATATTCTTTCGCTATTGCATTAGCTGATAAATACGCTTCAGATATTGTTTCAGGTAAAAGCGGCTGTTTTTCTACCGGGTTGGTGTCGTTAGCGTCTGAAATACATAGAAATTATTCCCCTCTCCATCACTATCTGACATGAGTGTCATTAAAGGCGATTTAGGAAAATCAGTGGAAAATATCAGAGAAATGACAATAGAACTATGACAATTACAACAAATCATCATCATCATAACAGCCCTTCACAAGTCCTGAGACACCTGCATTCATCGATTTCCTGCATGTCTTAGCAGGTCGTCACTCGTTCTAATGGGGGGTCGCCCTACACTACCGGTACGAGTCCACCACTCAAGGATCAAATTTCCCCGTCGATTGTTGGTTCTTTGAGCTATATGGCCGGCCCATTGCCACTTCAGCTTACTAATCCGTTGGGCTACGTCGGTCACTCTGGTGTTACTGCGGATATCGTAAGTTGATATTTGATACTTTTTCGGTACTTTAGCCCTTATCAAACTGTGGATTATTATTTGTATGACCTTATTATGACCCAGCCATTAAGTACAGTAAAAAATCCTCTTACCCATTCGAAGCCAGTCGTGACGATGCCGACTAGTAATGGCGGTGTAAGAATATCCACTACTCCTTAACGTCTCGTGTGTGTCGTAAGAGGCGACAGAGGGAAACAAATCAGGAAATGGGAGGCAGCGTCTTCCTGATAACACCTACAAATTAAAAAGCTGCAGTGGCCAACTCACCTGCCACGGCAGCTATGGCAAGTAACCGTGTGTGAGGCAATCTAACAGGAAGCCTATGTTCAACAGTGGACTTTAAAAGGCTGTAATGATGATGGAGTAACTATCTCAATAACGTCAGAAGTAAAATATCCAGTGCGAGGATGGTCCACGATCACAATAGACTTGTGACTACTAGTCACATTATTCGTCTATTATAGTGACAATGATGATGATTATCTGTTATACAGTTTAACTATATTAGGTAACTTCAGCTTAATCTACTTTTAACTTTATAATAATTTCCGTTTAATATTCAAATGTAATAAGTGCACACAGTTCAAACAATCAAAATACAAGGTTTCACAAACGTGAGCACAACAATGTCGAAAACTCCGCATATTATCCACGCTATACGTAATTAATAAGCATTCATGAACAATACGCACCATCTCAATTGTCTTTTGGGAACGTTGAAGATTGTGTGGTTCATAAAACGTCAAAATAAGCGTCTTTATTATTTAAAGAACATTTTGTCTCAGGCTTAGAAAACGTCATTAGTATTTGATTAGAATAAGATACGACTAGAAACGTTTATCAACCCTGATTAAAAATCATCTGTAATGGTTGACTTAACAGTGGTTATATAGAGTTGACGCGGTGTGACTCTAGGAGAGATTACGTGGTAGAGCCACAACTCACAACACGTCAACTCAGCTATAATATGGTTGTAGCACGAGTTGGTCGGCTTGATCGGGGTAGGACCACGCTCTCACAGAATACGAGGGCGACACTTAAATTTTTTAGAACTGCCACTTGTTAACGATATAATCTATACAAATAAATAAAATTGAAGTGTCTGTTTGTTATGTCGAAATAACAGCTTTTTACTATATGCATATTAAAGTATATACGGTACTTAAAACAAAAACACGATTTTTAAATTTTTTGTCTGTCTTTCTGTCTGTCTGTTTGTTTGTTCCAGCTAATCTCCGAAACGGCTGGACCGATTTTGACCAGACTTTCACTAGCAGATAGCTGATGTTATAAAAAGTAACTTAGGCTACTTTAATTTTTGAAAAAGAATTAGGGTTCCGCGAAAAAAAATTAAAACCCATAAAATCCAATCGTAATCAATTTCGCGCGAGCGAAGTCGCGGGGGACAGCTAGTAAAAATAAGTTCAAATATTATTGTGTATGTATTTTATTAATTTGTCATTTGTTTAATTACGATTTGGCGGCAAATCGAAAATTGTCTATGTCACGTCAGCATGAATTTAATGCTAAAAAAATTTCGTACAATGATTTTTGATGATTGATGTCATTTAAGTCAACAAGAAATTTATGATATCCCATCTCGTGCCACTGTTTACAACTGGTTTAAAATAATGAGTTTAAACGTGGTCGCACTAATCTCACCGATGATCTGCGTGAGGGACGGCCTTCTACGGCGACGACTGAACATAACATCCGTGTTGTGCTGCTTATGATAGAGACTGACAAAAGAGTGACTTATCAGCAGATTCGGACAAGCTTAGACATCGGTATGAGTCAAGTGCACAAAATCCTCCATGAACATTGAGAGGTTAGGAAGCTTTGGGCCCGGTGGATGACCTCATAATTTGACAGAGCCCCAAAAACTCCGACGTGTTGATTGGCGTCGTGAAATCATTCAAAGATTTAATGGAGGTTACTCAAATGCTGTGTTGTTCGACATACTTACGAATGACGAAGACTGGATTTATTGTTATGATCCTGAATCTGAATCTTATCCTGAAACTAAGAGACAGTGTGCTGTCTGGGTGTTTCCTTCCGAGAAGTTGCCAACTAAAGTGAAGAGAGGTCGAAGCGTGGGAAAAAAGATGGTGGCCTCGTTCTTCACAAGGACAGGTCATTACTCAACAATTGTTTTAGAGGATCGAAAAACAGTTACTGCAGAGTGGTACACTAACAATTGCTTGCTACTTGTCTTGAAAAAAGTTTGGGAGAAACGACCTCGCAGTAGGATCCTCCTTCACCACGACAACGCCTCGTCGCAAACCGCCAAGCAAACAATCGACTACTTGGCGACCTCAGACGTGAAATTACTGGGTCACCCGCCCTATAGCCCCGACCTCGCACCTTGCGATTTTTATTTATTTCCGAAAGTAAAAGAAAAACTTCGAGGAAAACGTTTTATGAACGCCGAGGAAGCAGTGGCTGCGTTTCAAAATGACGTCGAAGAGACCCTGACCCTTGAGGACGAATGGGCAAAGTGCTTTTCTCAGTAGTTCTATCGGATGCAGCGATGTATTGATGTAAATGGACACTATTTTGAAAAGATATAATAAAACTAATAACTTGCTAGTTTGTTCAGCTTTTAATTTTCTAAGAACCAGTGTTAAATACCAGCTCAATGCTTGTGTTTCGTATGGTGAGTGTAGAGAATCGGAGACCCTTTTTACTGGAAACGAGGCAAACCATCTTAGTCCTCGGGGATGGCAACGCATCTGTATTTTGATTCTTAATTGAGGATATATGTAGATGTCTATGGGCCACAGCATCCACTTACCGTCAGGTGGACTGTGTGCTCGTTTATCACCCTTATTCTATTAAAAAAATATAAACAGGCAGGCCCGAAATAACTGCGATATTTAGTCGGGATGTATTTGATGGAAAATGAAATACCTTACGGTATTTTTCGTAAGGGCATGCATCTGATGCAGCCGTGATCATGATGCCGACATGAGCTATGCTGCCTCATGCATCCACGCTGAGTGGAGGCGTTAGAGAACTTTCTACTCTTTGAGAGAAACAGACAGGAACAGCTGGCAACATTTTCCCGTGAGATGTAAAAAAACTGTGGTTGGTAAGCTGACTGACAAACGTAACAACTATGGCAAATTCCACTTGTACGAGTAAGGCCATCTATGGAGGAGGCCTATGCTTATCTGTAGGCATTTGAAAGGCTGTAATGATGATGATGATGCAGCTGACGTGAAAACCGTTTTATTTAGCAAAAAAAAAAAGAACAGTGCGCGCAAAATAGTATCGCAATTTATTTTCAAGCATTATGCGCACACTTTTAATATTACAAACATAGGAAAGAGTTATATACTGAATAAATAAAACATCGACTATTACTGAAGTGTAACTCGATATTAACAGTCGATTAAATGCCAACATTCTTGGACACGAGAATTTTTGATCGGTCAAAAAATGTCCACCAATAGATTTGTATCGTGTAAGATATATGCCAAGTCGATAAGTCATAATAGCGAATGTTTCTTTGGTGAGCGCCATAATATTGTACCGTTCTTATGTATCGTTGAGCAGAAAATCAGCAATGAGTTACATTTCAGAATCAACCATTTGTATGGCCTACAAGTAATTGTTCCAGGTCTGGGATGTTTGTTATTGTGCAATTTATGGTATGTAAACTGCCTCTATGATACAGGAGAAAATCATAGTGTAGGGGTAACATTTTTTTAAGAACATATCACATATAAAATGTCCGCGGTCAGTGAGCACTCTTACCTTGAATATTTATATATTGTGGTTCCGGTGAGTAGTCCTCGTAGAATTTGTCTTTCTTCTGTTTTCTGTTTATTACTTTGGCACAAGGCCCTACATCGGCCAATTTGGCAGTGTCCTGTGACGTGATCATGATGCTCGAACTAGAAAGCTGTGAGTGCAAGTAGCCCTGCATACGCAAAAACACTAAAGCGTTCGCAATATCCAATGCATACTGGACTGATGTCTGGGCACTTATGATTCGGCCCTGAAAACAAAATTTGGTAAAATTACAATTTGCAGCCGACCTGATAAAATATTTGCAAAGCAACTCCACGATCTATCGAAACAGTCAAACATAAAGAAATTTAAAAATTTCGTTGACGCAGAATATAAAATTAACTACGTATTTCGGTATTAGAGCAGGTACGTTACCTGTACATGAAGTATTCCATACAGCGAGTCCACACACCTCTCACATATTATATACACGTCGTTATGAACGTCCGGGTATAATCCCATCAATAGTATAATGTTGGGGTGACGACATTTTCTGTAACATGAAGTATACTAAGCTATTATTAGTTCCATGCTCGTTTGCTTTTTTACCCCTAGCTGTTCCCCGCGACTTCGCTGCGTGTTAGGGTTTTTATTTTTTTTGCGCGGAATCCTAATTCTTTGTCTAAAATAAAAGTAGCGTAAGTTCCTCCTTATGACATCAGCTATCTGCCAGCGAAAGTCCTGTCAAAATCGGTCCAGCCGTTTCGGAGATTAGCCGGAACAAACAGACAGACAGACAGACAGACAAAAATTTAAAAAATTGTATTTTAGTTATAACTACCGTATTTACTTTCATATTTAGTAAAAAGCTGTAATCTTGACATTACAAACAGACACTTCAATTTTACAACTTCAATTTTATTTATTTGTATAGATATCGGTGCACTCCTTTACTGCCTAAGAGACAATTGTTGTTAGGTCATTGGTTAGGTACTATTCTCTTACATATTTTCGCCGGTTTTCAGTCTCTGAAGTGTATAGATAGAGAGCCAGTACAATTACAGGCTTAGAGGCATTCCATCTTAGTAGCAAGTTTTTTTTTATAGGAGAGGGGGCAAACGAGCATGCGGCTCAGCTGATGGTAAGTGACTACCGCCGCCTATGAACCACCGCAACACCAGGGGAATTGCAGATGCGTCGCAGGCCTTTTAAAAAGGAGCAGGCTCTTTTCTTGAAGGTCCCTAAGTGTGTCGGTCCGGAAAAATCGCTGGTGGTAATCGATTCCACAAGGAAGTTGTGCGAGGAAGAAAATATCATCTAAATCGCACAATGGTGGACCGCCAATCGTCCAGGTGGTATGGATGGTATCGCAAGTTTTGTCGCGATGATGAAGTGGTGATAATACATTCGTAGCCTTTTTTATTTAGTCAGTTTCAGGTTGTGAATGGGTTGTAGTATCCCCTAACTACCAGGTGCACTATTAGCTCACTTATCGCTACACTATAAAAAAAATACCCAGCAATAAAACATTGGCATACACGACCCGACCCGTGTCAGGCGCTCGTAGTATTTGGATAAGTACTTCCAGGATATTTACTTTATTATTACAGTCTATCAGAAATCCGCCGCTGAACTTTGGTCATAAATCGCTACACACAACAATTGCCGGTATCAGGCCACTCAGAATTTTTTTTTTCTAAAGATGTGATTGGTTTTACGAGATCTATGATCTGCTCAATGCCACTTCAAAATTTCACGGATCGGTCACACAGTGGCTAAGCGTTTGGTTTTGACGCTGTGGGACCACTTGTTCCAATCTTGCGCGGAACAATGGTGGTACGGTTTCCAAATAAATGTATTTAAAACGTTCCCACGATATAAATTAAAAACTTCTATTTAAACTCTAGTTCTAGGTCAGTCAATTACCTTAATATATTTATCTCGGTATTCCGTTTTTTCTTAATTTGCTCGATGGTGACGCCCACAATTTTCTTTATCTGTACAGGCACCACACCCCATTTGCCTTTTATCCAGGTTCTCGTCTTGTCCAGTGTCACGCTCAAGTCGCTCGAACTCGTAATAGGTAAGCCATAAGCGCTCGCGTCGCTCTGTGAAATTAGCACAGCGACATTGCAATTGTGTAACTCGAATAGTTTGCCGGTGGAAACGATTCCATAACTACATCATGATTTTTCATTATGTCAAAAAGATATCATCTTATAATCGACTAGCGATTCGCCCCGGTTTCTGGATCTTGACAAAAACGACACCTACCGGGTTCAATTGTGAAAATAAGCCATTCTCTAATCAACTTAATCACACAGACAAAATCTCGTCAAAATCGGTCCAGCCGTTTAAGAGGTGTTCAGTCACATACACACGGACAGAAGAATTATGTAATATACAATATGCATGTATTATACATGAAAACCTTGCCTATTGACGAAATCAAAATCCGTTACGTAGTTAAAAAGATCTAAGCGTACAGACAGCGGGAAGTGACTTTGTTTTATACTATGTAGAGATAATGATACATTTACATCATATACTCAATATAACGAATAACGAAACCAAACGTGGCCAACCATGACTCCCATCAGAGTTACACAATTGCACTTCTGACACTGCTGACGCACCTGTAACCTTGTTTGCTGCAGCGTTGTTGGCTGCAGTTGCCACTTCCCATCAACATTATATGGAATTCAAGTTCGGTTCTGTGTATTTAATGTTAGAAAAAGGACATAAGTTTACAATGAACTCCATAATTTAAGATTATATGGTTTGATAAATTCTGTTTAACTTAAAATGAGCTATGTTGTATAGTTTTTTTTTGTTACAGATCGACATCCATTAAAACAGTACTAAAAACTAAAATACATAATAAGCTTTAAAAATCCACCCTGATAAAACAAATTTCCCATCTGTAAGTATTAGATTTAACGATAACGTAACTTTAAAACAATTTGGATTGAAAATATCACATTGTATGTTAAATGGGATTAATTTCATTTAAATTATCGTTCAAATATTAAACATGCAACTGATGCTAAAGGATGTATAATTTGCGCTAGATCAAAGTCACTTTCACTTTTATAGTAACTCACGTAATTTAATAGCTTGAATTTTATTCATGCTTTCATGTGAAACATGCGCCAGAACACATCATTCTTGCAGACACACAATCTTATGTCTAATAATATACATCATTGGTTTACCAATATACCATCATATTAAAGATAAAAGCCAGTTGAATCTTAAGCATCTATTGATTGTGAAATATAATTTAATGGACATCTGGAACTAATCAATTTTTGATTCCCACTTATATTTTCTCTTCAGTCGACTTAAACATCATACAAATGAGAAGGTCATGGTTTCTCTCACAATGCGCTAAACAAATTGAATGGCTCATAAAAAGTCAAATACAATATACAAAAACTTTTCATGTGAAAAAAAAAACGATTTAAACACAACATAGCTAATTTCAATGGTGCGGGGTGGACCAAAAATTTGTTTTCTCAAAAAAATGTTTTTAGTAGTGAAGCTCTATCAATTGGAATCTACATTTGTTTAATTATCGGTTTATGGGTAGGTATTGAGATTGACATGGTCAATGCGTCTCTGATAACACACATTACATTCTAGTTGAATGTTCTATAATCGTCACAAGATATAGTAATAATGCGATGGTTATAATTTTCTCAAGATCTTAATAGAATTGTGGAGCTACGTGGAGCTTGACCGGGGTAGGACCACGCACTCACAGATAACCAGCATAAAATAGCAGCTTAAGGCTGCTGTATTTCGTATGGTGAGTGTAGAGAATCGGAGATCCCGTTTTAGTGGAAACATTCCATGTTAGTCCTCAGGGGTGACAATGCATATGCATTTTAATACTTAATCGAGAATAAAAATGTAGATGTCTATAGGCCACAGCATGCACTTATTATCAGGTGGACTGTGTGCTCGTTTGTTACCCTAATTCTGTAAAAAAAGCTGGTGTGAGTACAAGTTGCGAGTACACAACCAGAAGTTTCGGTTGAAATGCAAATCGAACAATAGGATATCAATGAAATTATTTAAAAAAAAACTTACTTTGTTGTCGTCGGACTTGGTAGTGCTTATCGAATGCGCTTTCAACTGCTCGTCAGCCCATCGGTCGAAGTTTTTTAGTTCGCTCATCACCTCCCACATTTTGTCTTCACAACTGTCATCCTTTTTAAGATCGACTGGAGAATTATGACTAGACGATTTAACATCTTCCCTTTTCAATCCATCTACGTCATCGCTTCTAGATGTATCTAGAAAATTCTTAACATCAAACGATAAAGAATTGTTTTTAAAGAATAAGGGTGGCGGTATTAACTGATCTTCTTCCTTGAAATCTATATGTCTTTGAACCAGAAAATCCATATCTGGAGGCCTGTACACCCGCTGCGAATGTCGACGAGACTTCGCTGGTTCGGAATATGAAGAGAACATGTTTCCAGGCATGAAGACCTGATTTTGAAATAGGAATTGAATGTTCGGAACTTTTTCGTCCGTGCTAGACCTTCGTTTAACTTTGTGGGTTTTTTTCTTGTATTTTGTGGCAGACTTCTTTTCGTAATTAAAAGTTGTATCAGGATCTCCTGTACAGTCGGTGCACGATACTGGTAGTGAATGGCGCCCACATTTCCGTTTGACGGGTGTGGTCTGTAGATCTTTGCTTCCGGATGATCTCCTCGCTTGGAACTCGGCTAAGTCCCGTTTGTACTTCTCGGTGCGAATGGTACCGACCTGTGTTATGTTTGGTGGCTGTTCGACTTGTGCGCTTGGACTAATTTCGCTCGTGGTTACAGTCACGCGCTCCCTGAAAATAGTAATATATATTTATTTTTTAAAACAATTTAGGTTTAACAAAGGTAAAGTACAGACGATGTTTTTAAGACTATGGGCAGAGTCTTGTGTCTGTACTAAGCGGAAGCTTATGTTACGGATCGCCAGGGTCTCCTCCTCAGAATACTATCAACATAACATGCAATTTTTATGATTAACAATTATGAGACTTCATATTGTGTTAATAGTACTTTAACGATTAAAATGATTGTATGTTTCAAGTACAACAAATACAATTTCACTACAATTAATTACAATAATTAATAGCAATTTGTTGTTAACCACGAAAACTAAAAGAAGTTTGTTTTTATAGCTTTATATGTTATAAAAACAAATAGCCCGGTTATTCTGAGACTATTCTATTCTGAGACTGCTAGTCGCTAGCTAAATACGAGGGTGGATTGAAAAGTACTCGGCCTAACCAAGAAAATAAACAAATACTAAATCAGTTATATTTTTATTTTTCTACATAATCACCATCAAGTTCAATACACTTTTGCCACCTCCCCTACCAAGCATTTAGACCGTTGAAAAAAAATGATTCTTCCTTAGAGTCAAAATATGCGTCTACAGCTGCTTTGACCTCGTCGTTTGTCGAAAATCTTTGACCTCCCAAGTGCTTTTTTAGGTTAGGGAACAGAAAGAAGTCTGATGGTGCCAGATCAGGTGAATACGGCGGATGCGGTAACAGTTCAAAGCCACAGTTGTGAATTTCAGCCATTGACTGTACTGACGTGTGAACACGGGCGTTATCTTGATGAAACAGGACTTTTCTTCTGAGCATTCCTCGACGTTTTTCTTTTATTTCCTCCCGTAAACGACGTAGTAAGGTGCAGTAGTAATCAGAGTTTATATTCTGACCCCTTTCAAGATAATCAATCATAATCACACCTTTCGAGTCCCAGAATACTGAAGCCATCACCTTATTTGCCGACAAAATCGACTTAGCCTTTTTAGGGGGTGGTGAACCAGGTCTTCTCCACTGTTTTGATTGTTGTTTTGTTTCCGGTGTACAGTAATGAACCCATGTTTCGTCCATAGTAACAAAACGATTCAAAAAATCATCTGCATCGGCTTCAAATAACTCCAAACAGTCGCGTGAAATAGTCAATCGCGTCCTTTTTTGTTCAACTGAAAGCAGTCGCGGAACCCACCTCGCAGACACCTTGTGGAAACCCAACTCGTTGACAATGATGTTTTGAGTTCGTTCATAAGAGATGCCTATAATCTCGGCTATCTCTCTAGTTTTTAATCTGCGGTCTCCCATTATTAAATCAAGTACTTTTTTAATATTTTCGTCAGTAGTTGACGTCGAAGGCCTTCCAGAGCGGGGTTCATCTTTCACACTCTCTCTACCACGCTTAAATTCTGCTATCCATTTTTTGACGGATGAATATGACAGAGCACAATCGCCTAATGTACTGACCATGTCATCATGGATGGCTTTTGATGATAGCCCCTTCTTATGGAGGTACTTAATGACGGCACGCTGCTCGATTTGCTCCATTCGCGGAAATTATGTCCGATTACTTTGTTAATAAATTTATAAAATCACAACTAATTATCGCACACGTTTCGAACTTCACACAATGAACTAGTCTGAACTGAACTAAATAATGTGGGTAGATTTGATTTTTAGAATTGAATGGATCTGTGTTAGGCCGAGTACTTTTCAATCCACCCTCGTATTAAGTTCGGAATTATTGAAGACCATTAGAGAATATGATTAATTAATATTATTGCAGTTGTAGGCAAGTATACGAGTACATAACACTATCAGACTCCAAAAAAAGAGACTAGTTTCTTCCCGATTCTGACAGCTTTCAAAAATTTGCTAAAAGTAAGCGTATTCTAAATTTAAATCAAACGGTACGAATTTGTTCGTTGGTGCTCCCGTGAATTTCCCCCGTTCTATTACAATTGAGTTAGTTATCTAGCGACAGTAGCCTAACAGGGTGCGGTCAGCGAACTCAATAGGTCGTGGGTTCGAATCCGCCATTCGACTACCGTCGTGAACCACTCCTAACACAAACATTTTAAGCTTACCAGGAGTGGTTAAAGGGAAATAAAAATAAACAAAGTGAGTTGCGTATTTGGGGTCTTTTTACACATTTTCCTCACACATTTAAAAAATATTATTTTAATGCATAAAAACACATGTTTCATTGCGTCCCAGGATGTGTTCCAATGTACCAAAATTTCGTTATAAATTAAAATGATTTTTTATAGAATAACTGGTGAAGTAAGTGAACGTTGATACTCATAGACATCTACATTTATCTTATATTTAGATTCAAAACGCAGATGTCACGCCTAAGGCCTATAAGATGGAATGCCTCGTTTCCAGCAAAAAGGGCCTCCAGTTCTCTACACTCACTATACGAAATACAGCGGCATTAAGCTGCTATTTTACGATGGTATTCTGTGGAGCGTGTTTGTTTCTCGGTCGAGCCGATCTATTTAAAAAAGCACATAAGTATATTTCTCTTGTGTGCTTTTTTAATTTCATTGTGTCCCCACCTGTCCCTACGTAATATTTAGGTTTCTTTTTTTAAGAAACCTCTTTTTTACAGACAAAGTTGAAGACTCAAGCGAGGTGCACGATGTGAACGAGCCCACATTCCAACTGCTGGTAAGTGGATGATGTATCTCATAAATAATCCTCATCTATCTTCGATTCCATAAGAATGAAAATGTTTGGATCGTTGTCTTTTACTCTTCGTCTAGAAGTGACCTCATTACTATTAACAAGTGGTAAAATTAAAAATTTTGTACAACTGACTTCAATATAAATTATTAACCGGTTCAGTGCGGATGGCACGCCAGGCGTGTCATCGATTACTTTTGTGTGGGGCGTATGACACACGAGTCGTGTCTTTTTAAAAATTGTTATAACTCGCTCAAATTGCGTTTTTGGAAAATATATCCAGAACAAAATATTCATTATTTTGCAAGTATTTCATGCCTGCAGCTTCGTTTCTGGATATTTTGAAAATTTGAAATTTTTAGGGATTGACAACCTTTTTTTAACTTGTGCAATGTACATGGTACTCTTTTTACTTTGTGGGTTTTTATGTTGTGGAAAAATAGTCTAATAAGTAACAAATAATAGCACGTATTGCGATCGCTCACAAACTCAAGTTGTAAATAAATTTCTGTAAAACAAGTCTCCTGTTAAAAAAACAATGCGTTTATCTTATTGTTTAAAATGGTTGAACTGCCGTTTATTACTATCATATGGCCGAATAGACCTACGAAGTACCATGTGCTCTTGTGATATGGTATAAGGTTTATTTTGGCTTGAAACAGTTTGAAACCGTTCATGCATAAAAAAGTTCGCTAATAAATAGTCTTTCGTCAACCGCCGCCGTATAGCGTCGGCGTTTGTTTCCTTTTGAAAACACTTGTTTTGCTATTCTTACTAATTAGACGTTTTCAAATCGACTTTACTTTTGTAAAACATTAAATAAAATTTAACATTTGTAAATGTTAATGAATCATAAACCTTATTTTTTTCCAAATTAAGGTTCTTAATTGTTTGATATTTACAAATGTTATTATTAGGTGAAAATTTAATTTAATAAAACCCAAGGTTTTCCGGTGGGATTTAGCTGTACCTACCTACTTATATAATTGATTTTTTTTATAAAACAAAAAATAGTACAAAATGTTTGTAATCTCTGCATAAAAAAAAGTAACTTACTCTCAATTTCAAAGAAAACACGTAGAAAAACACGTAGTTACCCACTAAAAACAAGTATCCTTCCGTCTGTGGTGCTTGACTCGCCAGGCGTTCCCAGAAATCTATACATATAATAAATCTGTAGAAAAGTCGTGTCTGTAATTCTAATATATTCTTGAAAAAACAAGTCCAGGGGACTAAATAAAGGGTTCTGAAGCCAAATTAGTGGTTTTTAGAATTTTTGTCTGTCTGTCTGTCTGTCTGTCTGTCTGTGTATTCCGGATTCACGCAAAAACTACTGAACCGATTTACATGAAATTTTGTATGTAGGTAGTCAGTAACCCGGGGCAACTTATAGGCTTCTTTTTATCCGATTACGGATCTTCAAAAAAGGAAGGTTAAGTATATTAATTTCCTTTAGATGTTAATTTTCTGTTGTATCTTAGTTATAGGCGGAATGACGGGTGTTTTTCAAATAAATACCATATTACCATATTTGTAAATAAAGTTTAAAATATAGTTATAATCTTGGTAAAATAATTTTAAACTACACCGATTTCGTATTCAAAACAGCGCCATCTATCATCAAATGGAAAAAGTTGTATATTTTGCCTTCAGTTACTAATAAATGAAATAATATAAATAACTTACATTTATATGATTAAATTATTAGATTTTTAAAATTATTAAAAAATTGTAACGTTCAGTTTTTTAGTATTTTGTTATTATATTTTAAAAGTGTAATAATTTCAATAGATAATAGTGATGTCTATCAAAAATATGAAAATTGATAAGGTATTTATTTCAATTACTAATATATATGTAAAGTGATAAAAACTGGTCTGTCTACAATTGTTGCAGAATTTTCATTATCATCATAGTTTTATTAAAGAGATTTTTATGTAAGTCGTGGCCATATCGTAGAATTTATCATATATCATAAAGTATTTAAGCATTTCGTGAACACACTGAAAAAAGGACTGAAATGAATGTGTATTTAACACTATTTGATGACCGTGTCATTATATAGCTTGACCAAATCAATGAATAGAAATCTTTTGAAGTTATTAGTAACTAAACACAACGTTGCTATTTCATAATATGGTCATATGACGATATCATTATCGTTTTTCACCGCTAGCGGCGCTGATAGCTTATTTTTAACAGAAACAGAACTTTTAAGAGAATTGACATCACTTTATCCCTTATTGATTTGATATAATAAATATATGTTCGTTTCTATTGCTGATATTACTAGATGGTATAGTTTTGGCTTTCATTATTTCATGTAATATTAGCGCCACCTACTTACTTCTAAATAAATTAAAATGGCAAGACATTGATAAAATGAAATAATACAATGCTACTGAATATACGATGTAAATAATTGAATCATTTACATTACGTTCATCCCGCGTTGGAATCAGTGCAGCGAACTCTTTTTTGGCCAAAAACTCTACAGCCTGTGCCCAGTAGTAGCATGTATGTAAGCTACTTTTTTACTTTTCATGGGGCAATGTATGCAGTTTCTATTTCATTCGTGTTTTCGGGTATGATAATTTATGTTTTCACTCTACCGTAAATATTAAGGCTTGCAAAGATGAGTAGAACTCATTATCGTCAGCCTATCAAAAGTCCACTGAAATGAACATAGGCCTCCCCCATAAATTGTCAAGTAGCTGGATATTTGCTATAGTGGCGGGTTGGCAACTGCAGCTATTATTATTTTGATCTGTTGTCAAGAAGATGATGCAGATCATCTCATCTACTGTTTTTTTCCTATGTCGCCTCTTACGACGGGACGATATGATGTGTTGGATTTTCTTTCACCGCCACAACAGTGCGAACATTTTTCTACTCCCGTTCATGAGTGTAGTGTTCCTAACGTTCACTGTGTATAAAATTTATAAGGAATAAAAGTAATTTTAAGGATTTTATTCGCGTTTAATTTTAACTTTTTAAATTCCCGATGGTTTGGGCAATTTATAGTACCCATGGTCACGGGAGGGGTGGGAGAACTGAGCTGTTTGACGACCTGATGTCATAGTTAAAATAGAATAGTTAAAATGCAGTAGTAGTTTGAATTTAATGTTATTAATCATGGAGTCCTTAGCAGATAGTAGCACTCAGCCATCTTCCCTATTAAAATTAGGATATTTTTAATTTCAATAGCCTCGCGAATCATCATTGGTAGGATTAGGTGTTCTATTGCAAGAATTTGTTGTATATAATGGTTGGGACGATACTAAACATGTTTACATACTTTAGACTTCCCGGAGCTTCGGTGCTTTCATTCGGTGAGGAGTCAAGATGCGTAAAAACCCGTAACATTAGTTTTAATCCATGTGTGGTATTCATTATTATAGAACTGTATTTATGAAATTTTCAAGTCTACTCGAAGTAAATAAAAATATCTATATCTTTTTATGGTGCCAATCAATATTAAATAGGACCAATGATATGAATAAAATGTCTCAAATAAACATTATATTACTTTGTTAAAACTAAATTTACTTTAACTATGAATATGTATAGAGTAAAATGTAAGTAATAATAATACATTTTGATTTCAAGACTATTTACCTTTCTTATGGATACATCGGAATCGGAAGACACGCCATATATAAAAAATAGTAGGAGTTTCTAGACATATTATAAGTATATTCACGTATTTCTGTAGCATGTTACTAATCATCTACGTCTAATAGTATTTTAGAATGAAAAGAAATCTCTGACAGACATAGAGACATAGACACCAAGGTGACTCTAAAAGTGATCGAATATTTCTAAATTCGACACGGAACAGCATTTAATGATGTCCCTAAATTCAAGCGCACGCGAGCGAAGCCGCGGGTAAAAAGCTAGTATATGTATAAATAAGTTGTCGAAAATTGGTGCCGCAACGAATCGGTTAAGGATAACTCAAAAACTACTGGTCAGACCTTCTACTCGTCAGATCTTATCTTGATATATGGGACCGCTAGAAAATCACCAGTTTCCAAATAAAAAAGACTCATCAAAATCGGTTCACCTTGAAAAAAAATTAAACTGTCGAATTGAGTACCTTTTTGAAGTCGGTTAAAAAGTCTCCACTCTTGTCAATTATCATACAAAACACAGCAGCAGCACAGCATTACGCTACAATTTTTTACGCTAGTGTTCTGTGTGAAGGTGGTCCTTTTCCAGTCAAATTGACCCATTCGTAGTGGGACGTAACCACGAGGTTCACACACCATCGTAACCACTAATCCAGACGGACTCTTATAGGAAAAGGAGCCCATAACCTAGTAAAATCGTCTAATAAATCAAAAACAGGAGATTTCGTCACAGTCGGAGAATGTTCTTTTATTGGACCATTTAATAATTTCAAAAACTAGACCCACTTGTGAGAATATGTCACATTTTTAAGGCTACATTCAAGCGCCATACACGCTCTGCAGGAACCCCAGTCTCATTATTGTTTAATAATATTTTTTTAAATTATTTTTTGTATATGATAAGTACAAAGTTATTAATCAGGGCACTATTTATAATGGCCGGGCAATATGAATAATGAAAAGTCAAATCGGGCTACGTAATTAATACCGATTTATACTTCATTATTTAATACATAGTCTAGTCATTATGAATATTGTTATATAACCTAACCTAACCATGTTAATCACTTTTAAGACAATAAGTTAATAATGTACCAAATCTGATATTAACAAGTGTAAAAATTCAAAAGAAAGGGAAAATACACTTTGCAGCATCAAATACCAGCAATGGGGTATTCCTTAATTTGCGTTAGAAAGAAAAAATATTATAGGATAAAGGTAACGAGCACACAGTCCACCTGATGATAAGAGGTTCCTGTAGCCCATAGATATCTACATCTATCCTCGATTAAGAATCAAAACGCAGATGCGTTGTCACCCGTGAGGACTAAGATGGAATATACCTCGTTTCCAGTAAAAAGGGTCTCCAGTTCTCAACACTCACCATACGAAACACATTAAGCTGCTATTTTGCGCTGGTATTCTGTGAGAGCGTGGTCCTTCCCCGGCCAAGCCGACCCATTCGTGCTACTACAATAAAATACAGCTGCAGCATGCCTCTACCACGTAAAAAAGTACATTTGATTAAAAAAAAAACGTTATTTCTGGGTCCATTGGCTTTTTGCATGATCGACTACTTTGTTTAAAGAGTCGTTCAACAGTAAGTTCAACGATAAGATATACTCGTGCCACTATAACTCTCTACTGTACGACTACGAACTTCATTTTAAAGATCACTACAATGATTTCATAATATTATACCAATGTATGTTAGTTATACTGCGGACATCCTTATTGCGGATGATTATCAAATAAATATCCCGCGTTACGAATATTAGAGTAAATTTACATAATATTATGCTACAATAAACTTTTTAAATACATGTAAAAATATGTCTTGTAACAGATTTAAATGACCCAAAAGTTACAACCTACTTATTGTACGAAGTTACGCAAAAGGTAGATCCTTTTTACGAAATACCCACGAAATGCTACTATGAAGATAAAACTGGTTCAGCCTACAATGTCAATTGACTTGCTTCGTTTTTTTAAATCGTTTTAGGGGTATCTCGGTTTATACTAGAATAGGTTTAAATTTTAGGTAGGTATTTAATCCCACCAAAACCATAAAAAATGTGTAAAAGGGCCCAATTGCGGTACAAACACGACTTTTGAGGTTGTACCGAACTTTTGACGAATCTGTTTGGCTTCGTCGTTTGTACCAAAGTCGGCAAACCTTATCACATTTTAATTTTTGGTTCACACCAAAAAAAAATGTTAAAAGGTGGCATACATTTTTGAAAAAAAAAGTCTAGTTGTACTAAATAAATATACGACCTACATTTTTCTTGCGTTTACGCTTCTCTGAGTTTTATAACTTTAATTTAAGCT
Source organism: Parnassius mnemosyne (assembly GCA_963668995.1). Lineage (NCBI taxonomy): Eukaryota > Metazoa > Arthropoda > Insecta > Lepidoptera > Papilionidae > Parnassius > Parnassius mnemosyne. The sequence goes on along the minus strand of CAVLGL010000024.1, from coordinate 30,598,163 downwards.
ATATCAATTAAATGTCTGTATAAATACACATCAAAAAGTTTGCGATTAGTTTGAAAAATCGAAATCTTTTTTGTTGTGGTGGACTATATTATAATTTCGTCTTCTTTTTAGATTCTTTACTTGAAAATATAGAATTACAATATAAAACAATATAATTTAAAATTAAAAATTTTGTACAACCGATTTCAATATAAATTATTAAGAATAACTCAAAAACTATTGGTCAGACCTTAATCAAAAATTTATATGGGACCACATGAGAAGCACCAGCTTTTAATTAAAAAAAGAATTATCGAAATCGGTTTATCCAGTAAAAAGTTATGAGGTAACACACATAAAAAAAATATACAGTCGAATTGAGTACTGTCTCCTTTTTGAAGTCGGTAGAAAACAAATTCAATTGCTTTTCCATGTAAAAAGAAATTCTATCCAAGCTTACCCTCATTCAGAAATTCGACTTGTTCAATTTTAACGGATTAAATATATTTTTTCGAGGAAAGTTGCGATTGAAAAAATGCCAAGGGGATTATCAGAAGTTTTACGAGCAAGTATTGTAACTTTGAGGGAAAAGGAATATTCCACGAGAGAAATAGCACGCAGGGTTGCTGTATAGTGTATACCAATCCTGCGTCGTGGCCACGTTGCAGAGGTACCTCGGCATAGATAATTACACTGATCGACCCCGCAGTGGTCGCCCAACTGTTCTGTCTGCTGCTCAGAAGCGCTATATCAGATTGCTTGCAGCCCGTGACCCAACAATCAACGCCACTAAAATAAAAGCAGAAGTGCGGATAATTTGTTCCTCGGCATGCCCAGGAGGATCTCCCGCATGTGTTCGAGGCAGTGGAGGAATTCATCATCATCATTCATCATTACAGCCTTTCATAAGTCCACTGCTGAACATAGGCCTCCCCCAAGGAATGCCACAAAGCACGGTCCTGAGCCACCTGCATCCATCGACTTCCTGCATGTCTTACCAGGTCGTCACTCCATCTCGTGGGGGGTCGCCCTACACTTCGCCTACCGGTACGAGGCTGCCACTCGAGAACCTTTCTTCCCCATCGGTTGTCGGTTCTTCGAGCTATATGGCCGGCCCACTGCCACTTCAGCTTACTAATCCGTTGGGCTATGTCGGTCACTCTGGTTCTACTGCGGATATACTCATTTCTAAGTTTATCACGCAGAGAAACCCCGATCATAGCCCTCTCCATAGCTCGCTGAGCGACCTTGAGATTCCTCATACGGCCAGCAGTGAAGGACCACGTCTCAGATCCGTAAGTCATCACTGGCAACACGCACTGGTTGTACAATTTCGTTTTAAGGTATGTCTGACGAGAAGATGTGTCGTAGTTTCCCGAACGCTGCCCAGCCGAGTTGAATCCGTCGATTGACCTCTCGGTCGAAGTTGGACTTACCTAGTCGGACTATTTGTCCTAGGTAAACATACTCGTCAACAACTTGGAGCTTAGTGCTCCCAACAACTACCGGGCATAGGTGTGACATGGACATTAAATATGATCTTTGTTTTGTTCACGTTCATCCTAAGACCTATTCGTTGGGAGACACTATTGAGGTCATTGAGCATAGCGCTTAGGTCCTCCAGCAATTCTGCCATAACGATTAAGGACTATATCGTCGGCAAATTGAATATGAGTGAAGTACTCGCCATTGATGTTAATACCGTATCCTTTCCAGTCCAGAAGCTTGAAAACGTCTTCTAATGCAGCGGTGAAGAGTTTCGGGGATATAACATCACCCTGTCTTACACCTCTCTGCAATTGGATAGGTTTCGTACCCTGGTTCTGTACTCGGATAGCCATCGTAGCTCTACTGTACAAACACTTCAGCACTTCGATATACCGACAGTCAACTTGGCACCGCTGAAGGGACTGCAGAAGCAAAGCCTTTCTCATAGTCCACATACGCCAGACATAGTGGCAAATTGTACTCTTCGGACTTCTGTACAATTTGCCGAAGGATATGTATGTGATCTATGGTGCTAAAGCCTTTTCGGAAACCGGCTTCTTCGGGAGGCTGGAAGTCGTCAAGTCTGCGCGCGAGACGATTCGTAATGACTCTTGAAAACAGCACGTAGACGCGGCTCAGAAGGGAAATCGGTCTGTAGTTCTTCAAGAGAGCGTTGTCACCTTTCTTGAAGAACAAGACCAGCGCACTTCTGCTCCACGCCTCCGATGTAATGCCACCATGGAGGACGGAATTAAACAGCTTCTGAAGGACTTCAAGTACCGGTCTTTCACCCGCTTTCAGAAGCTCCGCTGTAATTCCATCCTCGCCTGGGGCCTTGCCGTTTTTAAGGTGCTGGAGAGCAATTCTAATCTCGCTCAGACTGACGTCCGGGATATCTTCGGAATAGTGTCTGGATCGTTACTCAACCTTGCGTGTGGCTCCAACGATGACGTGTACAGCTGCCCATAGAACCTCTCAATCTCACTCAAAATCTTAGGTGCCCCGGAAATGATGCTGCCACACTCGGTCTTCAGCTTTGACAGTTGGCTCTTTCTGGCAGACAGATCTCTGGCAGACTTTGGAGCATTGGTTTCGCTCGATCGCTTCTTCAATACAAGCTGTATTGAAGTTGCGTAAGTCCCGCCAAATGCATTTGGAGATCTGTCTGTTCAGTTGCCTGTATGCTGCAAATCTGTTGAAGAATGTAGCTTTATCTCCCGTCTAACAGCCATGAGGTTGAGATTGAGAGTGTGATCGGAGAGTTTTTCTGTTCTTCTGCGGCGGGTCTTGCAGAACTTGGCTCCGACCGCATGGACAGTTTCCACGAGCTTGTCATTCATATCGTCCACTTCATTGCAGTCTTCTAGGCACTGAAAACGGTTTTGTAACTCGAGCTGAAAGGTTTCGGGACTTTGGTACAGAGCACGAGGGGGACGGAGCGTTGACTTCATTAGACGAGACCTCTCAAACTTAACGTTTAGGTTCAGTGTGCCTCTAACCATTCGGTGATCGCTACCAGTTTTCACCCTCGCGATCACGGAGATATCACTGAACAGTTGTGGAGGAATTACATTGTCTATACATATAATAAATCTGTAGAAAAGTCGTGTCTGTTATTCTAATATATTCTTGAAAAAACAAGTCCAGGGGACTAAATAAAGGGTTCTGAAGCCAAATTAGTGGTTTTTAGAATTTTTGTCTGTCTGTCTGTCTGTCTGTCTGTCTGTCTGTATGTCTTTCTGTCTGTCTGTCTGTCTGTCTGTGTATTCCGGATTCACGCAAAAACTACTAACCGATTTACATGAAATTTTGTATGTAGGTAGTGAGTAACCCGGGGCAACTTATAGACTACTTTTTATCCGATTACGGAACTTCAAAAAAGGAAGGTTAAGTATTTTATTTCCTTTAGATGTTAATTTTCTATTATATCTTGGTTGTAGGTGGGATGACGGGTGTTTTTAAATAAATACCATATTTGTAAATAAAGTTTAAAATATAGTTATAATGTTGGTAAAATAATTTGAAACTACACCGATTGGGTATTCAAAACAGCGCCATCTATCATCAAATGGAAAAAGTAGTATATTTTGCCTTCAGTTACTAATAAATGAAATAATATAAATAACTTGCATGTATATGATTAATAGATTAGATATTTAAAATTATTAAAAAACTCACGTTTAGTTTTTAGTATTTTTGTTATTTTATTTTAAAAGTGTAATAATTTCAATAGATAATAGTGACGTCTATCAAAAATATGAAAATTGATAAGGTATTTATTGCAATTACTAATATATATGTAAAGTGATTAAAACTGGTATGTCTGCAATTGTTGCAAAATTTTCATTATCATGAAAGTTTTATTCAAGAGATTTTTATATATGTCGTGACCAGATCGTAGAATTGATCATAGGTATATCATAACGTAGTCTATCATTTCGTGAAGTGGTGTGGTCATTTCATTATATTTAACACTATTTGTTCACCATGTCATGATATAGCTTGACCAAATCAATGAATAGAAATCGTTTGGAGATATTAATAACTAAACACAACGTTGCTATTTCATAATATGACGATATCATTAAATAGTTTTTCACCGCTAGCGACGCTGATAGCGTATTTTTTAACAGAAACAGAACTTTTAAGGGAATTGATATCACTTTATCCCTTACCCTTATTGATATAATAAATAAATGTTTGCTTCAATTGCTGATATTTCTAGGTGGTATGGTTTCGGCTTTCATTCTTTCATCTAATATTAGCGCCACCTACTTACTTCTAAATAAACTAAAATGGCAAGTCATTGATAAAATGAAATAATACAATGCTACTGAATGTACGATGTAAATAATTGAATCATTAACATTACATTCATCCCGCGTGGGAATCAGCGCAGCGGACACTTTTTTAACCAAAACTCTGCGGCCTGTGCCCATTAGTAACATGTATGTAAGCTGCTATTTTTTTAGTTTTCATAGGGCAATATATGCAGTTTTTATTTCATTCGTGTTTTCGGGTATGTTACTTTTTGTTTTCACTCTACCGTAAATATTAAGGCTTGCAAAGATGAGTAGAACTCATTATCGTCTGCCTATCAAAAGTCCACTGAAATGAACATAGGCCTCCCCCATAAATTGTAGCATAAAACATAACATAACATAAACACTCACGCCTGTCACCCAGAGGGGTAGGCAGAGATTATGGACTTCCATTTGGCACGATCCTGACACACCTCTCTCGCTTCCTCCACATCCATATACCTACGCATACACGCTCGTCGGTTAAAGGTACTCTTGATATGGCCCATTTTTAATATATCGCCAATTTGGTCGATAAACTTTCGCCTAGGGCGACCCTTCCCGACTATGCCGTTCACCTCTGCAACATAGATTTGCTTTGTCACTCTTTCCTCATTCATTCTTTCTACATGGCCAAACCACCGAAGCATTCTTTTCTTAATCCTGGTCACAACATCATCTTGCAAACCACACTCTTCTCTTATTAAACAATTTCTCACTCTGTCATTCAGCTTCATCCCTAACATACTCCTTAATGACCGCATTTCTACAGCATTTATTCTACTCTCATGCTTCTTCTGCCACACCCAACTTTCACTACCATACATTAAAGTAGGTACTAACACAGCATACGTGCCTTTTTGGACACATTATACATAGCATAAAAGTAGCTGGATATTTGCTATAGTTGCCACGCTTGGTAGGCGGGTTGGCCACCGCAACTCTTATTATTTTGATTTGTTGTCAAAAAGATGATGCAGCCCATCCCATCTCCAGTTTGTTTTCCTATGTCGCCTCTTACGACGGGACGATATGAGGTGGTGGATTTTCTTTCACCGCCACAACAGGGCGAACATTTTTCTACTCCCGTTCATGAATGTGGTGATCCACACGTTCACTGGGAATAATATTTATAAGGAATAAAACTAATTTTAAGGATTCTATCGCGTTTAATTTTAACTTTTTAAATTCCCGATGTTTTGGGCACTTTACAGCATCCATCGTCACGGGAGCGGCGGGAAAACTGAGGTGTTTGACGACCTGATGTCGTAGTTAAAATAGAATAGAATAAATGCAGTAGTAGTTTGAATTTAATTTTATTAATTATGGGGTCCTTAGCAAATGGTAGCACTCAGCCATCTTCCCTGTTAAAATTAGCATTGTTTTAATTTCAATAGCCTCGCGAATCATCATTGGTAGGATTCGGTATTCTATTGCAAGGATTTGTTGTCTATCAGATCTGATTTGCCGTGTAGTGGCGGTCAAGAATATCCACTACCCCATATCCTCCCGTGGGTGTCGTAAAAGGCGACAAAGGGAAACAGCCAGGAGATGGGCAGCAGCATCTTCCTGATAATAGCCAAATGACAATAAAAAAACTGCGGTTGCCAACCCGCTCGCCAAGCGTGGCAACTATGGCAAATACCCCCCAATGATGAGAGCAACAAAAAAACGGCCCCCAGTCCCCGGCGGCCCCGCTATTCCTGGCTACGGTGGCGACCATGGTAACGGCGGGGCAGGGGGTGCTAAGAATCTCCGGTGGAGGTTCGGTTGCCACCTTAGACGACTCGACCTGGCAACGTACAACGCACGCACCCTGAGGACTGACGAGAAGATCGTGGAGCTGGAAGAAGAGATAGACAAGTTGCGCTGGCATATTATAGGATTATCTGAAGTCCGAAGAGAGGGGGAGGACACGGTAATCCTCGAATCCGGCAACTTGCTCTATCACCGGGAGGGCGACCATCTGTCCCAAGGAGGTGTCGGATTTATCGTCCACAAGTCTCTCGTTAACAACGTTGTAAAAATCGGGAGTGTGTCGACGAGGGTTGCGTACCTTATACTCAGAATCACCAAACGGTATTCGCTGAAGGTCATACAGGTTTACGCACCAACCACGGCACACCCCGATGAGGAGGTGGAGGAAATGTATGAGGATATCTCTAGAGCCATGCATTCCTCCAAAACCCAATATACGGTGTTAATGGGAGACTTCAATGCAAAACTAGGCACAAGAGAGAACGGTGAGCTGAAAGTAGGGAAATTTGGAATAGGGCAACGGAACCCAAGGGGCCAGCATCTGGCCGACTTCATGGAGAAAGAGGGACTCTTTATGATGAACTCTTTCTTCCAGAAGCGGCCCCACAGGAAGTGGACCTGGTCGAGCCCCGACGGTTCCACAAAAAATGAGATTGACTTCATTATGACGACCAGACGACAACTGTTCAGTGATGTCTCCGTGATCGCGAGGGTGAAAACTGGTAGCGATCACCGAATGGTTAGAGGCACACTGAACCTAAACGTTAAGTTGGAGAGGTCTCGTCTAATGAAGTCAACGCTCCGTCCCCCTCGTGCTCTGTTTCAAAGTCCCGAAACCTTTCAGCTCGAGTTACAAAACCGTTTTCAGTGCCTAGAAGACTGCAATGAAGTGGACGATATGAATGACAAGCTCGTGGAAACTGTCCATGCGGTTGGAGCTAAGTTCTGTAAGACCCGCCGCAGAGGAACACAAAAACTCTCCGATCACACTCTTAATCTCATGGCTGTTAGACGGGAGATGAAGCTACATTCTTCAACAGACTTGACAGCATACAGGCATCTGAACAGACAGATCTCCAAATGCATGCGGCGGGACTTACGCAACTTCAATACAGCTCGTATTGAAGAAGCGATCGAGCGGAACCAAGGCTCCAAAGTCTTTGCCAGAGATCTGTCTGCCAGAAAGAGCCAACTGTCAAAGCTGAAGACAGAATGTGGCAGCATCGTTTCCGGGACACCTGAGATTTTGAGTGAGATTGAGAGGTTCTATGGGCAGCTGTACACATCATCGTTGGAGCCACACGCAAGTGTGAGTAACGATCCAAGAGCGAGTCTCATCCGACACTATTCCGAAGATATCCCGGATGTCAGTCTGAGCGAGATTAGGATGGCTCTCCAGCACCTTAAAAACGGTAAGGCCCCAGGCGAGGATGGAATTACAGCGGAGCTTCTGAAAGCGGGTGGAAGACCGGTACTTGAAGTCCTTCAGAAGCTCTTTAATTCCGTCCTCCATGGTGGCATTACACCGGAGGCGTGGAGCAGAAGTGCGGTGGTCTTGTTCTTCAAGAAAGGTGACAACGCTCTCTTGAAGAACTACAGACCGATTTCCCTTCTGAGCCGCGTCTACGTGCTGTTTTCGAGAGTCATTACGAATCGTCTCGCGCGCAGACTTGGCGACTTCCAGCCTCCCGAACAAGCCGGTTTCCGAAAGGGCTTTAGCACCATAGACCACATACATACCCTTCGGCAAGTTGTACAGAAGTCCAAAGAGTACAATTTGCCACTATGTCTGGCGTATGTGGACTATGAGAAAGCCTTTGATTCCGTCGAAATTGGGCGGTGCTGCAGTCCCTTCAGCGGTGCCAAGTTGACTGTCGGTATATCGAAGTGTTGAAGTGCTTGTACAGTAGGGCTACGATGGCTATCCGAGTACAGAACCAGAGTACGAAACCTATCCAATTGCAGAGAGGTGTAAGACTGGGTGACGTCATATCCCCGAAACTCTTCACCGCTGCATTGGAAGACGTTTTCAAGCTTCTGGACTGGAAAGGATACGGTATCAACATCAATGGCGAGTACATCACTCACCTTCGATTTGCCGACGATATAGTCCTTATGGCAGAATCGCTGGAGGACCTAAGCACTATGCTCATTGACCTCAATAGTGTTTCCCAACGGATAGGTCTTAAGATGAACATGGACAAAACTAAGATCATGTTTAATGTCCATGTCACACCTATGCCGATAGTTGTTGGGAACACTAAGCTCGAAGTTGTTGACGAGTATTTTTACCTGGGACAAATAGTCCGACTGGGTAAGTCCAACTTCGACCGAGAGGTCAATCGACGGATTCAACTCGGCTGGGCAGCGTTCGGGAAGCTACGACACATCTTCTCGTCAGACATACCTCAAAACCTTAAAACGAAATTGTACAACCAGTGCGTGTTGCCAGTGATGACTTACGGAACTGAGACGTGGTCCTTCACTGCTGGCCGTATGAGGAAGCTCAAGGTCGCTCAGCGAGCTATGGAGAGGGCTATGCTCGGAGTTTCTCTGCGTGATAAACTTAGGAATGAGGATATCCGCAGTAGAACCAGAGTGACCGACATAGCCCAACGGATTAGTAAGCTGAAGTGGCAGTGGGCCGGCCATATAGCTCGAAGAACCGACAACCGATGGGGAAGAAAGGTTCTCGAGTGGCAGCCTCGTACCGGTAGGCGAAGTGTAGGGCGTCCCCCCACGAGATGGAGTGACGACCTGGTAAGACATGCAGGAAGTCGATGGATGCAGGTGGCTCAGGACCGTGTTTTGTGGCATTCTTTGGGGGAGGCCTATGTTCAGCAGTGGACTTGTGAAGGGCTGTAATGATGAATGATGAATGAGATCTGATTTAATGGTTGGGATGATACTAAACATGTTGACATACTTTAGACTTCCCGGAACTTCGGTACCTCAAATCAACGATATGTTCTTTTACTCCGAACTTTCATCCAAGATGCGTAAAAAACCCGTAAGATTAGTTTTAATCCATGTGTAGTATTCATTATTATAGATTGGTATTTATGAAATTTTCGTACGTCTTCGAGTACGAAGTAAAAAAAATATCTACATCTGTTTTATGGTGCCAATCAATATTAAATAGGACCAATGATATGAATAAAATGTCTCAAATAAACATTATATTACTTTGTTAAAACTAAATTAACTTTAACTATGAATAAATGTATAGAGTACAATGTAAATAATAATAATACTTACTTAATAAATATATTTTGATTTCAAGACTATTTACCTTTCTTATGGATACATCGGAATCGGAAGACACGCCCGACATAGAAGTATCCGATATAAAAAACAGTAGCTGTTTCTAGACATATATAAGCACGTGTTTATATAGCATGTTACCATTCATCTACGTCTAATAGTATTTTAGAATGAAAAAAATCTTTGACAGACATAGAGACATAGACACCGAGGTGACTCTAAAAGTGATCGAATTTTTCTAAATTTGGCACGGAACAGCTTTTAATGATGCTCCTAAATTAAAGCGCACGCGAGCGAAGCCGCGAGTAAAAAGCTAGTATTAAATAAAAACCTTCTATTAATAAATTGTTGTATAAGTTCGGTTAAACAATCTTTTTCTTTCTATCAAATTTCTATTACAATTATTATATTAGAAATTTGAATTACCTACTCAATTTTAGTTATTAAAAAATAAAAAAGTTTTATTTTTTAATTTCAAACGGTGTATTACTATTTAAAAAAAAAAGATATAATGTAAACACTTTTTCTTGATAAAGTTAAATTTTAGAAATATATCAGCTTTTGCTAATGATCACAAACTGTTTTTAATGTGTGTATGATATGACTGATGTGTATGTATGATACCGAATATCTAAATTTGTAGTTTTCGGATCGTTACTTTTGCATACATAATGACTCTACCTTGACGCCGGATTTCAAGTTTCTCAGTAACCTAGAAGTGGCCTAGGTTTTTGATGAAATGCTCAGTAAATCAATCAGTGATAAAAATAGATAGATTGAACATTCTAGATGTTCAAGGTTACATTTAAAGGATAGTTTTTCAGATTCGAAAGTGGCCCGAAATGATGTTAAAGGTCGAGAAATGCGTTTTAGTTTTCCGAATTTGGTTGACACTTAAGTCATGTAAGACAAATTCAAAACAAATAAATGCAAATTTAAAATAAGTGTTGTATAAAATAAAGATAAGTGGACCAACACTCTGTTTTATAATATTTTTTCAAAGTTTGTTCAAGCGAACAGTTCCCGTAATTATTAGTGCATGATGTGTGGCCTATAGCCTCGATTAAGAAGCAAAACGCGGCCACCGCTAAGAACTAAATGAAATGGCTCGTTACTAGTAAATAACCGGCCAAGTGCGAGTCAGACTCGCGAATGAAGGGTTCCGTACCATCGTTAAACAAGTTTCTTGTAGGGGACATTAATTGTAAGGGGAGTCCCATTTAATTTTTAATTTATTTTATAAATAATTTATTTTAATTTAACTTAATTTTAAAATAATACTTTATTTAATATTTATTTTTATTATTGTTGTTAAAGCGGCAACAGAAATACACATTCTGTGTAAATTTCGACCGTCTACCTATTACGGGTCATGAGATCAACTCGCTGACAGACAGACGGACGGACAGCGGAGGCTTAGTAATAGGGTCCCGTTGGTTACCCTTTGGGTACGGAGCCCTAAAAAGAGTCCGGTTTATGTCACTCACCATAAGAAACACAGCAGCTGCAAAATAATGCACGCTGTTAAAATATTTCCAATTTATAATAATTTGGACATCTACTCTTGTTCTTTTACCGTTAAGGCCTATTAAAGTCTACTGCTAAACATAGATCTTCCCCATAGGTTGCCTCATATGGGGGATATTTGCCACAGTTGCCACGCTTGGTAAGCGGTTTGGCAACCGCAGTTTTTTTATTTCTAGTCGTTACTCGTTACTAGGAAGATGCTGCTCCCCATCTCTTGATTTGTTTCCCTCTGTCGACTTTTACGACACCCACGGGATAATATAGGGTAGTGGATATTCTTACACCGCCACTACACGGTTTCTTGTTCTTTTACCGTTACCTTTTACTTCCGTGACTAACCATCTACCTCTTACTGTATGGTAATCGACAAATGTAGTTAATAGGTCAGCAGTTTAAGCGACAATTACGTTCATATCGGTAATAGCCATGGCTGAGAAAAATGTTGCAGAGAACAGAAGCTAATGGACGAACGGAATTTTGCGAGAAGCGTGAGACCGCCGCGCTGCGGTCGTTGTCGCACCAAATCTAAAAAGTCATTTGTTGCGAATCATAGACTAGTTTTAATAAGGAACATAATCTATACATCTATACAAATAAAAAAAATTGAAGTGTCTGTTTGTAATATCAAAATAACAGCTAATTACTAAATGCATTATGAAAGTGTGGTACTTAAAACAAAAACACAATTTTTAAAATTTTTGTCTCTGTGTTTGTCTGTCTGTCTGTCTGTCTGTTTGTTCCGGCTAATCCCCGAAGTGTGTGGACCAATTTTAACGGGACATTCACTGGCAGAGAGCTGATGTTATAAGGAGTAACTTAGGCTACTTTTATATTAGATAAGGAATTAGGGTTCCGCGCAAAAAAATTAAAACCCTAAATTGAACGCGGGCGAAATCGCGGGGAGCAGCTAGTTATAAATAAAATTGAAGAGTCTGTCTGTAACATTGAAGTAAGTGGCTTCTATTAAATTCAAGAGTTATTTGCATGTTATTAAGACTTAAACAACAATTTTTTAAATTTTTGTCTGTCTGTCTGTCTGTCTATCCGGAATATCATCAGAGAGTAATACCAGGAGTGATCTAGGCTATATATTATAAAGATAAATAATTAAAAATTAAAAATTTTGTACAGCCGACTTCAATATAAGTTATTTAAGAATAACTCAAAAAGTATTGGTCTGAACTTGATCAAATTCATATGGGACCACACGAGAAGTACTAGTTTTCAAATAAAAAAAGAGTCATCGAAATCGTTTCACCCAGTAAAAAGTTATGAGGTAACATACATAAAAAAACAAAAAAAAAATAAAGTCGAATTGAGTACCGTCTCCTTTTCGGAAGTCGGCAGAAAAAATTAAATAACCAAATATTGATAAAAAATTGTTATTATCTCAAATCTAAAATAACATCACATTAATAAACCCTACTTAAGCGAAGCCGGGGCGGCTCGCTAGTCATTACTAAATTTAATATTTCCAAATTTATCTAGCCACTGCAGAGAGTAATCAGATTCATTTATTACACCTTATTACTGTGAATGATGTCATCATTACCGGCTTTATAGGTTTTTATTACAACATCATGATTAGCAATAGGAAGCTGTTTATGGCACAGTGGAATACAAAAATATCTACATTAGTAAGGTCGATGCCACGCTTAGGCCATACTTTCACAATTTTACTATCAGACAAAGCCAATCTTAGACTATCTAAATTTCAAAAGCCCTTAAATACAATTTACTATGGAGTTAGAGTTATATAAATTAAACTTTAGCTTTCCTGGATGTGTTATCATTCGAAATCCTAACAACATCATAGGTTACACGGTGTATTGAAAAAAAGACCTACACTAACCGATATTGACCTTATATTGGTGGTGTAGGAATATCCGTTACCCCTTAACATCCCGTGGGTGTCGTATTAGTCTATAGAGGGAAACTGAACCAAGAGATATGCAGCAGCACCTTTCTGATAACCACAGAGAAAAAATAAAATACTGCGGTTGCCAACCCGCTTGCCAAGCATGGCAACAAAGGAAAATACTCCCCTATAAGGCATTCTATGAGGAAGAACTATGTTCAGCAGTTGACTTCCAATAGACTGTAACGGTAATGTTACCGGTAACCGATATTCAAATGTTACCTACCGTACTAAAACCTTCAATGTTAGGTGTTAGCTACCGTGGGAAAATCTTTGTTTCGGAGAGCTCAAGGGATCTGTGACACCACCACCAGCCGAGCTGAAGCTCGACGCTTCAGCACGTCAATAGAGTTTTGCACGATATTAAGCTTGGGGTCTGGTGCCTACGTAACAGTGACCGAGTGAAACTGACCACAGTCGAGCGCGTGCCTGTTGTACTAACATATGTAAGAGGTGTCACAAACAATATTGGCTACATCTTAAAGCAAGCTTCCATTAGAACATTTTATGAGACGCCGAAGAAGATATGTCAGATTTTACAACCCATCAAATTTAGTATGAGGGATATTACAAAACGCAGAAGTGTACAAGTGTGAATGTGATCTCTCTTTTATAGGGCAAACAAGAAGATCTATAATTGCTTGCGCTACAGAACATGTAACTGACGTGACATCATATTCTAGAGGGCCACACCATTACATCAGATTTAAAAAAAAATAAAGAAAATAAAGACTAATGATGATATTATGTACCACCACCTGCTAGGGATTCTGCAATTAATGAAATTATATCCATATCCACACTATTGCAAGATCAAGATACAGTAAGATCATTCTGCATAGATTATACCAAATTATAAGCTAACCGTACTTCAGGTTTACCATGACATTGGTACGTCAAACACCTTGGGTCTCCTGTGACCTTGGGTGTTGCAAAACACTCGAAACGTAGCGAATTAAAATTAAATTAATTAAACGTCAATATTTAATATTATGATAGACATCCCGGCAAAAACGTATACTCCCATTAATAATTGTTAAAAAAAAAAACAGATAATCACGAGGTGTGATCACAGACTGTACGATATTACAGTTTCACAGTAGGTACGGAGTTTATTCAATAATGTTAAATTTCATAAATCAGTAATTTTGTTTACTAATTTTTATATTAAGTCCCGTAGTCCCGTTTGCTTAAAGACGTACATATGCAGAAAATATTTTAAGCTGCAAATAATTAATGTAGGATTTTATTAACACCGTAACATACTCGTATACCCGGTAGTAAAAGCATTTCCTCTATATTCAAATGCGTTACTTGAGTGCGAAAAGATTGGCGATTTTACGCATTAATTTACAATAACGAAAAACGCCAATCAAAACTTAGTCTCCGTAGTTACGGGCGTAATAAAAATAAGGACGTATTGTTAGGCTGAAAATGTGTGATGCACCCTTAGAGTGTACTTAAGCAAGCTATATTTATAATTTTATACCTTAAGGATGCATCGAAGGTCCTATAATTTTATTTATCGTCACTAACACTGACGCGCGCTACGTAGTGCTGTTGATTGTCATTTTTGTGCATGCATTTCGACAAAGAAAACGAAAAACAATTATTTATTAACGCTGTTTCTTCTGCATATCAATGATATGTTGTTAACTGGTAACATTCATTGCTATACGGATGACAGCACTGGTGATGCTCTATACACCGGCCGTGCCAATATTTCTCGGGAAAACGTCGCCGAGTACCGGAACAAACTTGTGTCTGAAATCGAGTCTTTGCTGAACAAAGTCTCGGATTGGGAGCGACTAAATCTAGTCCAGTTTAATCCCCAGAAGACACAAGTTTGCGCGTTTACCGCTAAAAAGAACCCCTTTGTCGTATCTCCTCAGTTTCAAGGCACTCCCCTTCTTGCCTCAGTCAGTATCGGAATCCTCGGAGTCGACATATCGAGTGACGTGCAGTTTCGTGGTCACTTGGAAGAGAAGGCCAAATTGGCCTCTAAAAAGCTTGGCGTGCTCAGCAGAGCGGGACAGTATTTCATGCCGGCACACCGCGTGCAACTTTACAAGGCGCAGGTTCGGCCTCACATGGAATACTGTTCCCATCTCTGGTCAGGGGCTCCCCAGTGCCAACTCCTTCCACTTGACCGCATCCAGCGCAAAGCGGCACGAATCGTCGACGACCGAGTCCTTTCCGATCGGCTCGATTCATTGGCACTGCGAAGAGATGTTGCATCCCTTTGCACTTTCTTTCGCATCTATCACGGGGAGTGCTCTGAGGAATTGTTCGGATTAATCCCAGCCGCCAAATTTCACGAACGCACATCGCGGCAGAACCCCGATACCATCCACACCATCTGGATGATTGGCGGTCCACCACTGTGCGATTTAGAAGATGTTTTCTTCCTCGCACGACTTCCTTGTGGAATCGATTAGCATCAGCGATTTTTCCGGACCGATACGACTTAGGGACCTTCAAGAAAAGAGCGTACTCCTTTTTAAAAGGCCGGAAACGCATCTCCCTGGTGTTGTTGCAGCTGTTCATGGGCGGCGGTAGTCACTTACCATCAGGTGAGCCGCATGCTCATTTGACCCTCTCCTATAAAAAAAAATTATTCAGTAGCAGCAACGCGCCGGGTACCAGCTAGTGTCCGATAAAAATAAGCTAGTAGTGTTAATTAATACAGTTGTCGAAGTTAGATTGGAAGCCTACAACCTACATACACTTTTAAATATTTGTCAAAAGACGGACTCACAAGGCCTTATTAGTTGAGTTTAAATTTGACATAGTAAATAAATAAAGATGTTATGTAGGACCTAAGGTACGTACGGTATGTCACACATTTTCAGTGTAACGTACCATCCGTGGTAGTAGTGCAGTCAAAACAGCTTTGGTCATCTAGGTGTATCGTTTCTCCATCGCGTGACGCCGACAATAAAGTTATTCCTTAACGCAACCAGTGAACGGTAGTTACAACAGTAGCAGTAAGTGTTTTGCAATCTATTTTCGATCAGATTTAAATTTTATATTAGATCACACTTCCTTGTCTTTAATAAGAAAAACGTTATCAGTGGTATTGCTGCTAGAATTAAAACGGTAGTGTTTAACAGGCGAAATCAGTCACAATAAAAAAAAGTAGGTCACCAATAAGACGATTGTAATCTGAACCTAAAACGTCAACGTCCGATACACTTTTACCGATGCAGATTTGATCTAATCCGAGACACAGAAGAACTTCCTGAACGGAGAAAACACTTGACATTTTGATTGAATTAGGATATTATGAGAAATGGTTTAGAATACATTAAGGCCTGTCTACAGGCTTGAACAACAATCTGGAATTGAATAAAAAGATATACGTAAAATGTAGGAATACGCATGTATATACCATCTTGGCATTTATTCACCCGCGCCTCAAGAAGGGGAAAACACGTTTTTGTATAAACTTTTCTGGTGTGAGCGATTCCTGCAACTGCGTTATAGTTTTTTAAATATGATGTTTGGTGACCTAAAATAAGATGAGGTATGACCTATAATAAGATATGTTATATTTTTGACGGATCCGTGGTGCAGTGGCTTATTAGCAATGAGTTGCAGCACCAACGGCCGCGGTTTCGCACTTCGAACCCCGCACGGAACAAGTTTCTGTATTGCCTAACATATTGTGTTCCAGGTCTGGATGTTTGTCCTTGTGAAATTTATGTATGTAAACTGCTCCCACGATACAGGAGAAAATCCTAGTGTGGAGGTAACGTTTTTAAAAAGAAAGGGTAAAAAATTTATATAAAAAATACGTCGGCTTCTAACCGATACTGAAAGGAAGTCAACCAGGTCAAATGTAAAGAAGTCAACCAACGATTCTCAACAGTTTTTTTTATAGGTTAAGGGTCACAAACGAGCACACAGTCCACCTGATGGTAAGTGGTTATTGCGGTTATTATATTATACATCTATCCTCGATTACAAATCAAAATGCAGATGCGTTGTCACCCATGAGGACTAAGATGGAATGCTTCATTTATAGTAAAAAGGGTGTCCGGTTCTCTACACTCACCATACGAAACACATCAGCGTTAAGCTGCTATTTTACACTGGTATTCTGTGAGAGCGTGATCCTTCCCCGATCGAGCCGACCCATTTGAGCTGCAGCATGGCTCTACCAGAGTTACTCGTACATACTCGCACTGCCGATTTACACCACGTATTTAATTCAGTAAGAGTGACTGCAGATGAACAGTCTACCGACTTTTTTTATAGAATAGCTGCATCGATGCTTGATTATGAACAAAAATGGAGGAGTCTTCATTGACAGGAAAAAAAGGTCTAAAATTCTTGTCTCACTATTGGAAACACAGAAACTATAAACTTACTGCAGTTTTCCACTAAAATTTTGTTAGAGTGTGTTCGTTCCTCGGTCGAGCTAATTCAATCATGCTGCAGCAATAATCGAGCTACAGCGTGGCTCTATCGTCTGTAGGCCTTACGTGGCCCTACAAAGTATAATCACAACCTTTCTAATATGGACATCTTAAAAATCGGCGTATATCTCGAGCTTGCTATCACCGTCATCATGGTAGTAAATCTTATGTGGTTAGTAAATCAACATGATACCTAGTAAATAATATGATTTACTACCGACACGTTTAAAAGAGAAATTATTTTTGAGTATCAAGTGTTAATTACTAAATGGAAAGTGAAAACAGGTGTCATTTGATATCCGTATTTAAATTTGATGCACAGGGTTTGCTTCAATTTTTGAATTAGAGAAGAGGAGACAGCCCCTTGTGGAATCATTGCATTTTTTTTTATGCTTTCTACTACAATATATTTTTACCGTACATAAATTTAACATGGACAAACATCTAATCAACGTTAATAATTTATAATATGAAAATGATAAACAATCCAATATTTCACTGGAGGGTAAATCGCTACTGATGTCCACTGACACCTACAATCAACCATAAATATGACGGCTTCAAACCGTTGTCGCCTTCGTCTGCGAGGACTAAAACTTTAACAAACTCTATTATGTCAACATTAATTTGTGTAAAATCTTATGGTCCAGCCATATAAGTATTTTACACAAATACTTTTGCACTGTAGAGTTAAAGTTAGATTGTCTCTGAATACCGACCTAAGGTGTAATGTCAAAATACTTTAACGGAAGCACTGCTAGACTGCTACTTAGGGGCCTAAATAAGTAACGGACGCCTAGACAGAATAGAAGCCATACCATCTAGTGGGACTAAGCGACGACGACGCCTTGTTTACGTAGTAACTTATATAATCTGTGGCCTTGTGCCGGCGGTGGTGTCTAAAACGCCAGATCAAAGCATATCCCCGACTGAAAGTCGTTGGTTTAAAGGCGCCCTTATCATGACGACAGCCTGCCTTCAAAGATCGCCAGAGATTTACGTTGGCTTTTATGTATGAAAAACATCAATGATGTCAAAAAAATTAAAAAAAACCGGCCAAGTGCGAGTCGCACTCGCGCACAGAGGGTTCCGAACAAATCCGTAGGTATATAAGTTTAAAATTATGATTAAAAATATTTTTATTATATGATGTAACTAAAAATGTATGCTTTTCGCAATTTTTCCTTTATCTGTGCTATAATACGTTGCTTTGCATCAAATTTAAAGATTCTGAGTTCACGGGAAGTACCCTGTAGGTTTTGATTCCCTTGCGAATTTGGAAAATTTGCGGCATAAACGTCTGTATTTTTTGATTGCGTTGGCTTAGAAGTTTGATTTTTTCACAGCTCCAAGAGACAGTGGACTTGAGTATTTGATGTGAATTTCAGCTTGATGCCTCTACGCGTTCCTGAGAAAAAGGGTCTTGACAGACAGACAGACGGACAACAAAGTGATCCTATAAGGGTTCCGTTTTTTCCTTTTGAGGTACGGAACCCTAAAAATTGACAGAAAGTGTCTTAAAAATAAAAATTATTTAGACGTCTGGAAGTGCGTGAACACTGAATCTAAATTACATAATTCCGTTACATTCATACATACGTAATACATACACTACATACAGGTTACACTACATACAACTTAAGCGTGTAAAAATAAACTGTTAAATAATGCAAATGAACTAATCTAATCGACTTGTGAGTGACCCGTCGGTTAAAAAGTGTTTGTGTTGTCGATATATCAAATAAATAACTTTATAGTAGGTAAATAAAAATATTCGTAAATCAAATTCACCCTCTTGATTATGGTTAATAATAAAACCATCATCAACAACGTATCTAGTCCTCCCAGTGCTTGAGATATGAGGCTGCTTGTTTTGCTAAGTTTTTTATCTCAATCCACGTGTTTAATCCATGGTCCCTGACTTTGAGGGCTTGGGTCTATTGTTCTAGGTTTTGACGACCACACCCCGAACATGTTCTCCGCCATGCTGCAGCTATATTAGTTGTATAGTTGTAGCACGAATGGGTCGGCTCGTCCGGGGAAGGACCACGCTCTCACAGAATACCGGCATAAAATAGCAGCTTAATGCTGCTGTGTTTCGTATGGTGAGCGTAGAAACCCACCTACTGGAAACGAGGTATTTCATCTCAGTTCTCAGGGGTGACAACGCATCTGCATTTTGATTCTTAATTGAGGGTAAATGTAGATGTCTATGGGCCACAGCATCTACTTACCGTCAGGTGGACTGAGAGCTCGTTTGTCACCCTTATTCTATAAAAAAAAAATCATATTAACTTCCGAGTCAGAAGAATACTTTGTTGCTGTTTCTCAAAAAAAAAGTAATCATGTCGTTGCATAGGTATATGATTAAGACGTAATGTCAACTACGGAAGACTTACTCAACGTCAAGGCGGTCGGATAATGGTGGAACATTGTTCTAATTATTTTAATGTTTAATAAAGTTACGCTACGTTAAAGTTACGTGTGATAAATTGCTAAATGTAACTGCAGTTCAACAACATTTAAAGGTCACACCGGTATAATCGTAACAAAGACTCCCCGCAGTATCGTATACAGTTTTTTTGATGTAACTTAAACGGAAACAATTTTTTAAGTCTTATCCTAAATGCCTTCGTTTTTAAGTTTGGGGCCGAATCAGAAACAACAAATGAAATATTTATATCGTATATTTATTAATATTTATCACACTACTAGAAAGTTTTATCTATAAAACATTAGCATTGTCGGAATGTAAGTAAGATTTTAAAAAGATCAGTATAATAACAAGAGGTCACATAGTATCTTATATTGTTTTTGGTTGTATATGCTATACGCGGTGGTTATCGTTATCTTGCATACAAGTTCACATTTTATTAAACTAAAATTGATACGAACTGACACATCACCATATGGTAAATGTCTACTACAGACCAAGGACACAACAACATGCTACAGATGCTTTGTCACCTGTGCGGACTTATAATGGAATACCTAATACAGAACCGATACTTAGGGGTTGGATGCTCGCTTTAAATATCATAAAATAGATGGTGCGAATGAAACTGTTTATCGAAATTTTAAATGCTAATTTACCACCTCATAGAGGTTGAAGGAATACTTGTATAAGAAATTAAAAATGTCTTTTATTAAAGATCTTTCACGTATTTGTTCTAAGAGTGTGACTAATATAGGCTGTTTCTTTACTTTAGTAGCTTATAGTTGAATTAATTTAATTTAAAAAAAAAATGTTTTTCGGCACTCATTACAATTTTGAATACACTGCTATGAGAATCGTCGTCCCGTGAGTTTTGTACGAACCAGTAAGGGAAAATGCCAGGAATGCGGTATAACAGTATGACAAGTCTGTAGTTGGATATAAAAAACGGTGATCGAATGCAAGCAGGGTAAAAGTGTTATGTTGGATACTGTGATTGTGATACACTAGCCAAGCCAAGCGTGGCGATTGCGGCAAATCCCTTATACAAGGGTCCCAGTTAGGTACCTCCTTCTCATTATTTCGGGTCCCGTACTTGAAGAAAACTAATGAGAAGGAGGTAACGAAACATAATTTAATATTATTGTATACTTCCGAAAAAGCGTATGGAAAATAATTATAACTTTTAACAAAAAGTAAAAATCTTTATCTATACAACTAAATAAAATTGAAGTGTCTGTTTGTAATGTCAAAATAACAGCTTTTAACTAAATGCATATGAACGATATACGGTCTATCTGTCTGTTTGTACCGGCTAATCTCCGAAACCGCTGGATCAATTTTGACGGGACTTTCACTGGCAGTTGGCTAATGTTATAAAGAGTAAATTAGGCTACTTTTATTTTAGAAGAGGAGTTAGGGTTTCGCGCAAAAAAATTAAAACCCATATAATCCAATCGTAATAAATTCCACGCGGGCGCAATCGCAGGTGCAATTTTTTATCCAAATTCATTTAATTAATAAAAAACAATCATAAAAATTGGTTCAGAATCTGCGAAGATATCGCTTAACACACACAAAAAAAAAAATACTCCTCCTTTTTAGTCTGTAAAAAAGAAAATTAAGGTTATGCCTCCGACAAATAACTTTTTTTATTGATCTGAGGTTTATGCATGGAATAGGGGTTTTCAAGTCATCAACACTAATACTGAGTCCATCAACTCGACTGCCAATTTTAGTAACTTTAGATAACGAACTTTCAGCGTCTTATGATAGACCGATGGACTGCAACGACGATCTTTACAATTAAGTCAAATTTTCTTCAAAGCGGACACTTTTTTATAATAATATACAAAAAACTTTGCGAGAAAGTTACTGTTACAGATGATCGTAATTCGAACGTCAGCTGTCCGATGATACAATTTATTTATGAATAATGAATGGAACAATTACGTGTACAGATTAGAGAGGTTTGAGATTACCTACTGATAAGTACGAAAACGCATTACAAAGTTCAATTGCATTGAAGCATTGAGAAACGCTTTTGATATTGAAATAGAAAGCATCG
The DNA here is from genome assembly GCA_963668995.1 of Parnassius mnemosyne. NCBI lineage: Eukaryota > Metazoa > Arthropoda > Insecta > Lepidoptera > Papilionidae > Parnassius > Parnassius mnemosyne. Next base: position 30,576,505 of record CAVLGL010000024.1, on the reverse strand, counting down.
CCGCATCTGGCCACCTACCTAATTTTAATGTCACGATGATAATGATTACATAAATAGATCTGTCTAACTATCAATTTTCGTTATTTTTTAAAAGTAATAAAAGAGTGAATTCGCGAGAGCGCTCAACAAATAAAGTGAAAGTGAATATTTCAATAACATAATAGACAATGGTTCATTGATGTCTTATCATTGGTATCATCCGTGATGGACGTATCTGTCTATCTGTATTATGTATTCTTTAATAGCAGTTATTACGACAAAATCATAAATTGGTTAATTTTAACTCTTCTTCATAAGCCCATAAATAGCGCAATAGTGAAAATAAGCTTCACTTCACTCAGGGGGTTTTTGCTATATTGTCGCGCTTGCGGTACGACTTTCCATTGACGTCAGTGGAGTTTGGTGTTGATACGTATTTTTACAGAAAGATTACACTATTATAAGCACACACACAAAGTCTCAATATACGGAAACGCGTAATTTTTGAGAAAAGAATAATTGAAAATCAATTATTCTTGCAATGTTTATGTCTAATCTGCTAATAAACTGGCGCCATTTTGTAATGTCATTGTCGACGTCAATAGGGATGTCGATTCTTTCCGAAAAAGATCGATTTTTTAAATAGATTCGAATTGTAAGCTGATGTATCGATTCCCAAAAAATCGATTTCTAAAATATCGATATTTTTTTCATGTTTGCATTTATAATGTAAATATAAATCCATTTTATGAGAAAAAAATCCCCTTCATCATAAAAAAATAAGGGAACTGATTCATACGGATTTCTGTATCTATTTTGAGACTGCTACGTCTCCGGCGCTGCGGGAAGAGCAACCTCTACGCCTTAGCGTAACAAATCGCAGGCATCCCTCCTCGCCTCCGCAGCTTCGGCTTGTTGGTCGCCTTCGGCGACCAGCCTCAGCCGCTCCGGCTTGTCCGATGCCTACGATTTGTCACAGTAGGCGGAGGCTGCTCCCCCTACGCGCCTCCGGCTCTATAAAACCACTCTAGGGGTAGGACAGACTCGTACCAGGTGGAGTCGGGGTCAATCAATTCGGTTCTTTGACATAAGTTGAACCTAACCTATTTTATTTATCTGCCCTAATAGGTACTGTTAAATAAAACAAATTTCAATAAGAGATCATTTATCATGGTATCTTTCTTGTTTTTCATAAAATGGGTTTATATTTACATTATAAATAGAAACATTAAAAAAATATAGACATTTTAGAAATCGATTTTTTGTGAACCGATACATCAGCTTACGATTTGAATCGATTTAAAAATCGACCTTTTTCGGAAAGAATCGACATCCCTATTGACGTCGACAATGACATTACAAAATGGCGCCAGTTTATTAGCAAATTAGACGTAAACATTGCAAGAATAATTGATTTTCAATTATTCTTTTCTCAAAAATTACGCGTTTCCGTATATTGAGACATTGTGTGTGTGCTTATAATAGTGTAATCTTTCTGTAAAAATACGTATCAACACCAAACTCCACTGACGTCAATGGAAAGCTTAGCCGTGCAGTTTATTGTCGACTTTGCGACGATACGAATTTGGGACCATCAAGAAGAGCCTACCTCCTATCTAAAAGGCCGTCATCACACCTGCAATTTTACTGGAGATGCAGATGTTCATGAGCGACGGTGAACGTTCTATAAGGTGAGCCGTACGCTCGTTTACATCTATCCTATACTATAAAAAAAAAACTCTATATGGAATATTTTTAAAGAAAAAAGATGATAAACGAGCACACAGTCCATCTGATGGTAAGTGAATGCTGTGGCGCATAGAAATCTATCTACATCTATCCTCGATTAAGAATTAAAATGCAGATGCGTTGTCACCCCTGGGAACTAATATGGAATGCCTCGTATCCAGTAAAAAGGGTTTACGGTTCTCTAAGCTCAACATACGAAACACAGCAACATTAATCAGCTATTATACTTGGCTTGGTATTCTGTGAGAGCGTCCTACCCCGGTCGAGCCGAACCATTCGTGCTACAACCATAATATAGCTGCAGGGTGGCTCTAATACGTAAACGATAAATTGCAAATATTTTAATTATGGTTTCAGGTGAAGTGAAAAAACTTTTTTACTTCATCTGGGATTATGGCACCATTTATCGAAGACCATTAGATTTTTCTGGCTTGGCCACAGTCAAGTTTTATGACTTACGACACCTACAGGACTAGTTACGGTGATGGAATATCTTAAGCCATCACTGCACAATTTTATCTCAAGACTCCAAATCTTTATAAGCTAGACAAATTCCGACATCATTAGTTTAAAATTTTAAAATATTAAAAAGTAAGCGATTTTTAAAATTTTGTACATACACACAGAGCGCAATTACGCAAAATATTCTCCTTCTTTGGAAGAAGCCCTTTTTGTCTATTTTCTGCTACAACCTGATGATGATATTATGAACATTAAATATTATGCACCAATAGGCCCCAATTTTTATAATACCTGACGAAATAAACGTGTTGCTTTGGTTGAAACAGCGCTGTATTATAATAATATTCTTTGTTTTATGAAGATTATAAATTACGTGGCAGTCTTATATTCAGTAGTAGGCGTATAGAAGAGGAGGCAAATGAGCATGTGGCTCACCTGATTTTACTTACGTGACTACCAAACCAAAAGAAGCAGGTGCGTTGCCGACCTTTTAAAAGGAGTAGACACTTATTTTGAAGGTGATGGGCTGTCATAATGATGATAGTTATGATAAACGATATAATATGAGAAAACTATTACAGAGAACAACGAAGCAACCATTTTAACAATATTATCGATTTATCGGCTGCAAACAAGCAACTAACCGAAGAAATGACATGCGGGTACTTCAAAATAACTTTAAAGTTTTTTTTACAAAAGAAGATACTGTGAAAACTAAATGTGATTCAGACTAAAATTTGAAATAGACATCAAAAGTCACGAGGAAAGTAGACAATGCATTTTCGCTCTCGCGGACATGAATCGCAGCTGAACTCTCAAAGGAACTCATTAAAATAACATCAAGTTAAAAATCGGTAGGTACACTCACTACAGGTGGTAAAAGAAATTAAATCGTGACCGAGTACAAACACGTGGTATAATGGGACACTTTCGTTGACCGTAAACGCAAATTGGATATTAATTTAGCAGCAATGAGGGCGAAGCTATGTGATTCACTCAGTGGAAAATAAATAAAAAACACACCCTTGTTTTTGAGAACGAAGCCATAGTTTGTACACCTTTGCACTTACAGGCTTGTTTTAGCAGAATAGGGAATGAATATATTTCGTGCGTAATTCTATCTAGGTCTTAACGTGAAATTGCGAACGAAAATAAAAATAAACGCCAAAATAGATACGAAAATAGCACAACCATCCATCCATCCATTACAGCCTATCAAAGTCCACCGATAGGATATTTGTCAGTTGTCACGCTAGCATGCAGGTTGGCAACAGCAGTTTTTTTTTCTTGTTGTTATTAGGAAGACACTGCTGTCCATCTCCTGTTCTCCTGGTTTGTTTCCCTCTACTGCCTCTTACGATACCCACGGGACGATACGGAATAATGGGTATTCTTAGTTCTTGTTTCTTCATCGCCACTGCACGGTGAAAATTAATATTTATTATGAGAAATTTAAATATTCTGTAATAATTAAAGAAATATCTATATATAAAATGTTTAAAGATAAAAGGGCTGGTCAGTTTGCTTTTTAGTAGCCCGCAACTTTGACACTAGACTACCTAGGTATCTATATAGATATCTATATGTATAAATAAAATTATAGAGGTTTGCAGTTGTGCGCGCTTCACGGAAAAACTACTGGATAGATTTCAATTAGGTTTTCCAAGTTTTATTTCTTAGACACTTGGCCCTTATCTAAAAACATATATTGCGATATGTTCATTTAATATAAAGTTATTAAAGTTTTAAGAAACAACGATTTTTATAAGCACTACGTGTTCAGTGATGTGTGTAAGCAACGCGGACGAAGTCGCGGGTATCAGCTAGTCCTTAATAAAATAAACGGTATACAGTACATAAACAAATAAAGGCTCCACAATAGAGATGTGGTATGTGATGTGACCTTTATGTATTGAAATGTAATCAATAGCTTTCGGTACAATGCAATGATAACAATAATACCTATTAACAGTACAGAACTACCTAAACCTAGAACAACAAGCATTTACACTTTGTAATATTTTATTGAGCAAAAGTAGGTATAATCATGTTTCTATTTTTTGTGATCAAATCAATATAGTAAATAATAATATTCTGTGCCACGATAAACAAGGATGCTATCTATTGATTTAAATAACAAGTAAAAAAAAAGAATATTATATTCGTAAAAGTTATTTATGAAGTTTAACAAAAAGGGTTAAATATATCGTCATTCTAGGCAGATATTAAAGTAAAAAAAAATACGTACTTACCGCCGCAACCACTTGAAAACACCCATGTCCTTGAATAGTCACTTTTCCCTTATTATTACAACACAACCTAAACAATCAAATTTTGAAACTAATAATAATTTGTAAATACTTTCCAACTAGTAAATTTAGCAAAACTAAAAGTTTATAAAGTACAAACGCGGAACCTTATAGTCTCGTTATAGTTCTAGTGCCGTAAAAGCATATTATAACATCTAGCATTAATGACCACCGATATATTGTGCGGCCGGTCAGACAAAACATCACGAACAACACGGCATTCGCAATGAGTTGAATTCGGTTTTTGTACAAATTACTTTTCGTCGCGCTCCGGTGATCCACTTCATCCGCGCCGGGCGGTCCGTGATCCAGTGTACTGTTGTTACATTCAACTTTTGACCATTCAAAGTTAGCGAACTGACTGACCATCCTAGTTTATTCATTATTAATAATAAACAGGGTATAATTAAAAAAGTAGGAAAAATATTGTGTACTGGTGATTTTATTACCGTTGTTTAGTTGACATTTGTGTTTCAGAATGACTCCGTCTTGCCTTATACTCAAATAAAAATTTTCTCATTGTAATGTACTTTTTAAATATTTAGAATAGTCTTACTTAGTAATTAACGAATATTTAACTAAATTCTTTATCAAAACATTAGTATGTTTTATTTGACAAAACGGAAATTGTGTACGTGACGGACCGGATGACTCAATTTATTATTTATTTATATGACAAAATAGTAATGTATACTTATATAGCATAGTAATATTTTATAAAGAAAATTAAGTTATATTATTTCCTTTTTATATCTATTTATTTTAATGGCTTTATAAATCCTAAAAACTTTATTGTTAATCATTTGATTTATAAAAGTTTTAATGTCGTTGTATTGCTATCACTATTTTTCTTCTAAAGACTTCTTTGAGGTAGATTTTTAAATTTGATTCGTTGCATAAAGGTTTTTTTTCTTTCATTATGAGTTGTTAAAGGTGCCCATTGCAAAGACGTATTAAAAAGATAGACAGGTTACAGACTAACATTATTGTATTTTAAAGTGGCGCAGATAGTACTATATCTATGTACAGTTATTTATTATGACACGTTGCGCTAACAAAAAGACACAAATGATAGGGCATACCTATCGTTAGAAAAAGATGAATATACATCATTAGTTGCGTATTGATTGCTGCCGGGCGCTCATTGGCGCAAGCGCGTGACATCCGATATGGAAAATGAACACACTAGCTAGCGTCAAAGTTTACACTAGCGGTTAGTGTTGAAATAATAAAACTAATTATGAACAAAATATCTATATTCAAAATATTAGTGAGACGTTTTTCTTGTCTCTAACAGTTGCCGTGTAATTTGTGCATCACTTAAAAACACAGGAAGGCATTATTGCCATGAATAATTAGAAGATATACGCGCTGTAGCGAAGGTATAGTCGCGACGCGAGTGCGTGCCCGACTGAATGTGAGTCGGGCAATTACCTTATTTTCGTATTGCCATTTTAGATCGAGTATGACGTATCTATACCTTTAAAAACATCTTAGGCCCATTGACGAGACGTCTGCTTGGAATACCTCTAAATAGAATACTTCCTAATAGAAGTACTCAACATTAAAGGCACATTGACTATACGCCCATTTGGACGTACGTGCCGTCATTTCGAACGTTGCACGCTGTTCAATTACATGTACGGAATAAATAATACAATGGATTTTTAATGGTAACAACAGAAGTGTGAATTTTGATAAAAAAACAGAAAAAACGTAAGAGAAAATGGATGAAAAGGTGGTTGAAAACTTTAAAACAAACAACTCCAACAAAGCATGCATTGCATTTCTCTTTTTCCTGTCGTGATAATAAGGATGTCTCACTTGCAATAAACATAGATGCGATTTATATTTTTCATTTACTTATGATGCAAAGTTACGTGCGGGCGTAGACTTAATAACATATAATTCAATCAAAAATTATGATTAAACGTTTCATAGTCTCAGCCACAGAGCTCCTATGATCCAGCAGATCTCAGAGAGACAAACTGAGACAAAAATGAGAAAAAAAATGAACGTGATTTTGCCCATTCACAGACAATTCGGACGGCTTCCAAATAGCGTGGCGTACGTTTTTGATATTGACGGACGGCCGCGGATGATGTCCATTTGGACTGGACGCATGGATTTGGGAAATCCAGGGCTGGACGACGTCCATTCAAATGGTATACGTTTTTCACATTCACGAAATGATTTTGGAAGACCTTACCGCACCTTAAGATATTAAAACAAAATATTTAATAGAATGGCACGGTGAGTTTCACTCTGAAATTACTCCGGATCTCCAGAATTTCAAAGTGTAAAAATATAATTGCTTACCCGACTTGACTACAGCGCCAAATCCAGCGTGTATTATGAATATTTGGTATGGAGGTTTTTTAATAACTTGACTATAGCTCCACCTATTGGATCCTAGCATATACCATCGTCTGGACAAAAAAAATATATTGTGTGAATATGACCTCAATTGGTCAAGGCAATGTAATTTAAGATATGTAGTTAGCATTGACAGTCTTTTTATAAGGATAAGGGTGAAAAATGATTAACCAGTTCTGTGGGGAGAGGGCATCTGTAGCCCTTCATTCCTTAGAGGGTATCTATAGCCCTCTTTATTTAAAGTTTGCTGGAGCTATCAATAGACTGCAGCAGCCACATCAGGTGGATGTGAAGCTTGTTTGTCAGTACAGTTTTATAAAAATATACTGGCGACATAGTTTCTTCAGTTGAGTTGTTACAACATCTAATGTTAATATGATGATATTTTAATTACCGGGATAATTTTCTCATCCAAAGTGATGTTAAGAGAATGCTGCATCCCGTAAACCCCTATATTCACCCTTGTTTTAAAATCAAATTGCAGTTGCGTTGTCACCCCGAAGAGCTAAAATGGAATGTCTTATTAACAATATGGGCCTCCCTGGTGAGGGATACCAGTAAAGGTCCCCGATTCTCGTCAATCACTATACGAAACACAGCAGCATAATTTTGCAATTTCATTTTGATATTCTGTGCAAACGTGGCCCTTCCTCGGTAAGGCTGACCCATTCGAGTTGTAGCCATAATACGTGATGTAGCGTGGCTGTGGGTCATACAACTTTATTGAGATGCTGTTACTGACGATTTTAGAGGGCAACTTCACCTGGGTATTAAGTCCTGTATGAGGTATATAAGGTCTAGGGTGAACGTTTCAGATTCAGTACCTAATTTAATTTTTGAGTCATTTGCGAAAACTTAATACTTTGGGGCTTAGACCTTCCAGATATTTCGTTTATTATATCTGAATTTAGTTTTCTTTATTAAAAACAAATTATTTCAATAATTTGTCATATTTCGCTTATAAAATGGCAAACTCAACATGTTAAAACAATTAGACGTAGGTATTATAAAATTAACTATAACTAAGAAATAAATAAAAAACTAAATTCAGTTGAGAACCTCAGATGTAGATGAATGACACACGTCAGAGAGTTTGGGGCTTAGTATGGATTTTGTGGTGAATCTTCTCTTATTCAAATTCTGAAAATTGTTTATAGTGGTTCCAAACATCATATAGTGTAACCGTGATTAATGTTGGTAACCCGTGGGTTCAATATAGCCGGCTAACCCGTAGGTTAATGGTGTAGTAGAGCAGATGAACTGTTTTTATATAATTATGACATTTTATCAGTACAACGCAGTTTTTGGTTTGTGAGAATTTTACTATTCATGTCTGTGTTCACCATGCCTACGCATTACATCAATTAGCTTACTATCATCAGTCGGTTATCATGAAAAAGTTACTAGTGCCAAAAAGCCCGTTGCTTTATTCATTGATTTGAAGATATTTCACTTAAGTCAGTGAAAGAAGAGTAAATACGTGCTCCTAATCAGCCAGTGATTCGACTGCTGGAAATGAGTTTGTTTCATAATTTTCAGTTGAATTAGCGGTTGCAGTACTAAACTGATGTTGGATTCTTTTTTAAATACAAATTAATCACATAATTTTTGTTTTCTCTTCTCATTTCTGCTATTTCCATAAAACGTAATAAATTTAAAAAAAATTGTATATTGCAGTACCGTAGAGTAGAAATTTTCACATGAACGCAAATAATATTTGCTTGTATATAAATATAATTAAACAATCCAACACCGTATAGTAAAAATTTCAAATGAACAGAAAATATTATATTTTTTTAATTTAAAAAACGACAACATTTCTATATCAATTGATGTCAGATAGTTTTTTTTTTTTTTTTGGCGGGAACTTCAAACGAGGCGGTCGATTTAATTTTTATATTTATCGTTAAAATATCCTGTTCGGTGTAAATAATTGTACATTTTGTAAATTGTTAAAATGAATGAACCGGAGGATCCAGGTGGAACCCCGAAACGATCCAAAATTGTTCGTAAAAGAGGTACGAAGGAAAGTGGACCTGAAGTAGGCGGCGGTGAGGATGACTTTATTCCGTTTTTTAAGCCAGGTTATCTGAGACTTTATCCTGAACATTGTACAAATACGGACTTCAAAGTTTTTGTTGAAAGCCAGGACAAACAGGTTAAACTTGGAAATAAAAGCCCAGTTTACTTAAATCATATTTTTACTTCGGAGGTGAAAGGTGTGGTAGCTTTACATAGAGTCAATGCCAACAAAATTGCGGTTGTTTTTAAACAATACAACACTGCAAATAATTTCATCACAAATACAGACTTTTTAACAAAGCACAACTTGAAGGCGCATATTCCTGCAGCGCAGATAGAAAAAACTGGAATCATCCGATATGTGCCTACCAACATTTCGAACAAGGAATTATATACGAAACTGTCTTCGATTTATGAAATTATTTCAGTGAGAAGATTCACGAAAAAAGTCGGTCAAAGTACTGTAGGTCTCGAGACGGTCAGTATAACTTTCCTATCAAATGTTCTGCCCGACAACATCCAATATGACCTATTTTCGTTCAGGGTGTTTGAATATGTCCCACCGTTACAACAATGCTTCCGGTGCTTCAAGTTCAACCACCCTGCGAAAATTTGTAATGGTAAACAACGTTGCTCGATATGTGCTGGGGAACATAATTTCAGAGACTGTGATAAAAAAGAAAACCTGTGTTGTGTCAATTGCAGTGGTCCCCACCTGGCCATTTCCAAATCTTGCCCAATAAAAATGAAAAAAATACTTGAAAAAAGGGTAAAATTACTTATGCCTCTGTAGCTAATACAATTAAGTCATCTGATTTTCCGTCTTTACCTGCACAGTCGAGCAGCATTGTTAAGACCCTACCATCAATAAACCAAAATGTACATAAATTAAATAAAAATGTAAAAATTGTAAATAATGTAAATAAAACAGTACCTGAACCCAACTTGAACCAAACTCAACTTAAGACTCAAATTGCAAACAATAAGAATATTTTGATGGCAATGGTCCAAACTTTAGTCGAATTAGGTAATAAAACAGATAATGAACCTGTGACTACACTGTTCATTAAAGACTTACTTTTAAAAAATCTGTCACAATAATGGACAGTACAGTACAGAACATACATCAGTTATGTATAGCTCAGTACAATATTCAAAGTATACATAGGAAAAAATCCTTATTGTCTAAATTTTTAGATGAGCAAAATGTTGATATCTGTCTACTCAATGAAACTTGGCTGAAAGATACTCAGCATTTTAACATTTCGGGATATAATTTCCACTATCATAATGCCCAAAATGAGCATGGTGGAGTAGCAATTTTGATCAAACCGTATTTTAAATATAATATTATTCAAACCAGATTTTACCAAGACATTCAGACTGTGGCATTATTGTTATATGTAAGTGGTAAACAATTAACGATTTTATGTGTATACTGCCCTCCATCGAATGGTAACTTCAGAATAAGTAAACTGCGTGATATAATTAGAGATTTGCCTAAGCCAATATATGTGGCTGGAGATTTCAACGCTCACCATGTGGCATTTGGGTGTATGACCACGAAAAGTCGGGGTCATCAGTTATACGATTTAATTGATGAATTTGATCTATGTGTCCTCAACAATGGTAGCTTCACTACTATTAATTATCCTAACCGAAATCCATCGGCTATTGATGTCAGCTTTTGTAGTGCTTCAATCACTCCACTATGCGAATGGTGGGTGCATGATGATTGTATGGGGAGCTATCATTTTCCTACGCTTACTCGTGTTTCATTGTCAGTTGATAGATACCAAATTAATCCTCCCATTGAAAAATTCCTATACAACAAGACAGACTGGACAAAATACAATGAGCTGTCTATAACTGCTTTTTCTAATTTTGAAGTTAATAATGAGAATCCATTACAGTCATATGATGAATTTATTGAAAGGCTTGATACACTTAGGAGAGATACTGTGCCAAAGTTTGTCAAAGCAAACAACTATCGTTGCAAACCTCCAGCACCTTGGTGGAGTGACACATGTGAACAGAGTGTTATTAAAACTTATGAAGCTTTAAAACTGTACAGAAGAGATCCAACCATTGATAATTACATTAATTACAAAAGACTTAATGCTGTTAAGAAAAAGACTATTTCAGAACATAAACGCAATGGTTGGGCTAACATTTGTAATACTTTTAACAGAACTACACCTGTTAGTATTATTTGGAAATACATCAAGTTATTTAAACGAATAAAATGCAATAATAGAACATATAAAGACGAATTTGTAGTCCCTCTTTTAGACAAATTATCTCGAAATGGATGTAGGGTTATTGATAATCTAGAAAGTTATTTTCAAATTAATAATAGTCTTCAGAAGTCCAGTTTCCTCATAGAACCCTTTACTTGGAGTGAGTTTTGTACAAGTTTACAATCCAGACGAAACACAACCCCTGGTTTAGATAATTGTCCATACATTCTGATCAAAAACCTAAATCAGTCCGTACAAAAGAAACTATTAGCTAATCTTAATGCTCTTTGGCACTTAAAAAAAATTCCTGAATCTTGGAAAACACAGTGTGTAATCCCTCTACTTAAACCTGACAAGCCACCTGAAGATCCTAATTCATATCGTCCTATATCTTTGTCATCTTGTGTTGGAAAGCTTAATGAAAACATGTTAAAGATGCGTCTTGAGTGTTATGTAGAGGCGAACAACATCATTCCACATGTTCAATATGGCTTCCGGAGAGGCAGAAGTTGTGCTGACAGCTTCATCTCTCTCTTGTCAGATCTGAAATATGCCAATAATAATAAAAGTCCAGTGTTTGTGTTTTTCTGGATATTGAAGGTGCGTTTGATAATGTAGATCCTGGCATTTTGGTTCAAGTTCTTTCTGACATTGGTATACCAGGCATACTTTGCCAATGGTTATTTAATTTTTTAATAGATAGAACTTTGTATATAAGGCATAATAATATTCTCCATGGTCCCAGAAGGGTCTCCAAAGGTACAATGCAGGGGGCTACATTATCTCCATTGTTGTACAACATATACACTAGTCAAATTCTTAATTTTGTAAATATAGAAGGTGTAAATATTTTACAATTTGCGGATGATCTTGTAATATATTGTACAGACCATAATGTAGATAGAGCTGTAAATAGTATAAATAATGCTTTAGAGCAATTGTACATATATTATAATGACAAGTTGGCTCTACAGATTAACCCTAACAAAAGCAAGGCCATGATTTTTAGTAAAGATTTTCCCTCTAATGGCATACTCTACAATAATCATCCAATTTCAGTTGTATCTAACCATAAATTCCTGGGTGTTGTCATTGATAACAAACTTTGTTTTAATTTACACATCAATCACATTATAACTAACTCTCTTAAGGGCTTAAATATTATAAGATGTTTAGCTGGTGTGACTTGGGGTGCAGACCCCAAAGTTTTAAGTATGCTATATAAATCTATAGTCAGAAGCCATTTCGACTACAGTTGTTTAGCCTACTCAAATAGTAGTTGTGTAAAAAAACTAGACATAATTCAAAACAAAGCTCTGCGAATTATTTCTGGGGCTATGTGTTCAACTCCCATACGAGCTATGGAAGTTGAAACCAAAATAATGCCACTGTGTCTTAGAAGACTTCTGCTAATAGAGAGATATTTACTAAAGCTGGTATCTGGTAATGATAATGTTCTCAAAAAAATAGTACCTTTTCCTTTACAATGCTCGGTCCAGCAGACTTCGGGAGGTGAGCTTTTACAAGGTTATTTTCCAGTTTTGCCTCTCATTGTACAGCAAATGAATGAAGATTTTAAAAATGTAATTAAACAATCAAAGTGGACATGCTACATATACCCATATTCCTGTATTATATTTGAGACCAATATTGTTACCAAAAATTTTTTTAATAATTGTGAATTATTAAGTTTTATTTCCGACAATAACTACTATACTTTGTATACAGATGGTAGCAAAAGTGAGCTCTTTGTGCGCAGTGCCGTTTATGATTCACAATGCAAGTTTGGTCAAAGTTTTCTTCTGGACCCTAAATGCAGTGTTTTCACTGCAGAGGTATATGCGGCCCTCGAGGCCCTGAAGAGGATTGCACATATAAATAGTTTTAATAATTTTTTAATTTTAACAGACAGTTTAAGTATGGTCCAAAGTTTAACTAATCTCAGATTTGACTTTAAAAAAAACTATATTTTGTATAATATTAAACAATTGTTATTTAGTTATGCAAAAAAGGGTATACAGGTCTCTTTCATGTGGATTCCATCACATAGGGGCATAACAGGAAATGAGATAGTAGATAAAATTGCACGTGATGGAACCAACATGTTGGATGTTAGCTCCATAGTAAAAGTACCTTTGACCGACTGTTATCAATCTATTGACAACCAGGTCAATAGCTTATGGGTCGAATTTTGGAAACAAGATCAAGAACAGAAGGGTAAATGGTATGGAACTGTTCAAGAAAAACTACCTGTAGCACCATGGTATAACAAACTGAAAATGGCCAGTCGGGACTTTGTTACCACTATAAATAGACTGCGCTTTGGTCACTCCACCGTCCCGGCCCACCTGGCTCGATTGGGCATAGTGGAGAGCAGTTACTGCACCTTCTGCAATAATTCTGTTGGTGATATCGAACATTTCATATTTACATGTGAGTGCTTTTCATTTGACAGATTGATTCTTGTCAGTGAAATTAGTGACATAGTGCAAAATCAAGTGACAGTGCAAGATCCCTCCCGCCGCCTGAGTGATATGCAAAGAGTATAATAAGTATATACAGGAAAAGAGAGCCCTCTGACGATATTTTATTGCAGACCAAATTGAACTACTAGCGTCTCCTACAAATTGAATCCGAACTAATTCGCTATATATAGCTATATTATGTACATCATATTAATGTAACTATTATGTTCTTTAATTCGCATACTTACTGAAACAATTTTTACTTTTTTTTGTAAAATAATTTATACTTTTAATATTAAAAGTAGGTAAATAGTTTCAATAAGTACACTTGTATTTGTGAGATAATAATATATAAAAAGGGTATTTGCGATGTTACAGGAATGACAATTTAATATGACAATTATTTCATTTTTTATTTTTATTTTTTATTATAAAATGCTGGTTGCCAGTATCATAATTGTCATATTTATCGATTGATTCGATAACTATTACGTGTTTTTATGTTAAAATTATAATTTTTTATCAATAAAATCACCAATAATTTTTTGGTGCACTTATTTTTATTTTGTAAGTAAATTTCATTTTATTTTTCCAAAGTAGCGACATCTGTGAAGCCATAAGACCAACTATAAACAAATTATTTTTGGAAACAAGTTATGGATGGCGCCACCATCCATTAAATTTTTGTGGTTCAAGGCAACTGTCCTACGCCTGGTGATATGTTAAAAAATAGATCCTATTACGTGCCTCTATATAAATTCATCAAAAATACAGTGGGGAAATTATAATAAACCGAATAAAAATACTCAAGACTTGGCCTAAAGGTCTAGATGCCAGGCCATAAACTCCAAAAAAAAAATGATGTCAGATAAAGTAAATTTGATTTTGACATAGAGTTTTGACATTGGTATTTGTCAAGTGAAGTAAACAATAAACAGTCAAGAGTCAACACTAAACAGCCAACACTAGAGAAAAAGAAAACTGAAAAATTTGAAATTCAAAAGATATGGAATGATTAGTTGGTTTTGCCTGAACCTTTTATTTAATTTAAATTAAACTCTTTGGTTTGTTTATGTTTATTGATTTGTTTATGTTGTTGCTGTGTTTAAATATTTTACTTAAATATTAATTAATGGATGAATTACGAGGACCGAATATTCAAATAGTCCTTCACGTGAAGGAAGGCAAGTAATATTGTTAAAAAATATTTATTAATCTAAATGAAATATGATGAAGTTTATAAAAGGGGATTTTCAGGACTTGGATTTGGTTTCCTGCGAATACCATTTGTAGTCAGTGGCTCACTAAATGGGTATGTACTTGAAACGGACCCTGTGGTGCCAACTCATGCACCAGCTTTTGATGCCGAGTTAGTTTGGGAAGCTGATAAGAGAAGATTTCGAAGGTGAATGTTCTATACATTTCCTAAGTGAAAATTGTATTAATAAATTAATAATTAATATTATAATAAATATTTAGGTATTTGCAATTTATGAGATTTTATAGCAGTTCATATTTAAGTTCAATCTAGAAATCTTCGTATTATATACATACTCTATCTGACAAATAAGGAAAAAAATTCTAAAACCAAAAATTTTATTGCTAAATTGTAGAAAAGTATAGTGTGTTTCTAGGGTAGGTGGAAAAACGTACATTGACCTAAAGTATTATGTTAACACCAAAACAAAACGACAGGTATTGCTTCCATACATTTCATTATCGATTACATATCATTATGCGCAAAGCGTGTTTCATGATACGGGGTGAGGTGAAGGAAGCAGTCATTCAGAGATAACAAACCTAAACCGAAACAAAACCACTTTTAAAATGGCAGATGTCAAAACACTATAATATGAGAAGGGCTATACAATATTGAGCATATAAAGTGGAAAAACTGCATTAACCACATCATAAAAGAAGAAAACAAATTAAATTAATTGGATAATGCCATTGATAAAACTGTAGATAGTTTTATAATCAATGTGGTGAACTTTTCCACGTCTTTATCATCAGAAAGTGTCTCTGATAATCTATTATGAGAAGTTATATGCATGCTTCAAGGTTGACTGCTAAAGAATGCATTAAAAGTTAGGCATTTTATCCGACTACCAAGAAGAGGTGTTTGTACAACTACCTACCTACCTACTTATTACACTACTTACCTTCTGTTAATGTAATAATTAAATTTGTATTAACTCTTATGGTTTATAAATAATAAATATAAATTAATGTTAATTTGCTTTTTAATTCATATAAGTACAGGATAATCTTCTTTCTTCATAATAAAATAATTGACACAGGACCTGCAAAGAACTTCACACTCGGCACTCTTATCTTTCACTCTGATGATGTATGTAATGATACAAGGATAAAAAGATAAAACCTAAGAAAAACGTTGGCTACCGCAATGATGTTGTCAAAGGTCAATGTACGTTTTTCCGCCTGCTCTAGAAACATACTATAGTTATCTATTATCATATAATATCTACCATAAAAAATTAAATAGATGTACCTACGTTTTGGTTGCACTTGAATTTTTGCCCTTTAATGCAACTTTCTGTGGCTGTGAGTTGTGGTATCTCAGGGTATAAATATCATAGCATGCAAACAACCTGGGTTGATTCCCTATTGGAACCAATGACATTGTTTAATGCAGTTTTATGTGTAAGTGAGGTGTCGACTCAGCGCTCATCAATTTGTTTAGCTTATATGATGATTTGATGAGTATGGATAAATTTCTCCAGAAATGCATAATTTAAGCAATATCATAATTAAAGTCTATATCTAGGGGTATATTCTTAAGGCTTATTAGGAGAGTGTTGTAATTATTATTTGTATTGTGGGTATTTTAAATTCAACTAAGAGATATGCCAGGCATATCTTAAAGTAATTAACGGATGGTTGAGTAAGTTTTACTAACTTTTTTAGCTATTATAGCCAGAACAATGGCATGACTAGAGTATGAGTGTATGTAACAAGTATACACACATCTCCGTTCACATTTTTACAATTTTTTAAACTTTGGATTTATGTGTCACTATAATGTTGTGAAAAATTGTGTTGGTAAAGACATCAATTTTCAAATGTTATATTAATATGGTATTTTCAATTCATGTTAAAACATTGTAAGATTGGATATTTACAAGATATTTATGTAGACATAATGTAAAAAATATGATTTTTTAGTGATGTTTTCTTTATGCGAGAGGGGGCAAACAAGCATGCGGCTCACCTGATGGTAAGTGACTACCGCTGTCCATGAACAACCAGGGGAATTACAGATGCGTTGCCGGCCTTTTCAAAAGGAGTAGGCTCTTTTCCTGAAGGTTGTTAAGTCGTATCGGTCTGGAAAAACCACTGGTGGTAGTAGATTCCACAAGGAAGTTGTGCGAGGAAGAAAACCTCGTGTAAATGGTACAGTGGTGGATCATCCAGATGCTACGGATTATCGGGATAGTATCGGGAGTTTTGTTGCTATGCGCAATGGTGAAATTGAGCAGCTGGAATTAGTCTGAACAAATCCTCGGAGGACAAATCCTTGTAGATGCAATAAAATGCAACATCTCTTCACAGTGCCAGTGCGACAAGCCGATCAGAAAGAGCTCGGTCGCCGACGATTCGAACCGCTCTGCACTGGATGCGATCAAATGGAAGGAGCTAGCTCTGGGGAGCCCCAGCCCAGATATAGGAACAGTATTCCATTTGAGGCCGAACCTGCGCATTGTAAAGTAGCAAGCGGTGTGCTGGCGTGAAATACTACCCTGCTCTACTGAGCACGCCAAGCCTTTTAGAGGCCAATTTGACCGTCTCTTCTAAGTAACCACGTAACTGCATGTCACTCGATATGTCGACGCCGAGGACTCCGATACTAGCTGAGGTAACAAGGGGAGTGCCTTGAAACTGAGGAGATACTACAAAGAGGTTCTTTTTAGCGGTAAACGCGCAAACTTGTGTCTTCTGGGGATTGAACTAAACTAGATTTAGTTGCCCCCAGTCCGAGACTGTTCGACTAAGTATCGACTTCAGACCCAAGTTTGTTCCGGTACTCTGCGACGTTTTCCCGAGAAATATTGACACGGCCGGTGTATATAGCATCACCAGTGCTGTCGTCCGCATAGCATTGAATGTTACCGGTTTGTAACATATCATTGATATGCAGAAGAAACAGCGTTGGTGATAGCACGCAGTATCTCCTCAGTTTCAAGGCACTCCCCTTCTTGCCTCAGCCAGTATCGGTATCCTCGGAGTCGACATATCGAGTGACGTGCAGTTTCGTGGTCACTTGGAAGAGAAGGCCAAATTGGCCTCTAAAAAGCTTGGCGTGCTCAGCAGAGCGGGACAGTATTTCATGCCGGCACACCGCCTGCAACTTTACAAGGCGCAGGTTCGGCCTCACATGGAATACTGTTCCCATCTCTGGGCAGGGGCTCCCCAGTGCCAGCTCCTTCCACTTGACCGCATCCAGCGCAGAGCGGCTCGAATCGTCGACGACCGAGCCCTTTCCGATCGGCTCGATTCATTGGCACTGCGAAGAGATGTTGCATCTCTTTGCATTTTCTTTCGCATCTACCATGGGGAGTGCTCTGAGGAATTGTTCGGATTAATCCCAGCCGCCAAATTTCATGAACGCACATCGCGGCAGAACTCCCGATACCATCCACACCATCTGGATGATTGGCGGTCCACCACTGTGCGATTTAGAAGATGTTTTCTTCCTCGCACGACTTCCTTGTGGAATCGATTACCATCAGCGATTTTTCCGGACCGATATGACTTAGGGACCTTCAAGAAAAGAGCCTACTCCTTTTTAAAAGGCCGGCAACGCATCTGCAATTCCCCTGGTGTTGCGGTTGTTCATGGGCGGCGGTAGTCACTTACCATCAGGTGAGCCGCATGCTCGTTTGCCCCCTCTCCTATAAAAAAAAAAAAAAAAAAAACACCAGCGTTAATGGACTTGTAATCGGAGCATGCACCTTCTACTTCGATCTTGATGCTCCGATCTGCAAGAAAACTGGTGATTTAACGGCACAATTTCACGTGTTACCGTAGGAAGTCGAACTAGTTTCTTGCCAATTCTGCCGATGTGCTCTGACTTTGCCTTGGCAATGACACTTTTGAAGGACCTGGAGGCGGAATTATACTTCTTTATAAGAGTGTTGGTGTTTGCATCCTGAGACGTTGATGCGTCAGCCCACGCCCGCTAGCACTACTGCTTATGGCGTGATGCAAGTTTACAAGAGTGACCAAACCATGGCCGAGTTCTGCCTCCGATAGGTACCACAGATGGAATAAATAGTTCCATTCCCTGCTTAGTAGAATAATGTTGAATGACAAATTTTTAAACTTGCTGCAAAATTAACTAATGAAAATGTTGTTGCTGTTCTCATCCGTATCAATTTTCTTCTTAAGTGAAAACTTTTTAGGATCATTGTAATTTGAAACTCAATGAGACGAAAAAGTGACAACAATGATTTAGCCTGCAAGAAAATTAGATAGAATACAGTATACAGTGTTTCTCGTTATCTCAGTCTCCTTTTCTGAAGGTTTCACTACTACTGAGTGTGAACTGCTCACGTTTTAATTTGAATCAAAGTAAAAAAAAAATATGTATATTGGAAGTGATTACTTACATTGATCACTTTGAATTTACATACATTAGTATTAGCCGAGAATGAGAATAAAATCCTTAAATTTTCTTTCAGTCTCCGCGTTCAAAATGTTCCTATCAAGGTGGAAGTGTTTACGACTGGTACTCAAGGGAGGAAGGACAAAGTAGGATATATCTTGCTTAGCCTACTTGGAGCACAACCATGTCCATCAAATAAAATTTTTGATGTAAGTTAAAAAGGAACTTTATAATCAGTTAACTGCATCTTAGTAGCTTGCTTCTTAAAAGGCCTATTACATTACACGATTTCTTGGGGTCGAGTCAGGGTAGTGTACTAAGAAACAGGGAGTCAGGGTCCCTAAACAGGACGACCTAGTGGTTTCGACCGCCCTGCTTCCCTGCCGCGCTATAGATCGTGTAGTGTAATAAGACTAAGAGACAGAGAGGAAGGGAGCTCAGTTGCGTGGTCGCAAGCGCAAAGTTTACATTTCTGTCCGTTTATTATTTAAAGTTCTGGTGCGTCGATCTACTCTCTTAAATCATTGCTCGTAACTATCTCGTACGCTAAAGAAAAAGATGACCTCAATGTCATTGACATCTACAGAGACATGCCTTATCTTTGGAGGAAAGAGCACAAGGACTATTCCAATAAAGAAATAAGAAGCGAAGGCTTTAAAGTACTTGTACAAATTTATATGGTTTATGTGGGCAACAGGCGACGCTAATGTAAAAAAATATAGTGGACTTGAATTTTAAAAGCCGTATGACCTCAAAATAATAATAAGCAATAAATGTATCGTAGTTTTTAAAATATAAACTATTGGTAAATTATTGTGCATGCCTTAAGCGCATTAAAAAATTACGTATAACATGATTATACTTAAATTTTTAAAGTACATAGTTTAATTACACACAAGTTTTGACTAAAAACCTTATACGAGGGGCACACTGAAATGATCGGGAATAAGAAAAACCACATGCACGGTATAGCTAAATTGTATTTTATTGTTTTTCGAAGTATTCTCCGTTCAACTTAATGCACTTTTCCATTCGTGCAAACCAATCATTAAAACAGTAATTCCAGTCTGAATTTGATGTTGTCAAAATGGCTGATTTGTACGCTTCCACAGCTGCTTCGGGGTCTTCAAACCGTTGACCGCGTAATAAATATTTCATTCTAGGGAATGTAAAGAAATCGTTTGGGCTCAGGTCAGGACTGTACGGAGGATGGCTCATCAGCTCAACGTTTTCCTGCTTCAAAAAATCATTTGTCTTCCGAGCCGTATGGAAGCTCGCATTATCGTGATGTAAGATGGCGACGTTTCGGGTTATTTTTTTAGAGTTCGGCTATCATTTCTGGCAAACAAACCGTGATATACCACTCAGCGGTAACCGTCCTGCGTTCCTGTAAATGAATTGTAGCAACATGCCCCTTTTTCGAGACAAACGTAGCGACCATTTTCTTTGACACGCTGTGGGAGAGAACCACTTTCGTTGGTTTGACCTCGTCTTCGAAGACCCAAACTGCTGACTGATGATTTCTTTCAGGTTTGTATGAATAAATCCATGATTCGTGCACCTGAGCATTTGACTTCCCTCCGTTGAAGCGTTGCAGAGTATTCCCGCACCAATCTACACGAGCCGCCTTATGCTCTTCGGACAAATTGTGGGGAACCCAGCGGGAAACTAGCTTTCTTACACACAGCTCATTATGTAATATCGAACGAATTGCAGTCATTCCAATACTTATAACGGCCCGAATCTGCTCGTATGTCACATGACGGTCATCTAATATAATAGTTCGCACAGCTGCGATGTTTTCAGGCGTGACCGCTGTTTTTGGTCGACCTGCAGAAGAAACAATGCTGAGCGACACACGACCGCGTCGGAACTCGGCATACCAGCGGTATATTGTCGTTTGACTCGGTGCTTCAACATCATAAATCGAAATAAGTTCGCTGAGACATTTATCTTGAGATAAGCCTTGAGAAATGTTCACGCGTGAGCTCCATTTCTGTTAATGACGTGTTGACTTTAAACCAACACAGTTTATGTTTTTAAACATTATTTTTTAATTGTTTGAATGTCATTAAGATTCTAAGAGGCCAGTATTCAAATTCTAAAAAGGTTTTATTGTAACTCAATCCGAATTATTCTATTCCCGATCATTTCAGTGTGCCCCTCGTAATTATACTATACTTCCAATTTTCCGATAACTTTGTGTCAAATTTCAATTTAAAAAAAAGCTTGAAAATCCAAAATTGCACAAGTCATAAGATCGTGAAATTCTATTCGTCAAAGAGTTCCAGTAGCAGTCACCGAAGTACACCTTCAAGTCACTCCATCAACTCCGGAGGTAAGGTCAATTCATAACTAACAAAATGAGGCCATACTCTGCACACCAAGTTCTACTGTTCGAGGAGTTCCAGTGGCATTCACCGAATCACACCTTCAGGTCACTATCAAGTCCGGAGGTAAGGTCTCATTATAACTAACATAACAAGCACAATCTCGGTACACCTAGTTCTATTCGTCGAGGAGTTCCAGTAGCAGATACCGAAATACACCCCTCAGGTTACTCCATAAAGGCCAAGACGTATAATTATATTTATATATAAATCCTACGTACTTTTAGCGAAACACAATATTGTAATAAAAATCTGTAATTATAAAAATAATAACCTTGGTCAAGTATGTATGAAATTTGGTTTTTGAAGTACGTAAGTACATTATACTTCAATGTTTTTGAAATATTTTGTATTTCTACAGCGATCGATATTCTTGATGCCTATTACCGCTGCTGGATGCATACATGTATGGATACAGTAATCCACTCACGACAGCGGCCGAGCCCGAAGTGCGAGTGAGCTGTGAGGCAAAGTGTATTTAGTAAAATAAATTATTACAAAGCTGCTTAAAACACCGAAAATTTCAGCATTTCTCTGTCGAAAAACATAAATTATAACTAAACAAAACAAAATTAAACTGGTATTTACATTCAATGGATGAAGAGATTAAAAATAGATGGAGTTAAACAATTCATATTTTCAAAAGTTGTTGTGTTTACCTCCATTCGAACATGATAAATCTACACCATAAGCCACTAAAACCGCTTTTTATGTAAAAATAGCAATTAATGAATTAAAAAAATAATAATAAGTCCAACAATCATTTATCTTTCTGGCAATGTGTATATGTTCAATATGATTGTTTGATACGATTTCATGCGAAAAAACGTTGGAATCTTGATTTTTAGGCGCTAGTAGAACATACGAGGGCGACACTGAAAGTTTTTAGAACTGAACAAATTTTGAAAATGGAACCCTTTGCCAATAATCTTGTGTATATATTTTATTAATTTGTCATTTGTTTACGATTTGGCGGCAAATTGAAAATGGTCTGTGTTACGTCAGCATGAATTTAATGCGAGGAAATTTTTGTACAATGATTTTTTATGACTTTCGATGTCATTTAAGTCAACAAGAAAGTTGTGTAAAGACTTCGATTAGCCTTTCACGATTAAGCCCCATTTCGTGCCACTGTTTACAATTGGTTTAACGAGTTTAAACGTGGTCGCACTAATCTCACCAATGATCTGCGTGACGACGGCCTTCTACGGTGACGACAAGATAACATCAGTGTTGTGCGGCGTATAGAGACTGACAAAAGAGTGACTTATCAGCAGATTCTGACAAGCTTAGGCATGGGTATGAGACAAATGCACAAAATCCTCCATGAACATTTAGCGGTCAGGAAGCTTTGTGCCCGGTGGATACCTCATAATTTGACAGAGGCCCAAAAACTCCGTCGTGTTGATTGATGTCGTGAAATGGTTCAAAGATTTAACGGAAGTGACGCAAATGCTGTGTTCAACATACTTACGGGTGACGAAAGCTGGATTTATTGTAATTATCCTGAAACTAAGAGACAGTCTGCTGTCTGGGTGTTTCCTTCCGAGGGTTTGTCAACTAAAGTGAAGAGAGGTCGAAGCGCGGGAAAAAAGATGGTGACCTCGTTTTACGGAAGGACAAATCATTACGCAACAATTGTTTTAGAGGATCGAAAAACAGTTACTGCAATGTAGTACACTAACAATTGCTTGCCACTTGTCTTGGAATAAGTTCGAGAGAAACGACCTCGCAGTACCTCCTTCATCACGATAACGCCTCGTCGCACACCGCCAAGCAAACAATCGACTACTTGGCGACGTTAGACGTGGAATTACTGGGTCACCCTACAGCCCAGACCTCGCATATTGCGATTTTATTTATTTCCGAAAATAAAAGAAAAACTTCGAGGAAAACGTTTTATGGACGCCGAAGAAGCAGTGGCTGCATTTCAAAATGCCGTCGAAGAGACCCCTAAGGACGAGTGAGCAGTGCTTTTTTCAGTGGTTCCATCGCTTAACGCATTTAACGGTGGTAGAGCCACGCAGCAGTTTTTGCTGTTGCACGTATGGGCCGGCTCGAGCCGGGTTGGTACCACGACCTCACAGAATAACCGCGTGGAGTAGAAGCTCTGCTTCTGCGTTTCGTCTGGTGAGTGCAGGTGGCCTGAGACCCAATTCCGCCCCCCCCATCAACATGGTAGCGGAATTACACGATAGACTACCCCAGGAGGGTACCAGTACCCCTGGAGAATCCCTCGCTGAGCATCCACGACCATGTTATTCCGATCCTGAGTGTGGGTGCTCAGGCTGCCCCGCGTATTCTGGGGGGGGGGGGGGCAAAATTCCGCTCAAAAACATAACTGCTCGGGGCAAACTGAGCAAGAACACCAAGGCGACCCCAGCCACGCTATCCGTGAATTTCTGCAACATCAGGGGACTTCACTCTAACCTAAACGCCGTCCACTACTATCTCGAGACGGCGAAGCCGGCCTTGCTCTTTCTGACCGAGACGCAGGTTTCCTCTCCGGCTGATAATTCGTATCTCTCCCACCCGGGGTACAAATTGGAGCATTCCTTTGTGCCTCGGGCTGGAGTTTGCGTGTATGTCAAGAGAGGACATCTGTTCTCGACGCCTCGGCAGTCTTGAAGGTTCGGACCTGTCCATCCTTTGGCTACGCGTAGACAGCGACGACCATCCGCGCGTCTACGGGTGCCTCTATAGGTCCCATAGCGGTAATGCCGAAACAGACCGACTCATTGACCACGTCCAAATGGCTACAGATTCCTTGCTACAACAGGTCCCATCTGCAGAGATCGTGATCCTTGGCGATTTTAACGCCCACCATGCCGAATGGCTCGGTTCACGTTTAACCGATCATGCAGGGAGATCTGTTTTATGACTTTGCCTTGGCATATGGTCTGACACAACTGGTTACATCGCCTACGCGGATTCCAGATGTTGAGGATCATACACCTTCCCTGTTGGACCTTCTGCTGACCTCTCATCCGGACGGATATCAGGTTTCCGTCGATGCCCCTTTTGGCTCTTCGGACCATTGTCTGATCCGGAGTGTGGTGCCACTCACGCTCCCCTCGCGGTTGCGTTCTGCAGGTTGCCGCCGTGTTTGGCATTACAGGTCGGCGGATTGGGACGGAATGCGGTCTTTCTTTGCTTCCTACCCATGGCGGGTTTGCTTCTCGCCGGATGATCCCAGCGCTGTTGCTGACTCTGTCACTGATGTGGTGCTACAGGGAATGGAACTATTTATTCCATCATCTGTGGTACCCATCGGAAGCAGATCTCAACCTTGGTTTGGTCGCTCCTGTAAGACTGCATTACGCAGTAATCAGGAGTGTTATCAAGCCTGGGCTGCGGCTTCGGCGACTCGGGATGTAAACACCAGCACACATAAAAAGAAGAATAACTTCGCCTTCAGGTACTTCAAAAGAGTTATTGCCAAGGCAAAGTCAGAGCACATAGGCAGAATTGGCGAGAAACTAGTTCGCCTTCCTTCGGGAACCCGTGCATTCTGGTCTCTCGCCAAGGCTGTCCAAGGGAATTTCTGTAAGCCATCATTACCATCTCTGCACAGGGAGGACGACTCACTGGCCCACGACGCAAAAGAAAAAGCCGACCTTTTAGGCTCCCTTTTTGCGTCCAACTCGACTGTTGATGACGGGGGGAACACACCGCCGACTATCCCGCGGTGTGAGTGCTCCATGCCGGATGTGCGGTTCTCACAGCGCTCGGTTCGCAGAGCACTCCTCTCCCTTGACATCCACAAGTCGAGTGGGCCTGACGGAATCCCCCCAATTTTGCTGAGGACGTGTGCTCCGGAGCTGGCACCGGTTCTAACGCGTCTTTTCCGGTACTCCTACTCCCAAGGCGTAGTCCCGAAATCATGGAAGACAGCTTTTGTTCACCCGATCCCTAAAAAAGGCGACCGCTCAGACCCGTCCAATTAGGTACAGGCCTATCGCCATCACCCCCTTGTTCTCCAAAATAATGGAATCCGTTATAAACTGCCACCTCATGCGGTACCTTGAGGATCACCAGCTGATTAGTGACCGCCAGTACGGTTTTCGTCGGGGTCGATCAGCTGGTGATCTTCTGGTCTACTTAACTCATAGATGGGCGGAGGCAGTAGAGTCCAAGGGGGCCGTTAGTTTGGACATTGCGAAGGCCTTCGATCGGGTTTGGCACAAAGCGCTTCTTTCGAAGCTCCCTTCCTATGGGCTTCCCGAGAAATTGTGCAATTGGATCACCAGCTTCCTTGCAGATCGGAGCATCAAGGTCGTTGTAGACGGTGCATGCTCCGACTACAAGCTTATTAACGCTGGTGTTCCACAAGGCTGCGTGCTATCACCAACGCTGTTTCTTCTGCATATCAATGATGTGTTGCAAGCCGGTAGCATTCATTGCTATGCAGATGACAGCACTGGTGATACTCTATACACCGGCCGTGCCAATATTTCTGGGGAAAACGTCACTGAGTACTGGAACAAACTTGTCTCTGAAGTCGAGTCTTTTCTGGACAAAGTCTCGGATTGGGGGCGACTAAATCTAGTCCAGTTTAATCCTCAGAAGACACAAGTTTGCGCGTTTACCGCTAAAAAGAACCCCTTTGTCGTATCTCCTCAGTATCAAGGTACTCCCCTTGTTGTCTCAGCCATTATCGGAATCCTCGGCGTCGACATATCGAATGACGTGCAGTTTCGTGGTCACTTGGAGGAGAAGGCCAAATTGGCCTCTAAAAAGCTTGGCGTGCTCAGCAGAGCGGGACAGTATTTCATGCCGGCTCAACGCCTGCAACTTTACAAGGCGCAGGTTCGGCCTCACATGGAATACTGTTCCCATCTCTGGGCTGGGGCTCCCTAGTGCCAGCTCCTTCCACTTGACCGCATCCAGCGCAGAGCGGTTCGAATCGTCGACGACTGAGTCCTTTCCGATCGGCTCGACTCATTGGCGCTGCGAAGAGATGTTGCATCTGTTTGCATTTTCTTTCTCATTTACCACGGGGGAGTGCTCTGAGGAACTGTTCGGATTAATCCCACCTGCCAAATTTCGCGAACGCACATC
Organism: Parnassius mnemosyne; assembly: GCA_963668995.1. Lineage (NCBI taxonomy): Eukaryota > Metazoa > Arthropoda > Insecta > Lepidoptera > Papilionidae > Parnassius > Parnassius mnemosyne. The sequence continues at coordinate 30,549,826 of CAVLGL010000024.1, read as the reverse complement.
GCGGCAGAATTCCCGATACCATCCACACCATTTGGATGATTGGCGGTCCACCACTGTGCGATTTAGAATATGTTTTCTTCCTCGCACAACTTTCTTGTGGAAGAGTTTACCACCAGCGATTTTTCCGGACCAATACTACTTAGGGACCTTCAAGAAAAGAGCCTACGCCTTTTTAAAAAAATGCAGCGATGTATTGATGTAAATGGACACTATTTTGAAAAGATATAATAAAACCAATAACTTGCTAGTTTGTTCAGTTTTTGATGTCACTTTTAGTGTCACCCTCGTACCTACGCACTTTGCGCTTAAGGCAGAGATTATCAAACTTATTTCTTTTAGCTTTTACCCTTCGAATTATTTTCAGCGCCCCCAATTTTTCATATACTCCTAAAACTTAAAAACCACCATTTCATTATATTAATTAATTTAGTTATGGTGTGCTATATTAGTCGGTTCTGGTTTTTAAACTTACATTCTAAACTAAACATTATTACCAGTGAGCGCAAATAAAACGCAACTTTATAATATTAAGAATATCATCATCATCATTACAGCCCTTCACAAGTCCACTGCTGAACATAGGCCTCCCCCAAGGAATGCCACAAAGCACAGTCCTGAGCCACCTGCATCCATCGAGTTCCTGCTCATCTCACCAGGTCGTCACTCCATCTAGTGAGGGGACGCCCAACACTTCGCCTGCCGGTACGAGGCTGCCACTCGAGAACCGTTTTTCCCCATCGGTTGTCGGTTCTTCGAGCTATATGACCGGCCCATTGCCACGTCAGCTTACTAATCCGTTGGGCTGTTAGTCACTCTGGTCCTACTGCGGATATCCTCATTTCTGAGTTTATCACTCAGAGAAACTCCGAGCATAGCCCTCTCCATAGCTCGCTGAGCGACCTTGTGCTTCCTCATCCCGCCAGCAGTGAAGGACCACGTCTCAGTTCCATATGTCATCACTGGCAACACGCACTAGTTGTACAGTCTCGTTTTCAACTTTTGAGGTATACCTGACGAGAAGATGTGCCGTAATTTCCCGAACGCTGCCCAACCGAGTTGAATCCGTCGATTGACCTCTCGGTCGAAGTTGGACTTACCTAGTCGGACTATTTGTCCCAGGTAAACATACTCGTCAACGACTTCGATCTTAGTGCTCCCAACAACTACCGGCATAGGTGTGACATGGATATTAAACATGAACTTTGTTTTGTCCATGTTCATCTTAAGACCTATCCGTTGGGAAGCACTATTGAGGTCATTGAGCATAGTGCTTAGGTTTCTCCAGCGATTCTGCCATAAGGACTATATCGTCTGCAAATCGAAGGTGAGTGATGTACTCGCCATTGATGTTGATACCGTATCCTTTCCAGTCCAGAAGCTTGAAAACGTCTTCCAATGCAGCGGTGAAGAGTTTCGGGGATATGACCTCACCCTGTCTTAAACCTCTCTGCAATTGGATAGGTTTCGTACTCTGGATCTGTACTCGGATAGCCATCGTAGCCCTACTGTACAAGCACTTCAGCACTTCGATATACCGACAGTCAACTTGGCACCGCTGAAGGGACTGTAGCACCGCCCAAATTTCGACGGAATTAAAGGCTTTCTCATAGTTCACATACGCCAGACATAGTGGCAAATTGTACTCCTCTGACTTCTGTACAATTTGCCGAAGGGTATGTATGTTGTCTATGGTGCTAAAGCCCTTTCGGAAACCGGCTTGTTCGGGAGACTGGAAGTCGTCAAGTATGTGTGCGAGACGATTCGTAATGACTCTCGAAAACAGCACGTAGACGCGGCTCAGAAGGGAAATCGGTCTGTAGTTCTTCAAGAGAGCGTTGTCATCTTTCTTGAAGAACAAGACCACCGCACTTCCGCTCCACGCCTCCGGTGTAATGCCACCATGTAGGACGGAATTAAAGAGCTTCTGAAGGACTTCAAGTACCGGTTTTCCACCCGCTTTCAGAAGCTCCGCTGTAATTCCATCCTCGCCTAGGGCCTTGCCGTTTTTAAGGTGCTGGAGAGCCATTCTAATCTCGCTCAGACTGACGTCCGGGATATCATCGGTATAATGATATCTTCGGAATAGTGTCGGATAAGACTCGCTCTTGGATCGTTACTCACACTTGCGTGTGGCTCCAATGATGACGTGTACAGCTGCCCATAGAACGTCTCAATCTCACTCAAAATCTCAGGTGCCCCGGAAACGATGCTGCCACATTCTGTCTTCAGCTTTGACAGTTGGCTCTTTCTGGCAGACAGATCTCTGACAAAGACTTTGGAGCCTTGGTTCCGCTCGATCGCTTCTTCAATACGAGCTGTATTGAAGTTGCGTAAGTCCCGCCGCATGCATTTGGAGATCTGTCTGTTCAGTTGCCTGTATGCTGTCAAATCTGTTGAAGAATGTAGCTTCATCTCTCGTCTAACAACCATGAGATTAAGAGTGTGATCGGAGAGTTTTTGTGTTCTTCTGCGGCGGATCTTGCAGAACTTAGCTCTGACCGCATGGACAGTTTCCACGAGCTTGTCATTCATATCGTCCACTTCATTGCAGTCTTCTAGGCACTGAAAACGGTTTTGTAACTCGAGCTGAAAGGTTTCGGTACTTCGGATTAGAGCACGAGGGGGACGGAGCGTTGACTTCATTAGACGAGACCTCTCCAACTTAACGTTTAGGTTCAGTGTGCCTCTAACCATTCGGTGATCGCTGCCGGTTTTCACCCTCGCGATCACTGAGACATCACTGAACAGTTGTCGTCTGGTCGTCATAATGAAGTCAATCTCATTTTTTATCGAACCGTCGGGGCTCGACCAGGTCCACTTCCTGTGGGGCCGCTTCTGGAAGAAAGAGTTCATCATAAAGAGTCCCTCTTTCTCCATGAAGTCGGCCAGCTGCTGGCCCCTTGGGTTCCGTTGCCCTATTCCAAATTTTCCTACTTTCAGCTCACCATTCTCTCTTGTGCCTAGTTTTGCATTGAAGTCTCCCATTAACACCATATATTGGGTTTTGGAGGAAGGCATGGCTCTAGAGATATCCTCATACATTTCCTCCACCTCATCGGGGTGTGCCGAGGTTGGTGTGTAAACCTGTATGAGCTTCAGCGAATACCGTTTGGTTATTCTGAGTATAAGGTACGCAACCCTCGTCGACACACTCAATCTTTACAACGTTGTTAACGAGAGACTTGTGGACGATAAATCCGACACCTCCTTGGGACAGATGGTCGCCCTCCCGGTGATGGATTAAGTTACCGAATTCGAGGATTACCGTGTCTTCCCCCTTTTCTTTGGACTTCGGATATTCCTATAATATGCCAGCGTAACTTGTCTATCTCTTCTTCCAGCTCCACAATCTTCTCGTCAGTCCTCAGGGTGCGTGCGTTTTATGTTGCCAGGTCGAGTCGCCGTAGGTGGCAACCGAATCTCCACCGGAGATTCTTAGCACCCCCTGCCCCGCCGTTACCATGGTCGCCACCGTAGCCAGGAATAGCGGGGCCGCCGGGGACTGGGGGCCGTTTATTATTGTTATTGCTCATGGGGGGTATATTGCCATAGTTGCCACGCTTGGCGAGCGGGTTGGCAACAGCAGTTTTTTTATTGTATTTTTGCTGTTATCAGGAAGATGGTGCTGCCCATCTCCTGCCTGTTTCCCTTTGTCGCCTTTTACGACACCCACGGGAAGATATGGGGTAGTGGATATTCTTAACCGTCACTACACGAGCTTAAGAATATTAAGGTAGTGGATATTCTGAACCGCCACTACGCGAGATTAAGAATATATTTTATTCAAATTAAAAGAAACAATATAGATAAAAAATAATCTAATGAGATGGATGAATTTCTTGATTTTTAACGAGTTTGTTGATATCAGGTTCGATTTTACTTCAAAATAGTCGTAAGTCGCCGCGTTCGATAACATGTAAACGATTTATTTTTTTAGTAAGCAGCATTGCCACAGCGTTAAATCCACGTTCACACAAATATGACGATGCTACCAAAAATCGTTGAACAATCGATTACAATCCAGGGTGCAACTGTGGAATTGATTTTTGTAGACAAAATTCTTGGTAGCCATTTTTGAATTTGATTTGTATTTCCTCGTTCTTTGTCAGTTCTATAAGTTCTTCTTCCAGTTGGGGTGATAGTGCTATGATGACATTTGAAAAAGGACCTAACACCCAGTCTGCTATTTCCAATTTCACAATGTCCTGGAATCTTTCAATGAAATCACTGTGGAGATTTTCCAAATGTTGGCTGTAGACAAGCAAGTCGTCGTTGTTGCAGGATACTGATAAATTGGGAAAATTATGAAACTCATGTCTGCTGATATTCTTCTTGTGTTTAGTTTATTAAGTTTAAGTCATCGCCTTGAATTTTGAGATTCATATCATTAAGCTATTTATAAAGGTCTGTCAGGTATGCGATATCATTCTTTGATGTGATGGATGAGGTTGTCGCGCAATTCTATGTCTTTGTTTTCCAAGAAATCTACGACAGAGTCAAACAGATCGTAAAATCGAGTCAGACAATTTCCTTTTGAAAGCCAACGCACTTCTGTGTGCAAGATCAATCGGTTGAAATCTTCATCATTAGTAAAACAACGCTGATTAAATTGTCTGTCATTTAAAGAGTTGTTTCGGATTTTATTGACTGCTCTGATGACTTGAAACATTGATTGAAACAGTCGTTTACTTAAATTTCTAGCAACCAAATGTTGTCGATGTACAGCAAGCACATCTTGATTTCAGTTTTTTAAGTACGCTCTGAAGCCTTTTTGACACCCCGTCATAACTGGAGCACCATCTGTAACAGCTGATATAATATTCTTCAAGGGAATTCCTTTTTCATCACAAAACTTTTCCAGTGTTTTAAATATGATTTCTCCTTTGGTATCTGTTTTTAAATATTAGCAAATAATAGTTCTTGACATATTTTGTCATCTTTAATAAACGTCACGTAAGACAGTAACAATGCTTCATTAGTTGGTAAAGTGGACTCATCCAACTGAATTGAAAATTTACTAGTCTTCAGATGATTGCACAATGACTCTTCAATGTTTTCAGCCATTTCATCAATTCGTATGTGCACATAACTATTGCTCAAAAGATTTTTTCGAATTATGTCTGCCGCCGGTTTATGGAACACAGTTGTTATAACTTTTTTTTATTGGCGGCAAAATTAACGTTTCTCCGATGGTGTGTGGTTTATCTGTTTGAGCAATTAACAAAGAGATATTGTATGAAGCTCGAAGTCCGTCATCGTCTTGCTTAGCAGCAACGGAAAAAAGTTTTGATACACTTGGCTGTGCATTATGCTTTTTTTCCAGGTCTTGAAAATAGGCTAAATTTGTGTCCTTATCTGGATGCATTTTATTCAAATGATCTTGAAGGCTTCAACGCTTCGTTTGAAAATTTTTTTGAACAATAAAGGCACAAAGGCAAAGATGGATTTGTCGAATTCTCTATGAATCCATATTTAATATATTGCTGTCTCTTCTTTTTTGCTTCCGACGTGGCTTTGGTTTTTACAAATACGTAAATAAAGTGTTGAACTTAAAGACAGGAATAAGACAAACACGCACAAACTCGTTTAATCGATCGACGATACGCTCAATTGTACTGAGCAAGTTAAGACAAGTATCGATGAACTAGCCGATTGCTACCGGATTGCACCAATAGCGTTATTTAACAAAAACTTATTACAACTTGATTGCGTACGGCGTACTGGCTATCCTACGAAATCTATAATTTATATACCATCATACAGGGTAGAAATATAAACTTGTGGCGGGTAGATGGAAAAGCGGAGATCTCCCGCCGGGCAAGGTGTTCTGCCCGGGGAGCGGCCAACGCTCCGAGTTGTAGTTCAGAGCTATTCTATATATACTGCTTTAACTTCGGAACTTTGTTAGCGCGATTTAGGCTTCGAATTGTTTCTCTTGTGGCGCGACGACAGCGCCGCCACAAACGAATTATTCGATATTGAGTAGTAGGTAGATTTTAATTTTAGTAAATTTTAAAATATAAATTATCTAAATGAAATTACAAATCTATCATCCACTAAATACCTAAACCACGCCAACGCCCCCCATTGTTTTCTGGGCCCCTTGACGCCCCCGTCTAGGTCTACAACGCCCACAAGCGGGCGTTATGGACCACTGAGAATGAGTGGCATAAGGCATGCAATAGAAATAAGGATGACAATCAAGTACACCGTCCATTCCATGATAAGCTGTTATATCTGTTCTCAATTAAAAATCGAAATGCAGATGTTCTATCACCCTCTTCACTTACCATACAAAACAAAGCAGCATTAAGCTGTAATTTCACACTGTACTTTTATGTGTGGAATGCATATTCTCCGGTCAAGTACACCCATTCATGCTGCTGACTTCATGAGCTAGATTCCTAGTCATAGTTCTTTTTATTTCATTAATAATTTCTTGCCTAAACATCCGTGACTGTTTAGAAATATAAAGTATTAGCAACCGCCCCAGCTTCGCACTAGTGCAATATATATGTGGTGTCATTTATGTTTCAAATAGCACTCTTCGATCAATTTATGTTTTGCCGTTTTGGTATTGATAATTTATTGTTAAGAAAAGTGCGTTTAGCAAGAAAATATTTCTTTAAAAATATACTTTTTCATTACGTGTGGCTTGTTGCGTCGCTTGATATATTACTTTAGCGAATTTTAGTGTGTACTTTAGTGAATTTAAGCTAAGACTAGATAAATAGCATCTCCAGGCTTAGTTAAAATCAATCAAGCGGCCAGTACGGTTTGCACTGCTATTTAAGAATAACTCAATAATTTTTTTCTGATTTCAGGTAAAGTATTCATGGCATAAATTACTAGGAGTAAGATCTGAAGGAAAATGCTGCCACCCTCAATTACTAATGAGTCTGTCCATTGAAGACAGAGTAAATACTCCAACTCCGGTATGAACATTCTTATCATAATTTATAGATTTTTCTATCTATACAAATAAATAAAAATGAAGTGTCTGTTTGTAATGTCAAAATAACAGCTTTTTACTAAATGCATAAAGTATAATATACGCTATTAATAACAACAAAGAATTTTAAAATTTTTGTCTGTCTGTCTGTCTGTCCGGCTAATCTCCGAAATGGCTAAACCGATTTTGACGGGACTTTCACTCGCTGATGCTATGAGATGTTATGAGGAGTGACTTAGGATATTCTTATTTAGAAATAGAATTAGGATTCCGGGCTAAAATAATTAAAACCCATGAAATCGTAATAAAATCCACGCGGGTGAAGTCGCGGGGGACAGCTAGTTATTAATAAAGTTGTTCTAAATTTTCCACTCCCTTCTGACCACCTTCGATCGACCATCATATGTTATGAGATAAGAGATTATAGGGCTCTAGACACTCTAGACCAGGGGTGGCGAACCTTTATGTATTAACGTGCCATTTTTTTTCTAAAGAAATGTTTAATGACGCCATAAACGTGCCGTAAAATATTTTTTTACTTCGTGATTACAGGCGCGCCCAAACATACCGTAGCGTAGGATCACTCGTGTTCGTTGGTGACGTGCGCAAAATATTGTGTCGCGTGCCATTGATGGCACGCGTGCCATTGATTTGCCATCCCTGTTCTAGACTGAAAAAGTCCAATCCCTCGCTTTGCATTTAAAATAATGAAGCTATCTTTTAGATGCGTGTATTTAACAATATAATGTCCTCCAGACCGAATCAGGGTCACGGCGACCAGTCTCAACAGAGATTAGCCATCTGCAGGGGCTAATAGACAGGACATTATTATAGTGCCCAAGTGTATGCGAAAGCACAGTTGCACTCTATTCCCTCACTCTCATAGTCCGATGGGACGGTAATCCGACACGACTGGAGAGAGATCAGGGCAGGGGGTGAAACATCGCCAACTAGAACATTACTAACTAGTATCTCATATTTACGCATTTACTTTTTAAATAAAACAACTGGTACAATTAAAAATTTTGTACAACCAACTTCAATATAAATAAAATGATAAGATCATCGATGTAGTTGAAAATCTGCATTATTAAGTATAACTCAAATAACTACTGGCCAGATCTTGATCAAATTTATATGGGACTACATTAGAAGCCCGGTGCTTCTAATGTAGTTTAGTTTTAGTTTACAAATAAAAAAATAATAATCAAAATCGATTCACCTAGAAAAAAGTTATGAAAAACATAAAAAATACAGTCTAATTGAGTACCTCCTCCTTTTTTTGAAGGTTAAAAATATGTCATAAAATAAAAGTTTAAAGTTTATGAGGCTAAATGTTTGTTTTTATCTATTTTTTTTTAGTAAAAGGCTAATGTGGTTAAGTATCATATAAACAATATTTAATTTTTCACAGTTATTGTGTTCGTATATACAATATGTAACAAAAACCCTATGGTTCCCGTTAAGTGCGTTATCAGGATCATTATTCAAACGTATAGAAATAACTTTAAAAAAAAACTCGAACAATATATTTTTTTAATTTATTTAAAACAAATTATTGTATGCAAATTGTATGTGGTTTTATTACCTCTGCATTGTCTGGGGTGTAAGAGGATTGTCAAAGACGCCGCTTTGCTTAGTTTTAGCATCGGCTAGTATCAGTAAGAGGTAATAAAACAACATAAAACTAATTTTTTTTTTAATAAAATAAAAAAATATGGTCGAGTTTTTTAAAAAAAGTTATTTCTATAGGTTTGAATACTCACCTTGATAACGTACTTAACGGGAACCACAGGGTTTTTGTTACATGTTTTATATGCATAAATTTTATGCTAACTAGTTTTAATTAGGACACATTTTATTTATTCTCTTTTCATAGTTACCTACCCTCCTTTCTTTTGAAACTGGCGATTATTACCTATGTCAATATACGCCACAGCATTGCAAATAAATAAATAAAGAGAATAAGAGAACCATATTTCATTATTTGTTTTTTGTGATTTCAGCGCAACGAACTTCGCATGTTCCACAGCAATGAAGTAGCATATCCACCGACGTATCGTACCAACGACACGCAATTTACAAGACCGATGTTGTTGACACTTCGTGAGTATCAATTAAACATAATCATAATATCTAATCAAGTATTTAGCACAAGGTCAATCAAGTAAGTTTTTTTTAATGAAAATTTAGCAATGCTATTAATATCACTAATATTCTCTTTAACCACTCTTGGTAAGCTTAGAATGCTTGAGTTAGAAGTGGTTAGCGACAGTAGTAGAATGGCGGTTTCGAACCCACGACGTTTTGAGGTCGCGGTCCACGCTCTGACAATACTGTCGCTAAATATGCTTTTTATCAATGCATAAAAATATTATTATGCTCTATTATCAATGTTGTGTACATCTATAATATGTATGCATTAGGAAGCAGTAGCCGTGGTAACTCAGGGGCTTAGCGCTCGCTGTAAATTTTATAGTATGCTGGCAACCCGGATTTGAGCCCCGCGGGCACCAATGAAATTATAAAAATTAAATATATTTCGAGGACATGTGAAGTTCGCTAACACGCAGTGGAGTAGCGCGACGGACACTTCCTTGCCCTAAATTCTCTCAGAAATGAGAGGAGGCCTGTGCCCAGCAGTGGGACGTATATTTAATGTACTTTAACTGGGGCAGTTTAACTTTTATTAGGAAAGTTGACAAAATATTGACAAAAAAAAGTTGACAAAAAATTACTTTGCGTACAGCCGCTCGACAAAATAAAATGATGTGTCTTACCTAGTTTGAAGAGCATCTCCCGCCCTCCCTCAATCGCGTGCACTATCCCCGTCACCACTAATCCCAGCACCACTACTCCCAACACCACTACACTAGGAAAGACACACCACTGACGACAATACGATACGTGTTTCGCCTCTACACGAGGCATCCTCAGGTGATATAGACTCTACGGTGGCTAACCGTTAAGTGAGCGGCGAGCCAAAACAACTGCGATTTATACAGACCGCTGACGCAACCGCTCTCTACTTAAGGAGCGAGCGACTGCGTCATGCGATAAAACATGCGACCAATCACCGCCGGAGTTACGCAGCCGTTTGTAAAATTAAAAACAAACCGCCGCGCAACACCCGCCTACCCTCCAACCACGCAACCAATCGCCGATCACCGTGAGGGTGACAAACGACCATATTGCGAGGCTCTCTATTGTTAGGGAGCAGGCTTAAAGATATTTAAGAGAGGTGAGTTAGTAACATTTGCGACTATGACCACTCCTTTAAAGTCTTACATACGTGTAATAAAGGGCTGCGGCTATGTGTGATGGAACAGTTAAGAGATATTAAAAAGTATTAATAATAACGTTGTACTGCTGAAAGAACAAACAAATGTTACTAACTCACCTCTCTTAAATATCTTTAAGCCTGCTCCCTAATAATAGAGAGCCTCGCAATATGGTCGTTTGTCACCCTCACGGTGATCGGCGATTGGTTGCGTGGTTGGAGAGTAGGCGGGCGTTGCGCGTCGGTTTGTTTTTAATTTTACAAACGGCTGCGTAAGTCCGGCGGTGATTGGTCGCATGTTTTATCGCATGACGCAGTCGCTCGCTCCTTAGGTCGAGAGCGGTTGCGTCAGCGGTCTGTATAAATAGCAGTTGTTTTGGCTCGCCGCTCACTTAGCGGTTAGCCACCGTAGAGTATATATCACCTGAGGATGCCACGTGTAGAGGCGAAACAGTCGTATTGTCGTCAGTGGTGTGTCTTTCCTAGTGTGTTTTTGGGAGTAGTAGTGCTGAGATTAGTGGTGATAGAGATAGTGCACGCAATTGAGGGAGGGCGGGAGATGCTCTTCAAACTAGGTAAGACACATCATTTTATTTTATCGAGCGGATGTACGCAAAGTAATTTTTTGTCAAATTTAATATAATGGACTTCCGCAAACTAACGCCTGATTCTATTAATTATTTTATTAGGAACATAAAATAATGAATAAAATAAAATATGCTTATATAATAGACCACATATACTTTTGATGTACCTTATCAGTGAGTAAATAACTATACAATGCATGACTAAAGACTCTCTGATAATACAAATAATTTACAATCTGACGTATTGGCAATCATAATAGCAGATGTCTCATACCTTTGACTCTGTTTTCCTTTGTCTCTGGGCTATCTCATATATTCTAGAAGTGACCGTACTTCTAGAATATATGAGATAGTTTGCCATATTATTTTTACGAGAATTTATGAGATTTTATTTACTTTTCCCTTACAGTAAACATTTTGGGACGAAATGACAAACATTATTAATACATAATATTTTTTATTTAGAGGAGTACATAGAAGAAAGTAAAAAGTCTGTGTCGTCCCCCGATCTCCAACCGCAACTGATATGTGAAGAAGGGCTCATACAGATCGGTCAAGGAGAGCAGTTATTTATTCTGAGCTTTGTGATAGGTTCTGTGGAGAACTTGGATTTGGTAAATATAGCATTTGGTTTGTGTATTTATAATAATCAAAATCAAAATCGTTATTGGCCTCACATTAATTATAAATTATAAAAATGAATCGCTAAATGTGTTGCTAAGCGCAAATCTCGAGAGCAGCTGAACCGATTTCGCTAATTCTTTTTTTCTAATAATATTTCTTGAAGTACTACGAAGATGATTCTTATGAAAAGAAAAATTTGAAAAAATGCCTGAAAAAGTCTAAAAACAACACTTTTCTATATTCCCACACAAAAGATTCGTAATAATACTTAAAAGTCAATTTGAACTTTAATACCATACCATAAAGTTTAAGTGTTAGTGGTGGGGTTCCGGGAAGGCAAAACAATTCAGTGACATTAGTATCGTATAAATATTAATGTCAATATTTATACACACTGGCAGATAGCTGATGTTATAAGGAGCAACTTGGGCTGCTTTTATTTTAGGGTTCCGCGAAAAATAACTTCACGCGGGCGAAGTCGCGGGGAACAGCTAGTTATGAAATATACAAAAATGAGAATGACGGTAGTCCAATGTACGCTAGTTCTATTTTTGATGCCGACACCATTAACTGCAAGGATTTGTAGTTTTAAATGCTTGATTTATCACGTTTTCGGCGTTGAAAAAGAAAAAACTTCGGTTGTAGGACTGCACGTCAGAAGTAAAACTTCTTAGCTTCACAAACTTGTAAACATTATTTTTGGTTCTTAAGAAATATTTTTAGGAAGCATTTTTATTAGAATTTTTTTACCAACGTATTAATATAGTAATAACTTTTTCATTTATTGCGCTGTTTTACATATACATATATATACACACATCTGTATATATGTATCAGAGCGTGACGGTCACGCGAGTTCAGCGCTGGATCCCATCGCCAAAATGCCCAATGTGCCCAAAGAATTTTTCACTTCAATATCGTTATAATTTAACAAATATGTTATATTTTATAAGTACCAAAATCTACGTTTACGAAGTTGCCGTTACTCTGAAATATTAACACAAAAATACTTCTCCTTATTCCAGTTGCTGCCAAATGACATTAGCAAAGAATCTGTTGATTGTTGCGTCACGTATTCGATTTTCACGCACAACATAATGACTGATAGGTATGTTACATTTACTTTGCTAAGAGTGTGATGATGAAGGCCTATTGCCCGATTAGATACAGTGACAATTCCCAAATATTTAAAAAATTGTCAACGGAGTAAGACATATTATATTTTGTTTATAAAAATAAGGGTGTCAAACGAGCACACAGTCCACCTCCACCAGTACACCACCATTTAAGTAAATGCTGTGGCTGAAGAGCCTTATGTCGAATTTACACCAAATAAATATCAAAGGAGCTGTCGCTTAATGTAGAGATTCAACTGATATTCTGTTACTATCCAGTATCCATTTTTTTTTGTCCAGCTGGATTTAAACGTGGTAGAGCCGCGGGTCGGCTCGACCGGGAAAGAACCACGCTCTCAGAGAATACCAGCGTAAAATAGCAGCTTAATGCTGCTGTGTTACGTATGGTGAGTGAAGAGAACCGGAGACCCTTTTTACTGGAAAAGAGACATTCCATCTTTGTCCTCACGGCTGACTATGTACGCATCTGCATTTTGATTCGCAAACGAGGATAGATGTTGATGTCTATGGGTTCCAGCAACCACTTACGATCAGATGGACTGTGTGCTCGCTTGTCACTCTTATCCTATAAAAAAAATTGTATACTTGTGCATAATACGAATCCAAAGACAGAATTTTTATTATTTTATAAACGATACGACGTGTTTTAAATTACGGTCTGTTATAATTTTTTTTCTTTCTCTCATATAATATACTTCTTCTTAGGTTTATAACCTCATAATATATCGGAAGCTATGAGATCCTCTTGACATGTTCAATAGTAGACCCCGGAATGAAACTGGGTCATATATTCTCTTATTTTTCCTTACACTGCGTGTATTAACCGTAATTACTAGAACCGAGTTTTTTTGTATTATTAATTAATTTATAACTAAAATTCAGAGTGGGCGCAACATCGCTCAGCACGGGCAGCAGTGCATTATTTAACCAGCGCACATCGCTTCGGCTTAGGAGCGAGCTTTCTTCGCTTAACCGCTACTTTGCGGAGTGCCCACATCTAGTCGTGAGAGTTTGCGTCGCCGAAAGAGATGTCGGTATGTAACTGTTTATTTTGTACTTTATATAAAATACGAGTAGCTTTATATATAGCGTTACTATTCCAAACGCAGCAGTATTATGGATGCTATTTCACATTGACATTCTTTAAAGGTTTCATCTTATACATACTTTACCAATGCGATACAGTGATAGCGCATTGATTGTAAAGTGTTCCTAAACGTACTTTACACTTTATACGCTGTTACTTTATTTGACGCACTTTACAACTATTAAGTTTCGTACTATATGGTCACCTTTGGCTTTGCCGCTCTATAAACCAAAACTAGCAGGAGGACAGAGACAAAAACACAAAGTCGTATACCATAACTAATATATTAAGAAAAAAATAGCAAACAAGCTTTCGCAATAATTAGGAATACTTCAAAAAATTAACTACACTACACAATACTAAAATCGACTAAAATATTTACTATAAAGTCAACTGTCAAAATGGCGTCGATGAAGCAGCGCCCTTTTGTCCCTTTAATATTTGGTTGATTGTTGAATAGCTATCTGTTCATACAAACAAGGCTGTAGTTTTTGAGTTATAAGTGAACATATTAACCTGATGACCATATTACCCACACGTACTATACTCTATTAATATCTAAACGTATAAGTAGCGGCACGAAAGTCTAGCGGTGCAATTCAATTCGTGCGCGACAGTACCCATGCGCAGCTGTTCCCTCCACGTTTCGTTCGTGCCGCAACTTGTACTTTATACGCTGTCTCTTTGACGCACCTTACAACTAACACGCTATCACTTTATTAAAGGTACTTTATACGCTGACACTAAACTTTACATTGCAGGCGTGTGCAGCTTAGACCTACGTAAACTGGTGCCCACGGAAAGTCTGCAGCAGTTCATCAGCGAGTTCTGCAACAGCGACCACTCGCTCACGATACACGAGCGCTGCTACGTGTTGCGCTGCGAACAACGCGCTCAAACGAGTTCGGACACGCGCCGCCCCTACATGGACGTCGAGATCAGCCTAAAACATATCGGACAAAAGAACATTAAACAGGTATTATGCTTAGATGTTTAGAAGAACACATAGCTCTTTTTTTTTTTTTTTTTTTTTTTTATAGAATAGGGGGCAAACGAGCATGCGGCTCACCTGATGTTAAGTGACTACCGCCGCCCATGAACAACCGCAACACCAGGGGAATTGCAGATGCGTTGCCGGCCTTTTAGAAAGGTGTAAGCTCTTTTCTTGAAGGTTCCTAAGTCGTATCGGTTCGGAAAATTCGCTGGTGGTAATTGATTCCACAAAGAAGTTGTGCGAGGGAGAAAACTTCTTCTAAATCGCACAGTGGTGGACCGCCAATCATCCAGATGGTATGGATGGTAACGCGAGTTTTGTCGCGACGTGCGATGGTGAAATTGAGCGGCTGGAATTAGTCCGAACAATTCCTCAGAGCACTCCCCGTGATAGATGCGATAAAATACGCAAAGAGATGCAACATCTCTACGCAGTGCCAGTGTATCGAGCCGATCGGAAAGAACTCGGTCGTCGACGATTCGAATCGCTCTGCGCTGGATGCGGTCAAGTGGAAGGAGCTGGCACTGGGGTGCCCCGGCCCAGAGATGAGAACAGTATTCCATGTGGGGCCGAACTTGCGCTTTGTAAAGTTGCAAGCGATGTGCCGGCATGAAATACTGTCTCGCTCTGCTGAGCACGCCAAGCTTTTTAGAGGCCAATTTGGCCTTCCCTTCCAAGTGACCACGAAACTGCACGCTATTCGATATGTCGACGCCAAGGATTCCGATACTGGCTGAGGCAGCAAGGGGAGTGCCTTGAAACTGAGGAGATACGACAAAGGGGTTCTTTTTAGCGGTAAACGCGCAAACTTGTGTCTTCTGGGGATTGAACTGGACTAGATTTAGTCGGCCCCAATCCGAGACTTTGTTAAGCAAAGACTCGACTTCAGACACAAGTTTGTCCCGGTACTCGGCGACGTTTTCCCGAGAAATATTGGCACGGCCGGTATATAAGGCATCCCCAGTGCTGTCGTCTGCATAGCAATGAATGCTACCAGTTAGCAGCATATCATTGATATGCAGGAGAAACAGCGTTGGTGATAGCACGCAGCCTTGTGGAACACCAGCGTTGATAGGCTTGTAATCAGAGCATGCACCGTCTACTACGACCTTGATGCTCCGATCAGCAAGGAAACTGGTGATCCATTTGCACAATTTCTCGGGAAGCCCATAGGAAGGAAGCTTCGAAAGAAGCGCCTTGTGCCAGACCCGATCGAAGGCCTTCGCTATGTCCAAACTAACGGCCAATGCCTCCCCCTTGGACTCTACTGCCTCCGCCCATCTATGAGTTAAGTAAACTAAAAGATCACCTGCTGATCGACCCCGACGAAAACCGTACTGACGGTCACTGATCAGCTGGTGATCCTCAAGGTACCTCATGAGCTGGCAGTTTATAATGGATTCCATTATTTTGGAGAACAAGGAGGTGATGGCGATAGGCCTGTAGTTGGACGGGTCTGAGCGGTCGCCTTTTTTAGGGATCGGGTGGACCAAAGCTGTCTTCCATGAATTCGGGACTACGCCTTGGGAGTAGGAGTACCGGAAAAGACGCGTTAAAACCGGTGCCAACTCCGGAGCACACGTCTTCAGCACAATGGGAGGGACTCCATCGGGCCCACTCGACTTGCTGACGTCCAGGGAGAAGAGTGCTTTGCGAACCGAGCGCTGTGTAAATCGCACATCCGGCATGGAGCACTCACATCGCGGGATGGTTGGCGGTGTGTTCCCCCCGTCATCTAGAGTCGAGTTGGACGCAAAAAGAGAGCACAACAGATCGGCTTTCTCTTTTGCGGCATGGGCCAGTGAGTCGTCCTCTCTGTGCAGAGATGGGAGGGATGGCTGACAGAAGTTCCCTTGGACAGCCTTGGCGAGAGACCAGAATGCACGGGTTCCCGAAGGAAGGCGAACTAGCTTCTCGCCAATTCTGCCGATGTGCTCAGACCTTGCCTTGGCAATGACGCTTTTGAAGGACCTGGAGGCGGAATTATACTTCTTTTTAAGTGCGCTGGTGTTTAAATCCCGAGACGTTGATGCGTCAGCCCAGGCCCGGTAGCACTCCTGCTTATAGCGTGATGCTATTTTACAGGAGCGACCAAACCATGGCTGGGATCTGCCTCCGATGGGCACCACAGAGGATGGAATAAAAAGTTCCATACCCTGAAGTACCACATCAGCAACAGAATCGGCAACAACGCTGGGATCTTCCGGCGAGAAGCAAACCCGCCCCCAAGGGTAGGATGCAAAAAAAGACCGCATCCCGTCCCAATCAGCTGACCTATAGTGCCAAACACGGCGGCAAGCTGTAGATCGCAACTGCGATTGGAACGTGAGTGGCACTGTGCTCCGGATCAGACAATGGTCCGAAGAGCCCAGAGGGGCATCGACGGAGACCTGATATCCGTCCGGATGAGAGGTCAGCAGAAGGTCCAACAGGGAAGGTACATGGTCTTCCACATCTGGGATCCGCGTAGGCGAAGTAACCAGTTGTGTTAGACCATATGCCAAAGCAAAGTCGTAGACAGATCTACCCGCATGATCGGTTGAACGAGAACCAAGCCATTCAGCGTGGTGGGCGTTGAAATCACCGAGTATCACGATCTCTGCGGATGGGACCTGTTGTAGCACGGAGTCTGCAGCCATTTGGACGTGGTCGATGAGTCGGTCTGTGTCGGCATTACCGCTATGGGACCTATAGAGGCACCCGTAGACGCGGGGATGGTCGTCGCTGTCTACGCGCAGCCATAGGATGGACAGGTCCGTACCTTCAAGGCTGCCGAGGCGTCGAAAACAGATGTCCTCTCTGACGTATACACAAACTCCAGCCCGGGGCACAAAGGAGTGTTCCAATTTGTACCCCGGGTAGGAGAGATATGAAGTATCAGCCGGAGAGGACACCTGAGTCTCGGTTAAAAAGAGCAAGGCCGGCTTCGCCGTCTCTAGATGGTAATGGACAGCGTTAAGGTTGGAATGAAGTCCCCTGATGTTGCAAAAATTCACGGATAGCGTGACAGGGGTCGCCTTGGTTGTATTGCTTCGCTTGCCCCGAGCAGCATTAGTCACGAGCGGAATTTTGCCCCCCCCAGAATACGCGGGGCAGCCTGAGCACCCACGCTCAGGAGTGAAGTAGTTTGTTCGTGGATGCTCAGCGAGGGATTCTCCAGGGTTGCTGGTACCCTCCTGGGGTAGTCTTGTATTTAATTTTTTTAATTTTTTAATTCCACTACCATGTTGATGGGGGGGGGGGGGGGGAATTGGGCCTCCGGCCACCTGCACTCACCAAACGCAACGCAGAGGTAAACCTCTACTTCACGCTGGTATTCTGTGAGGTCGTGGTACCACCCCGGTTCGAGCTGGCCCATCCGTGCGACAGCAAAAGCTACCGCTTGGCTCTACCACTGTTAAAACTTTTACTCTTTTACTCACCTGATGGTACTACTATCGCCGTCCATGCGTTGCCGGTATTTTAAAAAGGAGTAGGCTCGTAGAAAAATTTGTGTTTTAATGGTTTCTGGTTGACAAAGAAGCAACAAAAGAAATTTCGGCGTTATCATCTATTTTTATTATACGAGGGTGTCACTGAAAGTTTTTAGAAAATCAAAAACTGAACAAACTAGCAAGTTATTAGTTTTATTATATCTTTTCTGGGAAACCACTGGGAAAAGCACTTTGCCCACTCGTCCTTAGGGGTCTCTTCGGCGGCATCGCAAGGTGCTATAGGGCGGGTGACCCAGTAATTCCACGTCTGACGTCGCCAAGTAGTCGATTGTTTGCTTCGCGGTGTGCGACGAGGCGTTGTCGTGGTGAAGGAGAATCCTACTGCGAGGTTGTTTCTCCCGAACTTTTCCAAGACAAGTGACAAACAAACCACTCTGCAGTAACTGTTTTTCGAATCTAAAACAATTGTTGCGTAACGACCTGTCCTTCCGTAGAACGAGGCCACCATCTTTTTTCCCACTTTTTGACGAGGTCTTCACTTTAGTTCGCAACTCCTCGGAAGGAAACACCTAAACAGCTGACTGACTCTTAGTTTCAGGATCATATCAATAAATCTAGCTTTCTACACCCGTAAGTATGTCGACACAGCATTTGAGTCACCTCCGTTAAATACTTGATACAATTCGCGACACCAATCAACACGACGGAGTTTTTCGGTCTCTGTCAAATTATGAGGTATCCACCGGGCACAAAGCGTCCTAACCGCTCAATGTTCATGGAAGATTTTGTGCACTTTACTCATACTGATGCCTAAGCTTGTCCGAATCTGCTGATAAGTCATTCTTTTTTCAGTTTATCGTACGCCGCACAACACTAATTGTTTATGCCCAAAATGGGCATTTTGAGACGGCACCCAAACACCTTCGACTTTGTCGAATCACCCGATGGTGTCGAGGTGAGGTAATGCCGACGGCGGGGAGAGGCGGCCGCGTGCCGCGGGCAGTCGCTCAACGCGCTGGATGATGTAGTAGCTCGCTGGCAGCGGTACAGTTAATTAGCATGCCTCGGTTGCCGCTGCCGAAATTTCGCGCGACCGATTTTGGGGTTACGGTCTAGATTTTTAGATTTAGTGCATGTTGCTTCGCTACGTAATTGGGGTTTTGTGAAAACCGCCTCGGTTTAACGTTGTCTAGGTTTTAAGTTCTTGACAAGAGGCTTGTATTGTGTTTGACTGATTAAAGTAACTTCTTTGAAAGTAATTGTGCAAATTATATAAGGATTGCGTGTAGAAGTGCATTTTGCAATATTTAACTTGCTCGGGTGACGTGGAATTTCGCACGCGCGCGCCGAGTAGATATACTATATACTATAGAATAGGTATAGGTCTCGCATTCGAACCGCGCATTCCTTTTTTCGAGGGCGTTCCCCGGTTGATTGTTCTGGAAATCATTGTTTAATTATACCGTCGCGTTAAGAGCCTTTTGTGTGTTGACTCTGTAGTTAGTTTGCGTGTCAGCTAGGTTGATTTTGAATTCTTATTGCGGCGTGGTGTTTAATATCGAACGAAGGAACTTAGTTGTGTTTGTAACGCTGAACCGTGTGACTCATGAAGAGATCGCGTTAGTTCCCTATTTGTAATTTGGTGTTAAATGAATCCGGGACATTGAATGTTGAATTTTGAACTACTGTCCGATACTGTGTCGGGTATCAGGTGTTCGATTCTACGATGAATGTGGAATTGGGCGAGCTGAAGTTGGTTAAATGTACAATAAAGTTAATAGACTGAAATAGTGACAATGAAGAGAGAAACTGTCCATTGTGGACGCCTACTGGAGTGATGCAGCATTGTGGGGCAGCATGGAAACAGTCGCGCTGCCAGGTCACCTCAGCTGGGCCAGGTCACCCTCATATACACACCACTAAACACCACTTTACATGCATATACTCTACCTACGGCCTGACCGAGCCTTGGGGCAGTCTTAGATTCGGATGCAAGTACGTACCATTTATCTTCCTAGCCTTCTCCTTATTTTGTAGCATAGTAGGTCATTTTCCATAAGGCCATTTGGGCCCGTCGGACTGCCCACGGCTGCCCGTCGAAGAGGGTACTATGGGCCCTAGTCAAGGCGACTGTATTGTCTGCTATCTTCTCTAAGCACTGTAGTGTAACACAGGCTCAGCACGCACTTAACTAAACACGTCCACTCTCGCCCGAGGCTCTCGTGTAACTGACGCGGTGCGCTCGAGACAGTGACTTATATGCAAACACTACATCTCTTTCTTATCAAGATTTTTTATTTTTTTATAACTCATAACAATCACAAGCAGCTTGTATTGTCTGTATTAATTATTACATATTTTTATCCTGTTCTAGATTTTGTTATTTTTCATTCTGGTCGGGTGGAATAGCCGTCCAATCGCCTACTTTCTTCAAATGTATCACATTTCTCCTAAACCTTTGGTTCGTTTCACTATTGCTTACTGTGCAGTCACCGTCTCGTGCACTCTCTACGATGTGTGGCGTCGGTTTAAAATTTTTTGTAAGATTATTCGATTTTTCCACTGCTTTTACGTAAACTTATCTCCCTGTATTATATCTGAGTGAGTTGCTCTGCGTTTCCTATCTACATACTCTTTTCCTTTTTCTTTTTGTATTTTGTCTCTATCCCTGATATCTGAATCTAAATGATTGTCTGTAATTTATTTCACCTATTGATGGAATTTTATCCCTACTTTTTCGTTGAAAAAACAGTTCAGACGGCAACCTCCCGGTAACTGTAAGGAGGGGTGCTGTTATACATTAGAAGATACTCCCACAAACATTCTTTTAAATCCTTCCTCTTGATCTGGCTGATACGAAGACGTTTCAAAATATCTCTGTTTTGTCTTTCAACTTCGCCGATCACTTGTGGCCAATATGGTACAGTACTAAATAACTTAATGTTACATTCTTTGAACAAAGATCGAAACTCTTCACTAACGAACTGCTTGCCATTGTCTGCGGTGATAGAAATAGGATAACCAAGTCTACTGAACATTTCTTTTACCATTTTAATAATCTGTAAGCTTGTGATGTATTTGTAATTTTTACTTCTTTGTATCGACTATAGTAGTCGACCACTACTAACAGATACTAGTTACTTGGCAATGGTTCCATTAGATCCATTGTGACATCTATCCATGGAGCTGCAGGCAACTCTCGTCTCTTCATTGGTGCAGGTGGGTTTGGCAAACCCACTAACGTACAACCTTTACAGGCCTTTATTAATTGTTCTACGTCTTTATCAATACGCGGCCACCATACCTTTGATCTCAAGCGTCCCTTCATCGCTACGATACCTGGATGACCCTCGTATGCAGCATCTAATACACTTTTGCAGTTGCTGTGGTATTACAATTTTATTTCCACGAAGTAGAATGCTATCATAGAAACAACTCGTTTTCAAAAAATTTGTAACTCTTAATCGAATCGTCCCAGTCGTTCTGATAGACACCCTTTCACACTTTGTAAATCTCTTGGTCTTTTTCTGAATATGCTACAATGGTACTCATTGGTATAGAAACTGGTCTAGAATTTTCAACTATTTGGTACACATGCTGGTCTTTTCCTTTTGTGGGTTATCAGGATAGTTACATAATCGTGACAAGGGATCAGCTATATTTGTTTTTCCTGGCTTGTATACAACCTTGAATGAATAAGACTGTAGCCTCAGTACCCATCGTTCAATCCTCGCACATGGTTTTGACTTAGACCCGAGCAATATCTCTAGCGGCTTGTGGTCAGTGACTAAATGAAAAGACTTTCCAAATAAAAAAATATTAAAATGTTCGACCTCCCAAACTAATGCTAGTGCCTCTTTTTCCGTTTGGCTATACCTTCGCTCGCAGTCTGTCAAAGTTCGATTACTATAGGCAATCATTCTAGGGCCATTTGTATCATTTTGTACAAGGACAGCACCAAGTCCGACAGGGCTAGCGTCTGCTATCACCTGTCTTGCATCTCTAACGTCATAATACCCTAAAATCTATATTTCCGTGAGCATCCGTTTGAGTTTTTGGAATGCTTTATCTTGTTCCCCAGACCATTGTTTTTCCAAGCTCTTTCGTTTGCTCATCTTCTGTCTTAGCAGGTGCTTCAAAAGTTCTGTCATGGCGGCCAAGTTAGGTATCCATTTGTTTATGTAGCTTAAGAGTCCTAAAAAACTTTGGAGTTCTTCTATGGTCTTTAGGACCCTAAATTTCATAATGCTCTCAACGTACTTGTTGAAGGGTTTACTCCTTCATGTGTAAGCGTGTGTCCCAGAAAATTCACATCCTGCGTTTTATATATGCATTTATTGCTATTCAGCACGGCGTTGTTTTTACTAAGTACCTGTAGAACTTTCTTTAGTCATGCGTCATGTTCTTCTTCACTGTTCCCGAATACCAGGATATCATCAACAAAATTGACGACCCCTTCACAGTTTATCAGCATCCTTTCAATGATCTTCTGAAAAATCATGCAAGCGCAGGTAATTCCAAGCATTATTCTTTTTTATCTATATAATCTTTTGGGGGTTATAAAAGTCGTTATGTGTCTGGATTCAGAGTGAATTTCCACTTGATGGAAGGCATTTTTCTTATGTCTAATTTGTTAAACTATTTAGCTATCTTCATTTTAGGCAAAAATGGTCCATAGTAGGCAGGGGGTGGTTTTCTCGCAATATAGCGGCGTTCGTACATCTCATATCTACGCACAAACGTAATTCACCATTTTCTTTCACGATTGAAACATTGGTGAAACCTATTTAGACGGGCCTTGCACTTCTTCAATTATATCACTGTTTAGTGATTCCTTAATTTTGATTGCAACCTTCTCTTTAATGGGGATCGGTACACTCCACTTGATTTATCCCGATACCAAGTTTTAAGACACCCAGACGGACTGCTGTGTTCTTACCCAACAGGTCTCTAGTACCCCCCGAAATCACGTAAATGGTTGTATGTTCCTTTCGTCCATCGACTCGAGTATAGTTTCAAATGAACCCTCTATTGCCAAAGGAGAGTTACTACCATATGCTAATAATGTCTTGTCTGGTCTTTACATTTGATTAAAAGCATATACTTTTTTGCTTTTTTAACTCTTCCCACGTTTTGCAAGATAAGGTTCCTGCGCAATTTCGAATTACACTTTTCCGCAATTTGATCTACGAGATGATCATCTTGCTTTTCGAATGCACACTTTTCGGCCTGTTGACGCAATCTTATCAAAAACTTCTCAAATTTTTCTCCTTTTTCCTGTTTTAGCAATCGAAAAACATGCCGCTCATAAACTTTGCTCCGTTTAGGTTCAAAATACTCGTCGAGTTTTTTTTTTATGACTACTTTAAATACATCAACGGTTTCTGATGATTCGACATTGGCACCCGATAAATTGTAGAATATTTCTTGTATCCCAGGGCCACCAAAATGCAATAGCGTAGCTCGTTTCTTGGGTGCTGATATAGCTTCAGCTGCATCCAGATAGATTAGTAGAGACCTTTTCCATTGTTCACACCTTATAGCCATAGATGTGCTATCACATTAAAGTTGATAACGGTATCATTATTATTATTATTATTTTAGGGGCAAACTGAAACAGTTTCTTATATATTTATTTCCAATTTAATGCTGGTATTTTAATACCCAAAGTCCAATTTAATGGTAGTACTTAGCACCCAAAGTCCAATTTAATGGTAGTGCCTTAGCACCCAAACTCCAATTTAATGGTGGCATCTTAGTACCCAAACTCCAATTTAATGGTGGTATCTTAGTACCTAAACTCCAATTTAATTGTGGTATCTTAGTACCCAACCTCAATTTAATGATAGTAATATGTTTCATAACACTCGCCCTTCTCTTTCGGTTAATTTGTTATACCGACTACTTCCATTGCTGTGCCATTTAGGCTTTGGGTGAATTCAATACCTATAATACGCATTTACTGTATTACTAGTTACCTACTATGCAATTTACAGAAGTCGTGAAGTGTCCACGATTTTTTGTAAGACATATATGCCATGAAAGCGGTAAAATAGTATTTTCATTAAAGGCGATAAATTTCACACCTACATGTAAAATGCCACTAAAATTTAGCTAACGACATTGTATTTCGGTTCGATTCGAGAGGAGTGATTAGTTACATCTACTATTTTTCCATCAAAAATCTTTTTAAATAAAAGTTGTGCTAATAGACATATGTTAAAATAAATCATTATTTTGTCATTGCTACATAAAGAAAATAAATTTTGCACACCATAAGCGTGGTCTCATATGCGAACATATAATTTATATAAATTATTAAAATGATCATAACTGGGTTAAAAACAATAAATCATAATTCATAATCCAAAGTTTTTTTTCCGCGGGTACTCTAGGATTTAGTTTACAATTTGCAATTGCAATGCTAATAGTTGCACATTACTAACCTATTTTTGTTGATATCTTTATACTGGTAGCTTTATACTAACAGGTATTTACCTTTTTTCTCGTCACCACCTGTATTGTCTGCTATCTTCTCTAATCACTGTAGTGTAACACAGGCTTGGCACGCACTTAACTAAACACGTCCACTCTCGCCCGAGGCTCTCGTGTAACTGACGTGGTGCGCTCGAGACAGTGACTTATATTTATATGCAAACACTACAGCGACCTTTGCAGGGGCAGCCGTAACACTAATGTTATCTTCAGTCGTCGCCGTAGAAGGCCGTCCCTCACGCAGATCATCGGTGGGATTAGTACGCCCACGTTTAAAGTCACTAAACCAATTGTAAACAGTGGCA
Organism: Parnassius mnemosyne; assembly: GCA_963668995.1. NCBI lineage: Eukaryota > Metazoa > Arthropoda > Insecta > Lepidoptera > Papilionidae > Parnassius > Parnassius mnemosyne. The sequence goes on along the minus strand of CAVLGL010000024.1, from coordinate 30,524,932 downwards.
CGCAATGGGGCTTCATCGTGAAAGGCCAATCGAAGTCTATCATAACTTTCTTGTTTACTTATATGACAACGAAAGTCATAAAAAATCATTGTACGAAAATTTTTTCGCGTTAAATTCATGCTGACGGGACACAGACAATTTTCAATTTGCTGCCAAATCGTAAACAAATGACAAATTAATGAAATACATATACAATAATATTGGCAAAGAGTTCCATTTTCAAAATTTTAACTTATTTTTTATTATATCGTTTACAAGTGGTCAGTTCTAAAAACTTTCAGTGTCGCCCTCGTATTAAGAGTACTTCTGGGCAACGGATATTGTTTGAATAATAGCTGGCGCTATTTGTGTAAAACACAAATTGTTAGTTTCCGTGTCCGGCTGACATTACGTCGTTACAATACAATGTTTGTCTTTGTTACCTCGAACCTACATAATGGTCTTGGATGTTTAAGCTTGAAATATATTAGACATAAAAGCAATGCGAGCATGAATTAGTGATGAGAACTAGAGACTGGCCTTAAAAAAGGACCTAAAATTACCTCTGAATTAGAATAAATAATTAATGATCTATAAATGATAAAAAAATTTTGTAATACATGAGTCTATCTGAGTTTGTACCATCTTCTTATCTATTTCTACCGCCATGCAGCAGTGAAGCCAATGCCGTGCACTGTTAAGATTGTTGTATTTCATTTTATTCCTTAGGAATGTGAAGGAGTTTGTGATTGTGACCTTCTTTGTTTGAGTGTGCTTGCTGATGTTCACAGGCTGTATTAGCTAATGTCCTCCTCCAGACCGAATTTTGGTCACGGCGGCCAGCCTCAACAGGACCTAGACATTGGTGCAGGACACGATTATAGTGCCCAAGTGTAAGCGCAAGCACTGGGTCACTCTCTATTCCCTCAATGTCATAGTCCGATGTGACGGTAAGCCGACATGACCGGAGAGAGATCAGGCGCAGGATCAACGGCTTTACGTGCTTTCCGAAGCACGGGGGTGACATATTATAACTGATTTTTTTTGACCCGACCCGGGATTCGAACCCTGGACCTCATGATCAGCGGTCGCACTTCTACAACGACTTGACCAACGAGGCGGTCAGAGTGCTGTAGCTACGCACTTTTACACGCACCCTACCATTTGGCGGACTATTAGCTTGGTTGTCGTAATATTGAGTATATAAAAAAGCCGATACTTACTGTGCAAATGCCATTTGCAGTTAATATTTGCGCAAAAACTAAAGTTCTTCTTTTTGTTCAGTTTTAGACTCGTATAATAAGTATATTTACAAGTTTCAACTAATTAAAAATATATTAAATAGTGTAGTGTTATGCTACTTACTAGTGTTCAACTTATCTGGATTATATTTAGGCCTACATTTAACACTTCACTTACATTCATCGCTTTAATATTTTTATTCTAGATAATCTTCCAAATTCTAAAACAACACTTCATCTAGTGTTTCAACTTATCTGGATTATATTTAGACCTACATTTAACACTTACATTCATCACTTTAATATTTTTATTGTAGATAATCTTCCAAATTCTAAAACAACACTTCATCTAGTGTTTCAACTTATCTGGATTATATTTAGACCTACATTTAACACTTCACTTACATTCATCACTTTAATATTTTTATTCTAGATAACTTAAAGAGGTATAATTTTTTAATTAAATTTTTATTTCTTAAACTTAACTTTACAAATTTGACGCTATTACTAAACAATTCGACTCCACCTTCAACTGAAAATGACTCTGCATCACTTGACCCGCCTGTTGACCCGACTGTCATGGAACCCCCTCTTGTTTCTCAAACTTCACCATCATTCTCATCTTCACCATCATTTTCACCTTATTATTTTTATTTCTTTTAATTTGTTTGTTTGTTTGGTTGGTTAATCTTCACTTTTTATTATTATTTCAGACACATCTCGCTAGTGATGTTGCTGATCTCTGGCTTTGAGCCCTACCACTCTGGCCGTTCTTAATCTTTACTTAAGTCATAGCGACTAAAGCTTGCTTAAGATTGATTTCTTTATCTTTATCTTCACTTGGGAGCGACTGACTACTCCCTTAATAATTTTTTTTCCACGCAGGAGCGGATGACTACTCCTTAAATAAGCCTGAATGTCATTTCGAAAACACACTTTTAGAGTGGTAGTCATTGAATGTGAACTCCACCCTTACCTGAATGGCAGATGATGAATGTAAGAGATAGTATATCTGATTTTGCTTGGTGATGTCTGTTTCTGCAAAGCTGTGATTTTATGGTTTATTTTAGAATGTATATATCAAAATTTTTGCTGAGTCAAAAATTTTCCAGGGTCGGGGGGAAAATGTAGTGTTATGCTACTTACTTATCATTTTACATTATTTTAAATTCATTTTTCCATTCTGTTTCGATTTTCTGCATTCACTTCAAAACTGGATATTTTACATCATCTTTATTTCCATAGGATCCTGTAACGATTTTAAACCATAAGAACACAATAACAAATCATTTCTACTTCGTATTTTCACATTATCAGCACTTTTAAATTGGTGTCAATGGAGTCTACCTTTTTTTTGATCTTTTAGTTAGTTTTCCGTAACTCTACAATCTCGGGCTTTGTGTGGGCAGTTGCGCTACCTTTTTTCCTATATCAATAATATCTCATTTTCCACTTAAATCTTGCCGTTTTCTTATTACAAGCCTAAAACCAAAATTTGACATGTTTTGACATTGTTGTTTATTTGGTCTCCATAGCAATTATATTCAAATTTGCTACCGGTCTGTTGTTTCTATTTCGATAATTCCACATAAATACTCTTTTCTCTTGACCATTTACAAAAAATTTGCGTTTAATTTAAATAATTTTTCCGTTCTCTCTAGAAAGGTATAAAAGCCGAACAATCGGTGAAGAAAGGCAGTCTTGCTTCAGTTCTCGAATTGGAAGCATCTCCTAAAGGCCTTATCCCGGGGCCGCACTGCCCCGGGATCCTGCAAACCTCTGTCCTGCCGGAAGCCACTGGACTCTACGAACCTCTGCTCTACCTGAAGTCGCTGGACTCTACAAACCGTTGCTCTGCCTGAAGTCGCCGGGATCCTACAAGTCTCTGTTCTACCTGGAGTCGCCGGAACCTGCAAACCTCTGTTCCGCCTGAAGTCACCGGAACCTGCAAACCTCTGCTCCGCCTGAAGTCACCGGAACCTGCAAACCTCTGTCCCGCCTGCAGTCACCGGATCCTGCAGGCTTCTGTGTTGTCTGAAGCCGCTGAGGATCCTGCAAGCCCCTATCTGGCCTGAAATCGCCGGATTCTGCAATTACCACATTCACCGGAGGTCGTCGCCTAGAGACGCCCACGCCTTCTCACCTACGTCGTGCGTGCTCGTTCCAGGCGCTGAGAGCACACCTTGGATCTTCAGACTCAGCTTCGGCACTAATCTCTTTTTTTTTTCATTATTTTTTTTTAAATAATCTGTAAATCGCATCATCCATCCTCATATTCATACTCCATTTTTGTTATATAAAATTGTAAATATCTTTGAATCTTAAATATATTTTTTGTTTTTGTTGTATTTTTGTTGTTTTGTTGTTCTTAGGTTAGATTCTTTTTGTTCTTTATTGTCGCTTCACGACAATAGTTTCCACCTAAACCGATTTCTAGAAGAAAAACAGCTCTGCCTAATATTATCTCTTTTTGCACTAATTATTTTTTCTGTATTTTAGAAACCCAACACGTTAGCAGCCCGTAGTGTCACGCATGTAGAGAGGGGAGCTGCGGAAACAGAGGTAGAGGTCACTATAGATTACAAGAGTGGGAGTTGCACTCACATCGATCGAGACCTGGGTGGAGTCGCGTACACTAACAAGTCAGCGGGGAACACTGCAAGGTGAGAAAAAATTAACCAATATTTTACCTTATGTACTAAAAAGGACATTAATTTGAAATAACTTCCTAATTGTCGTAAGGCAGCAGTTATATTATGTAGAATTTTATCACAGGTACAAAACAGCCACAGGGGATAACGTGCTGCAAACCAACGAAATTACGGAATTGCTACGGAAAATGTGCGATTCCTTTGCTCTTAGTCAGGAGAAGTTATTGACATCTAGATCCAGACCTATCACGAGTGACATGCAAGTACAGTGCGGACCAGAAATTGACAGAAACAATGATTTCTTAAGGCCTGAAAGAGATGAAAATAATATAAATAAAAAGGGTGATGAAAAACAAATTGATAAGGATTTAAATGAAAATAATTGGTAAGATATGAGATAAGATATATTTTTCTTTTAATAATTACATTAGCTTTAATTTATAGAATAAAAGGTAAAAATTTAGAATCGTTTGCCAGGAGGGGGAGAGGGAGTGGGGGGGATGTCCCCTACACCCCGACATTTAATTTAATTTTTGTGAAAGTAGAAGAAGTAAAATGATGTTTTAACTTTTAATGCGAGTGGTATTGTTATAATCGGGGAACAATTCTCTACCTAATACAACAAGGTACTCCTTCGAATTCCTGCTAAACGATTCTAAATCCAACCCCAATAAAATATATCTTACTTACTTACTTCACCGAATCAGGTACCCGAAGTGGAATTTCAAATTAGAGTAGGCCACTTTCACCGCCTCCGTGCCACCTCTGTCCATTTGGGCACATCGACTCCTCTACGCTCTTACAACCTGGTCTATCCAGCGATATCTAGGTCTTCTCACCAGGTGACGCCCAGAAGGTTGTCCCAGTACGTTCTTTTTATCGCTCGGAATTCATCAATTTGCTCGATATGTTCAAGCGAACGGAGTTGTGTGGCTTTTATTTCTCTTAGGATGTTAGGTATAGAAACGATTTACTCGACATGTTCCATCCTCTCTTTTGGTTGATCCCAGAATTTTCCGAAAGATCTTTCGTTCCCCACTAAACGCTTTTTTCCCCTTCCATAAGGGTTAGCGTCAAAGCTTCCCATGCGTATATCAAGATTGGTCTTATGACAGTTGGATTGTTTTGTATATTTCATATTTGTATTTTACTTTCAGTGAGCCGAATGGAAATAAAACCAAAACTTTCTCTCTTCCACCGACGGAAAAAGGTAATGTTCACGACAACATAAATAAATAAAAGTAAAGTTTCAGCCTAAATATATATATATATATATATATATATATATATATATATATATATATAAAGCCTTATATGCTTTCTGAGGCACGGGAGTGAAACACCACTTTTCCTGACTAGGGCTGCTAATGAGAATTTCTTTTATAAATTTTTGTAATAAATACTCAGTAACAACCAAAAAAAGGTCAGAAATCTGGCAGTGTTTCACCCCCATGCATCAGAAACCACAGGCGCAGAACTAACGGTTTTTCGTTAGACCACATCACATAGTTGAAGTTAAATTTCATCGCTTATTAAAAATCAAGGAAAGAACTAAATAATTGACACAATTCACAGATTTAGTCAAAATAGCACTTTCTGCAGTTGACCGAGATGCTATAATGCAAAAATTTATCAACGAACTCGAGGATTGGAAGGAGATGCAACAAGAATTGTACAAATGTCAAGTAAGTGCACTTGAAAAAAATTGTGTTCCTAAAATACTACTAGGTCTTTATCTATAAAATTGCTGTTTTTTATTAAATAAGTTAACGTATTTTTTTTTCAATATTTTTTATTTCTATTCATCAAAGTAGTCACCCTTGCAAACGATGCACTTTTTCCTACGCAGTGGCAGTTTATTAATGTCCTTTTTGAAGAAATCAGCTGGACAGAAGACAACAAATTCAAAGGCATTTGGTACTGCCTCTCGGGTATTGAATTTTTTTCCCGCCAAAAAGTTATTCGAATTCTGGAAGTCTGGTAAGTACGGCGGATGACGGAGAGCTTCCAACCACAGCTCTTGAAACTTGGAGACCGTCTGTTATGCAGTATGAGGTTGCGCTCAGGAGCAGTGGGGATGAACGATTGACCAAAGCTGGTTGGAGACATGCGAGTTTCTCCATCATTGTGTTCTGTTCTTTACAGTACACATCTGCAGTAATGCTCATCCCGTTTGGTAAGAAGCTGTAATGAATCATACACGCTAGGCTGGTCTAGCGTGTATGATTCATTACAGCTTCATATTCATACTCAATATTTTTTTATAGGAGCCACAAACACGTTTCAGTCATGTTGTTGAGGGCCGCAAGCAAAAATTATTTAGGTCTTAATTAATACGTAGTCTTATGATAATGCCACAGACATAACATTTTGTTGTTGCTACATTGATCTCTTAAAAAAATCAATTATTCATTTCTCAAGGAAGATAAAGGAGGAAACGTTTCGTCGAAAGATTTATGTTTGTGGTAAAATGACGCGAAATATTGTATTTCTTCAATATAATAATTTCACGACATATCAAACAAGTAGCTGCATTGTTTTTGTTTGGCATAACAAAATAATCCGTTTCCCACTCATCTTGAAACAATCTATTTTCAATAGATATTTTTTCTTTTAAACTTGAATACACTCCTGTCATTATGTTGAAAATAAAATAATACTTTTACTTCAAAGAACACAATTAAGGGGCTACTCCATGCGAACGACCTTGAGCATTCGGTCCGCTGCGTCGACTCGCTACAATATATCGCGTAAGAAATATGCAAGACGCCACCTCTACGAACGTGGTGTTATTTTTTCAACATCAATAAACTATTTTATGGAAAATGGAAATACACACGGCGCGCTTATAAATGTATTTTAATTTTTTTATTCGGTATATTAGTTGCATTATATTAGAATTATGTATTCTCATATATTATCTAATTATGAAATTTTATAATTAGTTATATATTAAAAATGAAGCATTGAAAATTGCGAGTTTAAAAGATACCTACTCACTATAGGTAAATAGACAAATAGCTCGCCATTTGTACAAATATTTGGTGCAATAAAGAATAAATAAATAAATAGGATGTTTCGCAGATGTCTTTTTGATTATTCTTAATTTTTATGTGTCACGTATTGAAAAGTAACATACCTACCTACTAATTTTTGAACTGAGCACCTTGTAACTTAGCCTGCTTATTACTTATGCTGACTGACATTATCCTCTCCCCAATGATTGATGAGGATGAAAAAAAAACATGTTTGTTTTTATTTTTATTCAATTTTATTTCTACATACGTAATTATATTTATTTATACATAAGGGTAACTTTAAAAGGTAATACAAAAATCAACAAGAAGTATAAGGGTATTCAAATTCAATTTTAAAAAAAAGTCACCCCCACACTAGGATTTTCTCCTGTATCGTGGAGGCAGTTTACAAACATAAATTGCACAAGGACAAACATCCAGACCCAGTTCTTACTTACATATTTAATTTTTCATTGTCTTTCTCCTGTTTTCCATATTCGTGGAAGTTAGCACACATTATTCCTATAGCCAAGGTTGCTAACCCTACATTACCTTCTGAATTTACCATTCCTCTCTAAAGTACTGGAACATATTGTTCACAATCAATTTTCTTCTTATCTTAACTCCAACAATATTTTAAGTACATTTCAATCTGGATTCCGGCCCGGTCACAGTACAACAACTGCTCTTCTTCACGTAACTGATGATATCCGTCGAGCCATAGATCAAAAACAATTAACAGTACTCGTTTTATTAGATTTTAGTAGTGCCTTCAATTCTGTTGACTTTGATATCCTCCTTAAAATTCTTCAGGCTATCAATGTTTCATCTTCGGCCATTCTTTGGTTTGATTCCTATCTTCGGGGACGCTCGCAATGTATCCGCTCCAATGACACTTATTCCAACTGGTGTAATCTTATTGCAGGTGTACTCCAAGGTGGCGTCTTGTCTCCTTTACTCTTCACCGTTTTTATTAATTCTATAACGAAAATAATATCCTCCAATTTCCATCTTTATGCAGACGATTTGCAGCTTTACCGTCACTTTGAGGCATCTGAGGCTAAAATGGCTATAGATGCACTGAATGACGATTTGGATAGGATTAATCGTTGGTCCAGATCCCATGGTTTATCTATAAATCCAAGTAAGTCTCAAGCGTTAATAGTAAGCAGCAGATATAATAGTAGTATTATTGATAACTGCACCCTGCCAAACGTGATTATCAATGGCACATCAATTGCTTATTCGGAATCCGTGAAGAACTTGGGCCTAATTATTGACAATAGGTTATCATGGGGTGCTCATATAACGGACTTAAGCAGAAAAGTACATTATACTTTTCACTCGTTAAAACGATTTCAAAGTTTTTTACCCTTATCAACTAAAATCTCTCTTGTCCAAACTCTCATTTTGCCAATCTTAGATTACGCTGATGTCTGTTTTTTGGATGCTACAGAGGAACAATTAAACAAACTTGAGCGATTGCAAAACCTTTGCATTCGGTATATTTTTGGACTCAAGAAGTTTGACCACGTCTCTAAATACAGAAAGCAGCTCAAGTGGCTCCCGATCCGATTTCGCAGGAACACCCGTATCCTTTGTCTTCTTTTTAACATCTTACACAGTCCGAATTTCCCTTCATACCTTCGTAATCGATTCACCTTTTTTAAATCTCCAGATGCAATTTGTAGATCTCACCTAAAAACCCTCTTAAAATTCCCATCCTTTAAAGCTCATTCATATTCCCGTTCATTCTCTGTACATGCAGTAAGACTCTGGAATTCACTTCCTCCTACGATTCGAGAAATCAAAACAGTGACATTATTCAAAAAACGTGTAAAAGAACATTATTTATCCCTGTCTTCTGTGTAAGTTTCCATATTTTTGATATTTACTATACTTTTTATTATTTATATATATTTAATTATGACTATACATATATTTATTTTATCTTGTATGTATATATGTATGTATGTGTATATAATAACAAAGTGCACACCTTACTATCTTTTATTTATCACATATCTTTTTAACTGGCCTACTGGAAGAAATTTCATAATGAGATAAGTAGCGCCCTTGTACAAACTGTTCATCAAGTTGTGTTCTTTCCTTTGTTTGTGTGTACATAAATTGTTAAATAAATAAATAAGAAGTATAAGGGTATTCAAATTCAATTTAAAAAAAAAGTCACCCCCACACTAGGATTTTCTCCTGTATCGTAGAGGCAGTTTACAAACATAAATTGCACAAGGACAAACATCCAGACCCGGAACAATTATTTGTAGGCCATATAAATAATTGTTCCGTGCGGGATTCGAACCCGCGGCCCCCAGCGCAACAACTGATTGCTAAGCCTCTGCGCCACGGAGCCGTCGCCGGGTTATAGGTAAAGTGACCATACGTACATTTGAACGGGACCTTCCCTTTTCTCGGTCACCTGTCCCATTGTCCTCAAATAAAGCTCCGGGACACAAAATTGTCCCGTAACTCGTTGGATGGAAGTATTCAAAGCCAACAATCTTCAACATAATTTTTTTTTAATCGAATATATTTTATGTGTACCTGGTACAAATGTTCCAGTAGAAAGAGTATTTTTCTATTTTGAATAAATTATGGACGTCTGAAAAAAACACTTACGGTTCCAATTCTAAAGGCGATGTTGTTAACAAAGTTATTTGTTAGGTGTTAGTGATTTTAAATAAGAATTTTATTCTTATTTAAAATCACCACCAACTTTATTAAAGCAAATTTAATCCACTGACAAATGGAATTAATAATTTAAAAAAATATGTTGTATTTAATAATTACCGTCTATACCGTATGTATAGGCAAGAATATTCATTTTGCCTTCGAAACGTATTTAACTCGCGCGCTTGGCCTCGATATCGAGGTCACCTCCCGCTCCCCTTTCCCCCCGGCCGCCTTATGCGGCGGGATAGGACTTTCGAGAGTTAGTGTAGTTTTTCTTGCGAACTAGACTGACGTTTTTCCGCGCTTAACTTGTTACGAAGGTAGCCACCGTGTAGATCGTTGCGAGATCCTTATCTTTAATCAGGAACTAATAACTACTTTAAATTCATTGTGCAACCATACAAGTGATTTACCTCTGAAGTGCTAAGTGTAGCTGTCCCATTTCGTGACAAGCCAGGAAGAGCGCCTCCAGAGGGGGAAAGCTCCGAAGATACCAGCGGCGCATACCTTCTCCCGGACGGCATTGCGGCATCCAGATCAGGGCCCGTCAACATACACACACATACAAGTACACCTACACTCACAACACTACCATCAGCCGGGCCGGTCTCGGAGAATCGTCTCCGCTCCTGGAGCAGGTGAGTGCATTTATCGTGGTAACATTCCCCTCGTTTGTCTCCCATCAGAAAATTTCCACGTGGCCACATTGAGCCCGACCTACGTCTGCTCGGGAGGCCTTCAGCTCATGGGCCCCTGATGGTCTGATCCTTTAAGAGAGCAGCCGTAGGCCGTAACACCGTATATAATTTTATAGTGAAGAATAATTGTATAAAGTTATAGTTTTTAGAGTATAAATAAACCCATGTCCCGTTTTGAGTTAAAAAATAAATGGTCAGTTTCGTTATAGGGGTTTTTGGGTTGTAATTAAATGATGCCCGGGTAGGTATTGGTACTTACTTAGTAAAGTAGGTAACTATTTACATAAGTACCTCTTATCTAATCATAATACCTACATAGGTACTTTTTACCGAATTGCTATACCTACTAAGATATTGTGGTTAGGTATTAGGATTATTTTTAACTGTATACTATACTGATAATATTGAATTAGCTTTTATAGTGTAAATTATAATATTTGTATGACGGGCGACCTCTGCCAAAAGAACTCCTCTCTATAGCGATTAGACAGTCGAGTAATAACCCACAATGCCGCAGATAGGCCAAATTAAACGCCCAGGCCGAATTAGTCGCCTATAGGCCGACTTACCCGACCGGGCCTTATTAGACGACCATAGACCAAATTAAACGCCCAATTCAAACCAAACCTTACATGCTAATGGTGCTTAATTTTTATATTTGCATTTATTTCAAAGAAAATACACGCAAAAAGCTTCATCGCGCAGTAAAAAACACAACAAATATATGTATAACTAATACGAAAAATAATAATACACAAATAATACTACCTGTAAATAACCTAATAAGTAATAATATTATAGACTGATAAGATGACGTGAGTGTGTGCGCTGGCCGACATCGTGACTAACGACACGGGTTTCACCTTCAAGAGCTTCGCGCTCACTGACTCCAGCAACCCTGTGGGCAATGAATACGCCAAGTTTTTAAAATAATTTCTTAATAAAATCAAATTGTGGTCTTCTGAAAAAATTTTTATGATAGAAATGTTCATTAATAAATTGCCTATCCATTAGTGTCAATCGCAAAATAAAAAATAATGCTTTCTTTACGAGGACATGCATGTTATCAATATTATTTCACATTTATATGGTTTCGTTGTAAGGAGATTATTTTAATATTTATTCCTTTTGAAAAAAATTGGATATGACTCTTATGGAATCAAGATTATGTAGAAATATAATGTGTTTTTTATTAGTTGATATATCTTTTTAATAAAAAGTAGATAGCTCCTAAAAAATGCACAAATAACGACTAGCGCGACATTTTGCTCAACCATGCTCCTTAACTGCAATTACTGGATGAGATTATCTTTGATTATTTGTTATCTATCTGTTACCACCGTAGCGTAGCGTAGCTATGTAAATAAATTCAAAACAAGTTACGACCTGCAAACAAAGCGACACGCACAGGTTCGTGATCCCGCCGGCGCGGCGCATTCCGTCTTGCTCTTGCAACCACAGATGACTAATAATAAGCTGCGATCCGATTCACGCCAAAATCGCTGATAGCGCTCTGCTCACATTCCCGTTCCGAACCACTCGTTCACTGATGGGCGCGAAATTTAAAATGGTTTACAATAAATTTGGAACTTCAGATGGGTCAATCACAAAGGCCCGGCGGGCCGCAGGTTGCGTATAGCTGCGCTAAAACAGTGACCATAAGTTTTCTAGGGGTAAGTTTTCATTTATGGCATTGTTTAGTTGCTGAACCAGATTTCAACCAACTTGCTGAGCACTTGCGATTGTCAAATAGAATCCATTTTTTGTCGCAGGTATGGGGTTCAAAATTCCTTCGTTTGTGTGCCTGATGAGCAGTGCAAGGCACATTTCGATGCGTATTTTGCGCAGGCCATCATTGAGTTCGTGTGGCACCCATTTTCCAAGCTTGTTTACATAGACAATTTGACGCAAATGGCCCAATATTGTTTTGATGCTAACTTCAAAAGTTGCTGCTAATTAAGCCGTAGATCGAGTGTTATTAGCTTCCACAGTCGCCTTTAATTCGTCATTGTCGGTCAAAGATTTCGGACGATCACGGGGTTCATGTTTCAGGTGGAAGCTTTCCATAACGGAAGCGGACAAGCCAATAACAGGCGGTGCGTTCGTTTGTAGTATTCGCTCCGTAAACGTCGTTGATGTTGCGTGCTGCTTGTGCCGCGTTGCTCCCACGACGGTATTCGTATCCCATAATTACTGGAATTTTTAATGTATCCATAATGACGAAAAAGATTCAAATGCTATGAAAACTTAACGCTAATCAACAATTATAATTACACAAGTGACTAATTTTGAAAAATAATAATTCCATGTTTAAAAAAATATTAGTTCAAAATTGGAATTTTTAGCCCATCAAAAATTATTTTGATTTTAAATGGCCAGTACTGCAGAACGGCACTTTCTTAGGTAAAGTATTAGCACTTACCGTCCGATTTTCAGACACAATAGGAAGACAATAGCAATGAACTATATGTAATATACGGGACAGCGAATGGGTTAAGGAAGTATTGAAAAATAGTATAGTTTTTGTAATTTCAGTTGAAACGCAAGGAAGAGTACCACCTGGAACTGCTTGCAAAAGAGTGGGATAAGAGGCGAGAAGAGTTGGAGAGTAAACTCAGCCACGGTGTGGAACGATGCCGTACTCTGGCCAACGACTTAAGCCGAGCGACTGAAGACTTTCGTTTAAGAGGATATAGAAATACTGAGAGGGAAAGAAAAGTAAGTTATTTATAAATCCATCTAGTAGTATTCTCATGAAAATATTAATTGAACTTAATAATGTAAAAGTAAATTATAAAGAGGAGGTTATCAATTTAACTGCTTTTTCATTTATTTTTATGCATGTATGTATGTAGTCGATATTTTTGAGGTAAGTGAAACGATTTTGCTTTATCGAACACATACAACCTAGCTAATCAAGATTGTAGTAAGTTTGGAATGATTTCAAGCAAATGTCGCCTTGTTTCAAATGAACTGTGCACTGTAACTTATCGGTTCTATATCTTTCTAATGAGATATCAGATTTCCATTGAATTCGTCACAAGGATAACACGGCAGTTTAGTTTCACAGCAGTCCCATATTTTAACTTTATTAAAATATAGGCTATTAGTAATATAAAGGAAAAATTTTTTACACGACTCTACAGTTAATCCTGGACCACATCTTATAATCACATTAGTTTAACGTCCGTTTTTCACTGTGAAAAATTACTTATTTAACCATATCTTCGAGAGATAATCGAGCTATGTTTTTATTTCTCGATTATCCTTTTTACTACTAATATTTTGTCGAATCTATTAAAATCAATAATATTATATTAATTATAAATAATTTAATTTGACCCATTGATTATTGACTGCAATAATATGTATGCAGATAATAATTCTAGTGAGAATACTAAAATACTAGGTTATAGTATTGAAATTATTATAACTCATAAGTTCTTAATTAGTCTTTATAATTTCAGTCTATTGAAGCGTTCAAAAGTCGGTAAAAACTGAATTATAAAACCTCATTACATTTAAGCAAATAAATACGTATAAAAATATGTTTTTTTATCACCCCGTAAAAGTTCATTGCTGAACATGGGCTTCTACCGTTGTATTTGCCTGAAAGGTCATGCTCCGTATATACACTCTTATCTATGCGTCATGCTTGGCAGCCGGATTTACGATCGGAGCACAAGACGTCTGACGTAAACAGATGACTATACCGCCATCTATCTGAAGCCATAAGAGTAATGTTTCATAGACCCACGGGACAAAATATGGTGAAAAATATATAACGTATGGAAATATATACTGATAGATTCTCTCACTCTGCCAGCACACGACTGCAATCAAAAAGCAATTCTAGTAAAATATACTTAAGTACCATCATTTTTATTGTTTCATAGCTCAGTGGCTTGTGTTGTGGTGTTCAGTACTTTTGATATAGCCTACCTAGTGCACCTGTATATCTGTATATTGTGCAATTTATGTATTGAAATACTTCCAAAACGCTAGTGGAATTCTTAGTATATTTTAATATGTTAAATAAAATTTTAATTATATATGATTAGAAAGCGTTTTTGAAAGTAACGGTATATATATTATGTTATCTTTTTTTATTAGTTATTAGAGGCAAAGAAAGCTTTAGAAGCTCACTATACTGCCAAGTATCAAGAATTAAGGGAAGCATCACAGAAAATGGAAGACGACATGCATCATCAGATTAAATTGAAGGACATGAGGATTGAGGAATTGGAGTTAAAAGTACAGCAGCTGGAGAAACAAGTTGAAATGCTAAAGGTAATCAATCTTATACATATGATAAAGTTTCTTATTTATATATCTCGTCCAAGTGTAACAGTCGTAAGTATTGCTGCGCATAGGTTTTTATATAGGTAAATGAGGCGAAAGCGGGATATCTTGTAATTGGCAACTTGGCTTAAATCTAACGTCACGCAAGATTCATAATATTGTATACTCACTATAATATTCAAAACTAGACGAATTCCATCTTTATAAATTTCTGTTTATATTTAATAGCTTATTATATGTGATTCAATTACAGAATAATATGAAAAACATGGAGAAGGACGCAGAAAGTAAATATTCTGGTTTAACAAAGGATCAGACTGCAAGTCTAATACAAGAATTGGTAAGAATTACCACCATTAAGGTATTTTACAAAATCTCTTTATATTATACTAGCTGACCCATGCCCACTTTGCTGGGCGTCAAACATTTTAACTTGTGATGAAATTATCTTGTGTGGTTCTTAGTACTGAGTGTTTAAGATTTATTTTCGGAATCGATTGGCAAATATTGTAATTTCACATTAAGAATATGACTAATCAAAATCAAATATAGCCTATGTCACTCAGGAATAATGTAGCTTTTTAATGATGAAAGAATTTTTAAAATCGGTTCAGTAGTTCCAGAGATTACTTCCTACAAACAAACAAACTTACAAACTTTACCTCTTTATAATATTATATAGTATAGAAAACAAAATTATAACGAATAGTATGTCTATTTTTATAAAGTGCCAAATAGCACACGCAAATTTCATTTTTAAATCTTTTAGAATTTAATAGTACACAATTCACATATCGCATTAATATTGACGTTGTTAAAAACCAAAAGGGGAGACGAAGATCTGCCGCCGGCCGGTTAGGTTTTCAGTCTAGAGAGCATTCAGCACATGTAACACTTATTGTAATAGTCCGATATGCGTGACAAAAATATCTCGTCGCCGCTTCAGTTTCCTAAACTGACTGTCTACATACTAATAGTAAGCCGTCTTTTTCAGCGTTGTTTAGAAGAGAAGTTGGACAGTGCGGTCCAGTCAAAGGCATTTTTCAAAGAGCAGTGGGGCAGAGCAGTCCGTGAACTGCATCTTACTAAGATGAGTTCGCGGAGGAATATGCTGGCGCAGTTGAGGAGGGAGAAGGGTCTTCTGAACCAAGTTGGGTGAGGACAAGTCACTCGTGCACCTAATTGCAATCACTATTTCTTCGCTCAAAGGAACCTCATTTTAATACATTAACAGAACATAGAATTAGATGTCTATGGGCCACAGCATCTACTTTTTATAGAATAAGGGTGACAAATGAGAACACAGTCCACTTGATAGTAAATGTGTGCTGTGGCCCTTAGACATCTACATATATCCTCAATTAACAATCAGAACGCTGATGCGTGTTCACCCATGAGAACTGAGATGGAATGATAATTAATAGAATCAGGCGTTACTTTGCGGAAATCCATTATATTAAAGTTGGCAAAAATTACATCGCATACATCCGCTCTATAAAATAAAATGATGTGTCTCACCTAGTTTGAAGAGCACCTCCCGCTCTCCCTCAAATGCGTGCACACTACTCCCAACACCACTACACTTGGAAAGACATATCTCTGACGACAATACGACACGTGTTTCGCCTCTACACGAGGCATCTTCAGGTGATGTAGACTCTGCGGTGGCTGCATGAAGCAAATACAAAGAGGAGACGTTATAATTAAATTTTACTATGTAACAACGCGTGACAATTTGCGGGGTGAGGGGATGCAAAGGCCCGTCCACTTTACACTATCTACATCTACCGATAAATAGTAAAACTACTCGAATCTTTCCATATCGATGTTGCAATGTAGCTTAGCTACCTTGACGCTAGATGGCGGCATGTCCACAAAATGTTATAAACTATAAAAATAATATTTTGGCGATTAAAATTTCTTTATGTCTGAATGCAAAACAAATTTCAGCGCCTTCGTATGATTATTTTATAATTACTGAGCTCTACGTACCTTTATATTTTTAGTTCACAAGACAAAAGGTGTCGCCATCTAGTGTGGAATATATTTAATTATATTTGAAAGCCGACGCAAAGAGATTTTTCTAGAACTATTTTAATAAATTAGGTGTAAAATTACTTACAAATGAAATGTGATGCCATCCATAGCATCGGAGCGTCTATCTCATGAAGCAAATACATTCAGACAAAGAAGTTTTAATCGCCAAAATAATATTTTTATAGTTTTCATAATAATTTTGGGAACAGGCCGCCATCTATCGTGAAGTAAACCTCATAAAAAATAACAAAAAGACAGGGCCGCAATTAGAATTCAATTATTTTACCCAGTAACCCAACATTCAGTATTAAAATGAAGGAAATTGTACTTGGCTGATTTTTACGAAATGTTTACGTTATATTTAAGTGACATTCTATGTGCAAAAAATTACTTAAATACAATTTAATGTTCTTAGATTGGCATTCAAAAAGTGCATTCGGATGCCTAATTTGGAATAAAATATTTATATTTTAATTGATTTGTAAATAAAATTATATGAATTATAATAATTTGTCTATTATTTGTTCTCCCTCAGAGATATTAAGTAGTATAACCCACACATAAATAATAGTCCAGTTTACAAATGAAATGTGATGCCATCCATAACATCAGAGCGTCTATGAGTAGTTTTTACACAATAAAACACAACACTTCATCCTTTTCTTCTTAATACTACGAAAATACACCGATTTGCGATTTTTTCAACACATAAGCGACAAGCACACAGGACGAATGCTGACAGTATACTAACTAAAGCCACGCCCACTATGATGACGTCAGGACCTACTTAGAATCACAGTGCACAGTTGCTTATGCCGTCTCCCCTTTGTATTAGCTTCATGGGTGGCTGACCGCTTATTAGCTAATTAGTGGTGATGGGTATAGTGCACGCAATTGAGGGAGGGTGGGAGGTGTTCTTCAAACTATGTGAGACACATCATTTTATTTTATCGAGCGGATGTACGCGATGTAATTTTTGCCAACTTTAATATAATGGATTTCCGCAAAGTAACGCTTGATTCTATTAATTATCATTCCATCTCAGTCCTCATGGGTGAATTAGTCTTTGGTTATTGTTTGGCCCGTCGTTTACGCTGCACTATACTCTTGTAGTACTGTAATAACTCCTGATATTTACAAATATATTGCATTGATATTGATAGTACAAGTATAATATTACGTTCAGTACTCTTCGACTGATAATTCTGTTACATATAATTAGTCTGTCTTCCGTAAATAAAATATGTTGTAAACAAGTATCGAACTTTCAGTTTGGATGCAATCGATGATAGCGAGATAAGTAAAGCAGATCTGAGTGAAAATGACATAAATAAGTTGAAGGATGACTTCTACGCTGATTTGCTGGCGAATACACCGCCCCTGGAATCACATTCCGCGAACAGTGAGTCTTTTTAAATTTTATTTAATAATATATTCAGATTGTTGCGGCTGTAAATCTCAAATCTACGCGGACCCCGCAAACGTTGAGTCTGTAGTTAAAATGATAACAATTTTATTTTTCACTAATTTGCCAAATGCAAATAAGTTGATTAAAATATTTATTCTTGGAGAAGGCCTACCCAAGCAGCACACAAGCGTTATGAACATCAATATACCAGCCCATATAGAACTTAGAGTTCTATTAGAAGCGTATAAGAGTGTCGAAAACAGATTGTATACTATAAGAGTGGCTTATGAGTTATTATACAGCTCAAGCTGTATATAGTCTGCATTATGGGATCTAAGTAAGCTTAGGGTTCTTAATCAGAATATGAAAACTCTACTATACAGCTTTAAGTATTTTGTTACATTTCAATCTGATTTTATCATTAAAGCTGTATAGAAGCTGTTTTTTGCATGCTGTCACTTGCTTATTACAGCTTTAAGTGTTATAATAGTATCATTCAAATATTATTTCTGTACAATGGTGTATATGAACTCCCTTCTAAAACTTATTCTTATGGCGTAATTGTACACTCTTGTAAATACAGTGGTTTTATAACTTCTGTCTATGAGAGTGATATAAAACTAAAAAAATAAATAACAACTATAGTACAGATTAAGTCTGTATAAGTGATAGAATATCGCCATTTTGAAAGCGTAATTGCGTGTATAATATATTGTGCTATAGTGAACAAATTAATTTGTTGTCAATATGTGCAATGTGGATTAAAAGGGAATATTTAAATATTACAAATTATCAACGTAATAATAGTGATACTGAAGAATATAGAAATACTTTAATAAATCAGACAATCTACAGTCAAAACAACAAACAACAAAAACATTAAACAGTGTTAATCATGGACACAGTTATGTCAAATGTAACTTAGTTTTCGGCACCTGATTATGATGATTTATCATGCAGCAGCTACTACTTGTAGTTCAAATGATAATAACAGCGAATTTTCAAAAAATCTATTTATTTTGCCAGCAAATTGAAGAATAGGGCCACAGAAAGAAATATATCTTAAGTAGCTTTAAATGATTTATATTATTTATATTAGCATCTAATCGCTTTTTTGGCCATCATGGCCTTTTGATTCCCACAAACTTGGTACAATGAAAATGCAATTTTTCCCTTTCTCTCTGGTTTCCAAAATTTTAAACGGCATATTTTCCTAAAAAGTAAAATAAATCCAGTATAAGATACACAACACAGTCAAATTACTTCACAAAAGTTAAATTATGTATCAAATAAAATAGCTAACTCTTTTGGTTTTGCCTTACCTACGTGACGTAAGAGTATGAATAGAAAACGATATGCGTATGCGCTTGCCAGGAGTTACCTGTCAACTAAACACAATAACAAAATAAACAGCACGCTCGTACTGGTACCGTACTGCTGAGCGAGATAAAATATTCTGTCATAAAATGTGCCTTCCTTAATATTGTTTGGCAAAGAAAGAGATAGCTTTGATTCTTTACTCCACTTTTTAACATTAGAAAGAAAAGATGTATAGCTAATCTTTATTTGCTAAAGGTAGTCATATTTTTGGTTTAGTTTGCGAATTTAACTGAATCAAAGGGGTAGTAATTTATTGCCAATAAATACAATCATTTCGATTAAATCGATGGATTTAGGTTGGTATAAAAATAAAAAAATATTTTTTCAATTTATTAACTTTGTCTGTGTGGCTTTATATAGTTTCTGTCTAAAAGAAGTTAAAGAAGTAAGCACTTTTTTGTCCTTGTCCATAAAATAAAACAACAAAATTACTTAAACACGATTAAATCTTAAAATATTATTATTTAAATGATAAAGTGAAGAAGGGATAAAAGTGTTGTTTCTAAGACAAAGGTTTTTCATCTTTTATACATATCTCTAAAGACAATTATCTGTGATGTTTTAAAAACTACTAAACAGCGTTAGTAATCAAAATATTCTATTATACAGCTGATTAAAAACTAATGGCTGTATAATAGAATCCAAGTATACAATCCAAATTGTATACTTGGGGAGTGCTTTTAGCCGGGATGGAAGATGTGATTTAGATGTGGACAGGCGTGTCGCTGCCGGGAACAAAGTCAATGGTGCCCTGACTGCGTTAGTCAAAAGGCAAGGCGTAGCGAAGAGTGCACGCCTTGCAATACATAACGCAGTGTTGGTACCGACTTTGTTATATGGCAGCGAAACCTGGGTATGCCAGAAGAAGCATAAAAGTAAGTTGAATGCAGTGGAGATGCGATCTCTTCGTAAAATGTGCGGCGTTACCATGGCCGACCGAAAGCGAAACGAAGAGATTCGCAATATGGCAGGTTTGAAAGATGACCTTATCACAAAAATTGATAAGGGCGTGCTTCGGTGGTTTGGGCACGTTGAGCGAATGAGTGAAGACCGAATGGTGAAGAAAATATATAGCGCGAAAGTTAATATTAAAAGGTGTCGAGGTAGACCGAGACTAACTTTCGAAGACCATGTGAGCAAATTGCTCGAAGAGGGTAGGGTCAAAAGTACTCGGATACCTAGACGTGCATGCATGAAGAAGATAATGAATCTGAAAGAAGCGAAAGAGGTTTGTAAGGATCGTGACACTTGGCGATCTGTTCTCTCTGGCTACCCCGTCAGGGATTGTGCGTGAAGATAAGTAAGTAAGTAAGTATAACATACATAGTACAGCTACTAAGACTATAAGACCCTCGAAATATCCTTTAGGTTGTTTAGCAAATTGTCGCCATTTTAGAACCTATAAAAACAAAATTTAAATTGTAAATTTAGGAATATTAGACATTAGTTTTAGCCTAAACCATTATTTTTAGTTTGACTAATGATCACCTTGCCCCCAATATGCATTCATAGTCGCTAATTTAATTGTTTTCTTATTCTAACCTATAAAATCAATATTTACTTACCATATTTAGTATTTTGTCCTTATATTATTTCGTTATTTTACTGGCGCGGCAATTTTTTGATAGAAATCATATACAAGTTTACCGTAAATCTAATTTTGCACTTTCTGTTCACCAGTTATCACCGTCAAAACTAAACTCCAATCCAAGTAATATTAATATGTAATATAATCTTTACCTCCCTATAAATGTCACCATCATTCAATAAAGTAAACCTATTAAGTTATTTTTGTCATAATTTCATTTGTGATACCGTTCAAACACCAATTTAGAACGTTTATCTGTAAAAGATACTTATAAGATAGTATTTGTAGTCTAATAGTTTCCTTGTACACCAAATAACAGCTATTATACAGCCACTTTGGTGCTTGTACAGCTACTATACAGCGCTACTAACGCATAAAGCTGTATACTCGTAATTTGTGCCAACTTTTTACTTATAAGCGCTTATACAGCCTTTGTACAGCCAGTAAATGCAGCCTGTAGTATAAAAAGGAACTTCAATACAGCTCGTATACAGCTTGCATGCTGCTTGGGTATGTTCAGCAGTGGAATAGGCTGTTATGATGATTATGATCAGTTTGTTTCTGTAAAAATATCAAGTCTTATTTGTGGGTCGTACGCAGTACAAAGGCTGCATCACCACTAACTATCAGGTGCGATAATAGTGGCACGAGCACTGGCTTACAATTGTAAAGAAAATGGGTAAAGGATACACATACATATTGTAGAAATAAGATCCTAATCAATAATTCATTTTTGGAAACAGTCTACTGTTTATTTCCTTTCAACGCATTAAATTTGCCACTGATCATATAGGCTTCGATGATTAAAGTTATTGCCCAACTTGTCACATTTGGTAAGTCAATAATAGTTCAACAGATAATGAATTGGTTCGGTTTGAAAATGTGTTAAAGATTCTCTTACGCTGTACTTTTGCTGACCATAAAATAATTGCGTTTGTTTTTGTTTCAATTTAAAAAAAAATTTTTGTGTTAAAGGTATACCAGGTCCCGATGGCTTGAACATGTTCGGCGATAATATGAAGTAAGTATTGTTTCTGTAAAATTACAGCCTACATACGACCGACAGTGTATTCGCCGCACTGCCCCAATATGTCACAATATATGTTCGAAATATTTGTTTTATTTCTCAGAAATGCTGATTTCCTTACCTTTTTCCCGCTAAACACATGGGAAAGGTTAAATCACCAATTAATCATGTAACTTTTTGTTTTATAAACACACTGACCGAGAAGAAACGGCACGCTAAAGAAAATACGTATAACAAGAAAAGAAGAAAACCTTCAGTTGTTAGTTAGGGTTGAATTTTCTCCGAACCTCAATTATGGGCGGTTCATTGAGTCCAGAGAGAGAAGCAGCCTTTTTGCAAGGGTGTGGCGGTACTTCACGCCGGGGCAGCAGATTCTTACCTTATATGAGCTGGTGCTGCAAAATGCCAACTGGCAGCGTAGGACTCGTGTAGAGACTCATTGATGACCTTGATTTGGTTGAAGCTAACCTTGTCAGCCTCGAGCACAGAAGTACATACATATATAAAAGTGGAAGACAGCACAAGATTAAATAAAACACCAGATTATAGTCATTTATTGCATAAAAAACCAACAAAAACAAGTTATTTTGTGTTATCGATATATCAACACTTGGCAACACTATTTTTTTCGTAGGTATTTTTGTTTACTTTTGGCTTTGGCGCACAGGACACGGTAATGCGTTTTTGGCGCTCAAAAGGTTAATGCTGCAGTGTTTCATATAGTTAGTGGAGAGAACTGGTGACCCTTTTTACTGGACAAAATGGCATTCTGTCTTAGTCCTCGCGGCTGACAACGCATCTAAATTTTAATTCGCAAACGAAGATAGATGTACATAAATGTCTATGTGCCACAGCAACCATTTACCATCAGGTGAACTGTATGCCTGTTTGTCACCCTTATTCTATAACAAAAAATACAGCCTCGATAGACAAGGTAACCTGAATTGTTTTTCGTTCTACTCCTTTATAACTACTACTTCACGTCAAATGATGTGTTTTATAGACTTAGCAGATTATACGAAGCCTGAGATTAGAGATCCTGTTTACAAAATTTAGATATATTTGTACTGATACAGATATATACAGCTTTTTAAATCTTTCCAGGCAAAATACGAGGCAAAATGGTGAATAATATTTCTTTTTGCTTATGCATTAAAAATGTTTTATGTTTGTTAACAGAAAAGGCTCAAAAAACACAATGAATGACAAATTAGGTGATCTTATAATGCAACGCGATCGGCTCATACAACAAGAGAATCCTGATGAGGCTACACTCAAACAGCTCAACAATGAAATAAGAAGTATTTTGATAAACTGTGGTACTTGATATTCATAAAAAAATGTCAACTGGTCTAAATATTAAATTAAATATTAATATTAAAGTATTTTTATATTAATATTAAAGTTTTTTCTATTATGACTTCTTTTATTTTCCTAAATATTTCTTAAGTTATAAAATCTGAAAAAATCATGTCTTATTATCATAGAGTAACACGGGCCACCGGCGGATCGATCGGAGGGGAGCAGCCATACGCAGGCGTTCCCTTCTGTCAAAGTATAAGTCCACGCGGTATAAGTTGTAACTAAATGTAGTTGCGCGGCTGAACGTCCAACAAAAATGCCGGATTGTACAGTTTTTTGCTGCAAAAAGAGATATGCCACGTCAAATCTACAGAAAGATGGTATAGATTATAGAATTAAACCGACTGGCTGTGCGCAAGAGCCTGAGGAAGGGATAAGCCCCAGTAATTTACTCGTAGGTGCAGCGGTTATTCGAGTCACTTAATTTGTTGTATTAGAAATATGACGGTATGCAAAAATCGGGTTATTCCCTTTATCCACCCTGAGATATATACTACCTAAAGAATATATTAAACTTATATTACCTTAGGTTGGATAAACGGAATAACCCCTAAAATCAAACGGTGTACATAATATATAGCATCGGACCACACACACACACACATTTAGCATATGAGAACAAATAGGTACATAAATAAATTCTAAATAAATATTTATAGTGCGTCGCTTACAGATACCTTTCATATCGATTACAATCGATAATATCGATTACAATACCTATTCTAAAGAGTGGAGATAGACATAGTTTAAACAATTATAGACCGATTTCCTTACTATCAACAATGTCAAAAATTTTATAGCGCTTAATGAATACAAGAATTACTAATTATCTAGAAAGTAATAAATTATTATCACAATATCAATCTCAATCAATCGCCCTAATAAATCAACGGCAGACGCTGTACATGAACTAACTGATTTTGTCGTAAAAAATCTTGATAATAAACAAAAAGTTTTAGTTATATTCCTAGATCTAGCAAAGGCATTTGACACCGTCTCCATTCCATTGCTTTTGAATAAATTAGAATATATGGGCATTAGAGGTATACCTTTAGATCTTATAAAAGACTACCTAACAAATAGAACGCAGTAAGTTAGGGTTGATAATCATGTTAGTGATGCACTTGCCACATCATTTGGCGTACCACAAGGAAGTGTACTCGGCCCTACTCTGATTTTAACATATATTAACGATCTCCTAAATATCAGATTTTAAGTTTTGCTGACGATACAGCCCTCCTTTTTCATGCAAATACGTGGAAGTTTATGAAAATGCTCAAGAAGGCTTAAATAAAGTATCTGACTGGCTAATAAACAACCTTTGAACATTAAATATACAAAAGGCAAAATACATGATTTTTACAATACGTTCAGCCAATAACATTGACTTCCAATATTCATTAAAGTACATACATGTTCAATGATGAAAATGACTCAATGTCATTGCAGTGCTATTGAGAGAGTAGATATATATATGAAATATCTTGGAGTAATTATTGATAACAAACTCAGTTTTCAAAGCCACATAGACATGTTGACAACTAGAGTTAGCAATTTAATATACATTTTTAAAAACCTTAGTAACATAGCTGATTTAAAAGTCATTGTTTAGGCAAGAATATTTATTTTTATTATTTACCTTCGAAACGTATTCTAACGCGCGCGCTTGGCCTCGATATCGAGGTCACTTCCCCCTCCCCCTGGCCGCCTGACGCGGCGGGATAGGACTTTTCGAGAATTAGTGTAGAATTTCTTGCGAGCTAGACTGACGTTTTTTCCGCTCCTAACTTGTTGAGAAAGTATCAACCCGCGTAAATCGCTGTGAGAACCGTATCGTTCATCAGGAACTACTAACTCCGTTAAATTCATTGTGCAATCATAATAGTGATTTACTTCTGAAGTACTACGTGTAGCTGTCCCATTTCGTGACAACCCAGGAAGAGTGCCTCCAGAGGGGGAAAGTTCCGAAGATACCAGCGCATACCTTCTTCCGGACGGCATTGCGTCATCCAGATCAGGGCCCGTCAACATACACGCACACACAATTACACATACACTCACGACACTGTCATCAGCCGGGCCGGTCTCGGAGGGTCGTCTCCGCTCCTGGAGCAGGTGAGTGCCTTATCGTATTGACATTTCCCCTCTTTGTTTCCATCAGAAATTTCCACGTGGCCACATTGAGCCCGACCTACGTCTGCTCGGGAAGTCTTCAGCTCATGGGCCCCTGAGGATCTGATCCTTTAAGGGAGCAGCCGTAGGCCGCAACAGTCATCAAAATAGTTTACTTTGCTTTATGTCAATCGATTATCGCATACTGTATAACAATCCTGGGGTGGTTCTAAAAGGACAAAAATAATAAAACTGGAAAGAGCACAGAGAGCTATACTAAAAGTATCCGCCGCACTTCTCTTTCTTTACCCTACTGTAGACTTATACAAGCGTTGGAAAGTCCTATCTGTGAGGCAGCTCTTTATTCTACAATGTATCATTAAAAAACACTCACTCTTACAGTATAATCCATAATTGATAACGACAACAACACGCATTACACCAAATTTTCACATAAATTCTTTACCTTTCTTGGTAATTATCTATATAATAAAACAAACGCTAGAATTGGTATATATATTAATAGAAATAATTGCAAATTAAAAGTAACCCAATGGTTGTTAAGGGGCTACTCCATGCGAACGACCTTGAGCATTTTGCCGGCGGCACGCTGCTCGCTTCAATATATTGCCCACCTATTGTAGGTAAAAACGTAGTATTATTTTTTCAACATCAATAAACTAATTTATGGAAATACACACAGCGTACAACGATAAATGTATTTTAATTTTTTTATTCGGTATATTAGTTGCATTATATTAGAATTATGTATTTTCATATATTATCTAATTATGAAATTTTATAATTAATTATATATTAAAAGGTAAATAAATAGATAGCTTGCCTTTTGTACAAATATTTGGTGCAATAAAGAATAAATAAATAGGATGTTTCGTAGATGTGTTTTTGATTATTGTTAATTTTTACGTGTCACGTATTGAAAAGTAACTTCCTACCTACAAATTTTTGAACTGAGCACCTTGTAACTTAGTCTGCTTATTACTTATGCTGGCAGACATTATCCTCGCCCCAATGATTGATGAGGATGAAAATCAATTTTATTACTACATACGTAATTATATTTATTTATACATAAGGGTAACTTTAATAAAGGTAATACAAAAATCAACAAGAAGTATAAGGGTTCAATCTTTCAATTTCAATTGTAAAAAAACGTTACCCCCACACTAGGATTTTCTCCTGTGTCGTGGAGGCAGTTTACAAACATAAATTGCACAAGGACAAACATCCAGACCCGGAACAATTATTTGTAGGCCATACAAATACTTGTTCCGTGCGAGATTCGAACCCGCGGCCCCCAGCGCAACAACTGATTGCTAAGCCACTGCGCCACGGAGCCGTCTCCGTGTTATAGCTAAAGTAACCATACGTCCCGTTTTGAACGGGACTGTCCCTTTTCTCGGTCACTTGTCCCATTGTCCCCAAACAAAGCTCCGGGACACAAAATTGTCCCGTAACTCGTTGGATGGAAGTATTCAAAGTCAACAATCTTCAACATAATTGTTTTTAATCGAATATACAGGGTATTTTTGGAACGCTCCCGAAAACTAAGACAGGCGACAGCACCAAGTATACCTTTGATCATGGGTTACAAATAAAGTCGATCCTGATGAAAAAAAAATCATCTTTTAACAACGTTTTATTAGCTTTACTCACGCGCCATCATGTTAGTACAGCTAAATGAAACGATAATTTCATAAAAAATATCATGAAAATACTGAAACATAAAACCAGCAGTGGAAACTGAATTGATATCACCTGACTAATGGAGGTTAATGTACGCGCGAACGGTGAAAAACAAACGCTGGCCTTGAACTTGGGCACTGAGCGATTTATCACATATTGGTACGAAAGGCGCGCGACGGGGAAACAATCCGCCAGTATTAGTGTGCCTGCATGCTATTGGTTCCCGCGCTTTGTTCGCTCCAAAAATACAGTCGCATACACAGCTTACTTTGCGACTCGCGACGATGTTTTAAAAAGGAAGGAAAGAAAAATTATTTATATCTATTGTTTTATGACTAAACTAGTGATCGAAAAGGTAAATATGATAGGAGAAGGTGAATGGGGAAAATTGTGCAGTAAAGTTAAAAGTGTGGAGGAAGAATACCGAAAAAATTACCATGTGATCGACCTGATGACGGAAGCTCAAGCGAAGATGAAAGTGATGATCAAGTAGCATCCAGTAACACCAACACACCATTAACATCTGGCTTCCATGTGACCCAAGACGTCATAATGGACGGCGTGTTACCCTTAGCTAAAGTTTTCTTGTTACAAACTACTTTATATTTTACGATAGAAATAACAAATAATGCTCATATTTTATGTCTACCTGGTACGAATGCTCCGGTAGAAAGAGTATTTTTTTATTTTGAATAAATGGTGGACGTCTGAAAGAAACACTTACGGTTCCAGAGTTCTAAAGGCGATGTTGTTAACAAAGATAACAATAAAAAAACTTGAGCAGAATTTTATTCTTATTTAAAATCATCACCAACTTTATTAAAGCAAATTTAATTCACTGACAAATGTAATTAATAATTAAAAAAAATATGTTGCATTTAATAATTACCGTCTATACCGAATATAATTTTATAGTGAACACTAATTGTATAAAGTTATAGTTTTTAGAGTATAAATAAACCCATGTCCTGTTTTGAGTTAAAAAATAAATGGTCAGTTTAGTCTTTTTAGTTAAATTTAGTTTTAAAAATTTTTAGATAGTAAAAAGTAGGTATATTAGTACCTACTTAGATACTTTTTACCGAATTATAAGTATAGACCACCTTATGTACTCAATTATTTTTTGAAAAAGAAGAAAAAACAAGCAATAAATAATATACTATATTTTAGCAAAAAACTATAACTTAGTAATACTAATTATACCTTAGAACATAAATGAAAAACTCATAACTGACTTTTTGGCCCGACCCAGGATTCGAACCCGGGACCTCATGATCAGCAGTCGCACTACTACAACCACTAGACCAACGAGGCAGTACTATATCTAATAAGAATTTGTGGTTGGGTGATAATATTGAATTAGCCTTTTATAGTGTAAATTATAATATTTGTCGAAATTTTAATTATGGATTCGAAACTTACATGCTAATGGTGCTTAATTTTTTTATTTGCATTTACTTCAAAGAAAATACACGCAAAAAGCTTCATCGCGCAGTAAAAAACACAACAAATATATGTATAAGTAACACGAAAAATTATACCCAAAACAAACAAATAATACTACCCATAAATAACCTAATAAGTAATAATATTATAATATTATGCGCGTGTGCGCTGGCAGACGCTCTAACGACACGGGTTCCACGTGTAAGAGCTCAGGGCATTCCCTATATATAATGTACTCTGTGGCTCAGGGCTCACTGACTCCAGCAAGCCCGTGGGCAGTAAATACGCCCAGATTTTAAAATAATTTCTTAATAAAATCAAATTTTGGTCTTTTGAAAAAAATTTTACTATTGAAATGTTCATTAATAAATTGCCTATCCATTGGTGTAAATCGCAAAATAAAATAATACTTACTTTACGAGGAGATGCATGTTATCAATAATAATTTCACATTTATGTGGTTTCGTTGCAAGGAGATTATATTAATATTTATTCCTTTAAAAAAAAATTGGATATAGCTTTGATGGAATCAAGATTATGTAGAAATATAATGTGTTTTTTATTTGTTGATATATCTTTTAAATAAAAAGTAGATAGCTGCTAAAATCCGCACAAATAACGACTAGCGCGACATTTTGCTCAACCTGCGCCTTAAGTCTAGACTACGAGACCACTGAAAACCTTATTTTATACACATAACTCTAATACTGGATAGATCATACATACACACACACGCACACGCACACGCACAATAGTAGTAAAATATAATAACTACTAGCTTTTTACCCGCGGCTTCGCTCGCGTAGACTTCAATTTAGAAGTATCATTAATACTTTTGATAAAGTGAAACTGTTTTCGGCGTAGTTCAAATTATTACGCAATGATTAAAACTAGTTCTAGGATTTAAATTTATATAATAATAATATATATTAGATTTTAAAATTAAATATGTTATTTAAAAAACACATCGATAATCAATAATATGAAATAGAAATTAACATCTTCAGGAAGGAAAATACTTAACCCTCTTTTTTGAAGTTCCTCAATCGGATAAAAAGTAGCTTATAAGTTGCCTCTATTTCTTAACTAATTACGCACAAAATTTCATGGAAATCTGTCAAGTAGTTTTTGCGTGAATCGGTAACACACAGACAGACATCATCATCATCATCATTACAGCCCTTCACAAGTCCACTGCTGACCATAGGCCTCCCCCAAAGAATGCCACAAAGCACGGTCCTGAGCCACCTGCATAGACACAGACAGACACAGACAGACAGACAGACAAAAATTCTAAAAATCACTAATTTGGATTCAGTGCCCTTTATTTAGTCCCCTGGAATTGTTTTTTCCAGAAAATATTAGAATTGCAGAAACGACTTTACTACAGATTTATTATATGTATAGATGGATAACCTATTAAGTTGAAGCGTGTTTCCAAAATACTTACAATATATTTTATGATTCAAATTTAAATAGGTAATTAGGTATGATTAACTGGCTAATTACAAATATTCGCATTCGTCTTCTGGAAAATGATTATAGATAGCAAAATATTTGCAATGGGGGCACCAAAATAAACCGTAACGTAATATTTTTTTTTACATTGTGTGTTAAAACAAAATGTAACGGTCTATTTCGACGGACTATCTGGGAACCACATCCATAACAACGAGAACAAAAGATAATATGAGTAGATGACCACGACCATTTCAAATGTGCAAGTATCGATACTTCGCCAGCATGTTGGGGATATCCCTGTATTTCTCGATTTCTCGTATTATGTTTGTATCACATTCAATCTTCGATCACAATACCAACTAGATGTCGGGTCGGCGCAAAATATACGTCCCAGTAAATAAGAGCGCACAGTAAAAATGAGCTCTATTTCATTTAGTTGACTTGAAACACAGCCAATGTAAACACGTTTCACAATGCCATAATGTGTATTTAAAAGTTTCAAGAATAATGCCCGAAAAAGCAATTTAACGGCCGTAGTGTCTTACTTTCGGTAAGTATATGTAGAATAAGTTATATTTTTAGCTCTAAACTAACAAATAATATAATATTTAAAACAAAATTACCGATTTTAAAGCACTCCTACAAATGTTTTGCCCACGTTGGCCAATACACGCGAGAAAAAACAGACCAGTAGTATGCACAAAGACATTTAAGTAGTAGTAGTAATAGACCGGACATCAGTAGTAAAATTGTCGTCTGTAACTTATGTCCTATAGGATATATCTCCGATTTTGTCATATAATCTTAGTGACATCGTCATAAAGTCAAGACGCATTCGTTTCATATATTTAAAAAATATTTTTAAAGAAAATATGCCCGCTTGTGCATTAAGATATTGTAAGTCACGATATGGAGCAAAAAATGAACGTGATTTCGGTTTATTATCGTAAATATAACATGTATTTACCGAATAATCTTTAAATTTTATTATTTTTAGTAGATTGTTCTAGAACATTTATTTTTATTGTAATAAGCGCCCTCTATTATCTAGTAAACGTCACTATTTAGTTACTAATTTTAAAGTTAGTGATTAACGACGTTTATCGATTAGGATTATCGATAAAAAAATATACAGCATGCCGATTTAATCCTTTACAATATTTAAGGAGTTAAACAATCAACGATACTGTACCCATACCAACAAAAATGAGTAGCATATACCAACTATGCTAAGTACCCTACTTTATGAGGAGTAAGTGTGGGAAATTTTTTTTAGGCATGCTGATGAGATTTTCTGTGTTGCTTATGAGCATGCTGAGGATACTTGCTGTGTTGATTTTTAGCAATACAGCAAGTCTTCTCTTTTATATACCAGGCTTTATTATCTGGTGGTTTTACACCGGGCTTCATTGTCTGGTGGTTTTCAAGGACAAAGCCATTATAGATCCTCGCTTACAGTGATAGGAGAGGGCAATAGATTTCTTACATTAAAAACAATTTGTACTCGTAAAGATATTAGATGCAAGAAGTTGTAGGTTAAGCCTGAGTAACAATTTTTATTAATGTGGGTAGTGTCTTTAAGTACTGCAGCTGATGAAACGTGAAAAATCGTGAATCGGCTTTAAGTGCAGTGTTTTCCTAAAATATTTTAGATTTGAAGTGTATTTTGTAATAGAAACGAATTTAAAAACATAGAGGCGCTCTCTTATTGGATTTGGCGTTTCTCGACGTGTCTATAACGGTGACCGATCAATCATATGCTATTATTATAGCAGCTAATGGACCGAGTGACGTCATCCAAGATGCCACCAAGGTGGCAACCAAAGTGACTGCTGTTTGAATTGATTCTTAGTTATTGGAAATTAAATATTTTATTTCATGACACTAAAGGGGCGTAAAAGTTAATATGATTTTTTCGTGTGATGGAAGTCATGATAAATAGATTTATACAATAAAACAATCATGTATATTCTCTATTATTGTATCGAAAAGCATTTCAAACTTAGTAATCCTCAACAACATTATCGATACTTTGATATCGAAACGGTAACATTCCCAAAACGACGTTATATTTATTAGCGTCACCTACTGGGGAATATCTAAAATGTTGTATTAATAAATGCTTAGCGTTGTTTTGCTATTTTTAGCTAGAGGGTGCCACACGCGCACTAGCTGAAAGTTTTTGTATATAAATGTTCCCAATGCCCGCTCTATAGTATACCTATATATTTAATCTCTTTGAGTATGCGTGTAGTTATAATCATTTTTAGTAATTTGTTACCAGAACTTTAAATAATGGTAATTGCTACTTTTGTCTCTGTTTATATCATCAAAAATAAATCAAAACGATCATTGTACAACAAACTCAACTTATTTAAAGGAAATTAGTTCATGTATAAGCAAAATGGAAAAATCATTAATATTGCATCGTTGTAAATATTTTGATTTATTGATTGCACTGAAATTTACTTCTGTTATAAATATTTTAAATATATATATATATATTTCCTTTGTTCGGTATTCCGTTTCGGAAATCCGAACGGGTCGCCCAAACACATACGGAATCCCGTTTTGCCTGCAAAATTTCGAAGGGAAAACTACCGTACGTGTGTGACGTGTCATAGATTTTATATGGACTTGCTGCGTTTGGGATTCCGAATCGGAATATCGAAATGGAATCCCGGAACAGAATTCCGAATGTATGTTGCCGGCCTAAGGCCGCTAGATTTTATATGAACTTGCTGCGTTTGGGATTCCGAATCGGAATATCGAAACGGAATTACGAAACGGAATTCCGTATGTATGTGGCCGACCTAAGTATATATTCACGCGGACAGCATTTAGCTATGATTTTGTACGTGACCCGTTAAACAACTTTAAAAAAATTTGAGTATAAAGTTGGTAATCTTAAAACGAATGAACACGAGTTGGTTAATATTTCAATCAGTCATAAAAGAGACGTACTTTAGGTATCGCATTAGATTTCATGGTGATAACATCTTATTAATAAAATTTTGTTGACTATAGTAATTATAGGTGGCGGTGATGAAGCGAAAATATGAAAGGGCGTATAGAGCGAAGTGGGTGCAAGATCTTTTACTTTCATCATGGATCTCTAAAGCTAAAGATATGACTATGTAAACATCAAAAAAATATGAGTGGATTCAACATGCGAAAGAATATAATTAAGACAAAAACACGAAACAGATTTATAAACAAACATTTACAGATTTATAAATAATCATCTTGTACGTTAAACAAGGCATTGATGAGCATGGCGATTGCATTGCGTTCAAACCAAGGAAAGATAGGTATGTTTAATTTTAATTTAAAAAAATATAGCATTTATATGACCAGATGGAAGTTAGCGTAGAACATTCTTTTATTTAACTAACCTGTATGCCAATTAATTGCTCCATAAATGCTCCAGTAGAAACCGAAATTGCTCCACCTCTATTGTTATTAGTTAATTTATAATTAATTTTTTAAAAATTTAAGTATCCAAAATTTAATTTTCCTATAATATATAAAATATCTACTTTTTAAAATTAAACTGTACGCCAATTAATTGATCCATAAATTCTCCAGCAGAATCCGAAATTGCTCCACCTCTATTGTAATTAGTAAATTTATAATTCATTTAAAAAAAATTAAGTATCGAAAATTTAATTTTGAGAGTCAATCAATTTTTGTTCGATAAAATGACTTTAACTATAGAATGTTACTACATTCTATTGATGATGGCGCTATTACTCAAATAGGATCACTCTATCTCAAAATTAATTATAAATTAACTGATAGCAATAGACAGAAAAATTACGGATTCTACTGAAGCATTTAAGGAGCAATTAATTGTCATACAGTTTAATTTTATAAAGTAAATATTTTATGTTTTATAGCAAAATAAAATTTTTGCTACTTAAATTTTTTAAACATTAATTATAAATTAACTAATAACAATAGAGGTGAAGCAATTTCGGATTCTGCTGGAGCATTTAAGGAGCAATTAATTGACATACAATCTAATTTTACAAAGTACATATTTTATATTTTGTAGCAAAATTAAATTTTCGATACTTAAATTTTTTAAAAATTAATTATAAATTAACTAATAACAATAGAGGTGGAGCAATTTCGTATTCTGCTGGAGCATTTAATTGACATACAGTTTAATTTTAAAAAAGTAGATATTTTATAGCAAAATTAAATTTTGGATACTTAAATTTTTTAAATATTAATTATAAATTAACTACCTAATAACAATAGAGGTGGAGTAATTTCGGATTCTGCTGGAACATTTATTAAGCAATTAATTGGCGTACAGTTTAATTTTAAAAAGTAGATATTTTATAGCAAAATTAAATTTTTGATACTTAATTTTTTTTAATTAATTATAAATTAACTAATAATAATAGAGGTGGAGCAATTTCGGATTCTGCTGGAGCATTTATGGAGCAATTAATTGGCATACAGTTTAGTTAAAAAAAAGAATGTTCTACGCTAACTTCTATCTGGTATTTATATGTGTATGTTTTTACTTTTTTTAGTTAATTACATTAAAATGGTAAATAAAGTTGGCAGTATTTAGGCATTTTTCACTACAGACTTTGGCAGGTTTTTAACCAAAGTGAATAAATATGTAGCAAGCTATGTATTTTAAAGATGGTCACCCTGGTTGGCAGCCCTGTTTGTCAGTTTGTCACATTGGTATTTGGTACTGAATGACTAATAACGTATTGCACCAATATTTTATTTATTAGCGATTATTTGTTTTAGTCGATAAACTATTGGAAACGTGACTGTTAAAGAAATCTAAAGGATAAAATGTATCCAAAGTTCTAATAAAAAAAGGTATCTGATTATTTGACTGAAATTCTAGACTGATGCGCTAAATAATGGCAAAAACTAAAGTGACGGGTGCCACTAGTAGGCTTAAGCAAGATTACCTTAGACTCAAGAATGATCCTGTACCATATGTTACTGCAGAGCCTGTGCCTTCGAATATTTTGGAATGGCATTACGTTGTGAAAGGACCAGAGAAAAGTCCTTATGAAGGAGGTTACTATCATGGTAAAATTATTTTCCCCAGGGAATTTCCGTTTAAGCCGCCTTCTATTTATATGATTACACCAAATGGAAGATTTAAAACCAATACAAGATTATGCCTTAGCATTACTGATTTTCACCCTGATACTTGGAATCCTGCATGGTCCATCTCAACCATTTTAACTGGACTGCTTAGTTTTATGTTGGAGAAAACCCCAACTTTGGGGTCCATAGAGACTTCTGATTACCAGAAACGCTGTTTGGCAGCTGAATCCCTTGAAATTAATATTAAAAATAAAATGTTCTGTGAGCTCTTTCCTGAATATGTAGAAGAAATTGAGCAACAGTTAAAACAAAGACAGGAAGCGATGTTACATGCTGGTAATTCTAACTCTGACAGTGAAAGTGAAGTGACTACAGAACAGCAATCAAACATGTATTATATTTTAACAAATTTGTTTGTGTTGGTTGGTTTTGTGTTCCTTGCATACATGGTGAAATATGTTTTAATTTCTATCTCTGATTAGGGAGTGAGGCTTGATTTTCTCTAATTATTTGCAATACATAACAAAATGTAAATAATGTAACTTATTTTGTAAATATATATTATTTCAGTGACCATTTCAGAATGTTCACATATTTTAAGCAGCCGAGTTTACAAACAATTTTTAGAGTAATTAGATATTCATTTTAATCTATTTTGTTACATAATACGTTTTTTAATATTTATTTGTGAAAAGTAAAATTAATTGAAAAACTAACAATAGTTACATTAGCGGCTGCATTTATTCCAAAAATATTATTGAATAAATTGATTCCATTTTTCTTATCACTTGTTCTTTTTTCCTATTGTTTACATAAAAACGATGTCATAAAATGTATGACTATCTTCTCTTACTGTATGTAATCTTATAAATTTCAAATTTAGTACTTTATATTAAAGTTTCCTCTATTCTTAAAAAAATTCACATTAATTGAAATTATTTTTTTGTTACCTGGTATATTGTATAAGTTAGGCCTGTGCTTCTCTATTTTTCCTTTAATCTATTTTGGAACTTCATGGAAAAGTTTAAGATATTGTGATATCATATCTTGTTCATAACTTTCGATAAAAATTTTTTTCTGTAAATTACTAATGGGAGTGATTGAAAAAACCTATACCTAATAGTATAGGAATTTGATGAAACTCAAGTGATAAATTACTTTATCTATACTAGAATATTACTGAAATGGCCTTATTAATATCCTCCAAAATATTAAAGGCCATTTCAGTATTTTTATTATTTCTTGTTAGGGGCCTACAACAAATACAGAGTAATATTGGTAAGACTTCTTAATTCTCCTTAACATTTTTAAACTTTCTTATTAGGCTTTATTTTTACAATCAGTTGTTTTATATTATCCAAACCAAATTTCTTAATTTGGAATAAAACTAGAAAGAATAAATAAGATAAAACTAAAAGAATGTCATTGAATTCTATCAAAAAGGAGATTGTCATTGTTATTAAATCTCCTAAGGGATTGTAGTGTAATAACCTACGACTCACCATTCTCACATTGACTGTCTCTTCTGATTAGATAATTGACCTAAAATATTTATAGCAATATTATTCTGCAAATATATATGAAAATAACAATAGAAAAATTATACTGTAAATGCATTGTTGAAAGTATATTGAATAAAGTAAACAGTATTTTTATATTACACAATTTGTTTTATTCCTGTGACCATAAATTTATTGTTTGTAGCCAAGGACTATCTTTTTGTTGGTAATAATTATCTGTATTAATTTTATATTTATTGGTTTGAATATAATTTCTTTTAGATTTTAGTTGAAATCTTTAAGTTTTGGAAATTTTTATTTTCATGAAGTAGTTAAATTTATAAAAAACTACATTGTGAATAGACTATCATTGAAAATCTGGTTACAGACTTATTTGTCATTGCCCTTGTGTTTTAATAATACTATTTATATATCTTTCAAATGCTTACAACAGGAGGCACTTTTAAATCTTGCTTATTTTTACACAAACCAGTTCTGTTGTGAATGTGTCTATTTCTGACACTGTATTACATCAGTGTTACATTGGGTATGGGTGTAAGTGACAAGAAAATGTCCACTGAAGGATTCAAGTAGTAATTGCAAGTATTGGTTAAATAACTAATTTGAGCGGTAATTCATCTATTTGCATTTAAAAAAAAACAAAGGTTTTATTATATTTTATTATGTGTAATGATTTCATACACTAATTAAAATGTTTAGAACTAATTAATATAGTTATTACAAATTATATGAATTAGAGAATGTATTAATAAAGTAATTAGACTGCATTACTTCATTGGCAAATAATGCTTTGAAATTTAAATGCATTTTAAGATGTTTTTAGTACTGTAGTACCTTAGTGCATTTCTAACATACATAGATTTTAACATGATACACTATAACAGTTATAGCTTGAAACCCCCCCCCCCCCCCCCCTAATTCGTCAAGTTACATTTTGTAAAGTAAAAGCAGTGCTTAAATACGAGGCAAATGTGGATCTTTTATATCTTATTGGGATTTATACAAAAGTATTTAGGTTTCTTAGGTTTACCTTTCTGATGTATATATGTAATTTTGAGTGGTATTGGGATTTAAGAAGTTTTTGTATTTACATTGTGGTAAGGTGTAAAGGTATGAATAACATAATTTCTAAACTTAAAATAATGAGTTCATGTAATATGAAACTCAAATTATTTTCGTGATACAAATCTAGGCATAAATATTGAAGTAATAAAAATATTATCTTAAAAGTTATACAATTCTAATTAAAAAAAGGCCTGTACTATCTTATCAAACATGGTTTCATTACACATATGAAATCCATTGACTTTATCCACAGACTAATTTACATAAAATTCAGTACTTTACTACTATACACATTAATGAGATGGTTTTTATCTTTTAATATTAACAAACATTCATTTTTTATATTTAGGCAACAAAAAAAAAGAACTTATGCACATGATAATTGGACAGAGAAAACATATTTTAAGAAATTAAAAACTGAAATTAGGTAAACAAATGCTTGAGTGCCCTTTAGAAAAATTAATTTTAAAAAGGAGACATGTACTTGCATTATAGCAAGTATGATGTTACACTTAAATACCAATCTCATTCTTTCTATCTTATAATGGAGATTTGTAAAGAGGGCAAAACATGAAATTGGAAGCAAATTTTTGCAGAGTTTATATACAACACATGATTGAATGTTACTGTACATATTCTTTTTCATTTTATTTCATCATCATCGTCATCCCAGTCACTTACTAAATTTTTAATGTTATTGGTTGGTTCGTTAATCTTCTCTGGTACTACCTCTGTGTTTATTGCATTACAATCATCACTCAAATCTTTTTCCTTAGATTCCTTACCAAGATCATTTCTAATTTTAGAGGCATTATCTTCTTGGGAATCATTATCTTCCCAGTCATTCAAAAGTGACGAAATTTTGTCATGTGCTGTTTTATTTAATGTTATAACAGTTTGCTGCATTTGTTTTGGTGTATCTCCTTGAGGCGAATTTAAATTCTCTTCGACATCTGTCTCAGGAGTTAATACTTCTCTATTACTATTACTTTCTGTTGTTGTATCTATCATTTCTGTTTCAACGATGTCATTATGAACAACTACAGTTTCATTAATGGTATTTACAGGACCTGAATTAGATTCCATAATTGTATTCTCAGGATCAGTTTGAATATTGCTTTCTATATTTTCTGGTATAACTTTAATTGATTGAGTATTATTTTTAATAAGATCTGTTTCCGTTTGTGTGGTTGTTGATATTGATACTGAAATATTAGTTTCGGCACTATTAGTTTCAGCGCTATCAATATTAGTTTGTATAATTTCAGTTTCTTGTTCAGATGCCTTGGTCACAACCGTAGGTTGTAAAGCACTTATAACAGTTTGAGGTTCTAAAACTTGCACTTCTGTACTGCATTTAGTTACAATGGCTTCCATTTGCTTTGCCATTTCTTGTTGGATATTTTCAATCGATTCTTCAACATACACAGAAGATACAGTATCTAGAGTTTTAATATTTTGCGTATACTCAGGTATACCACTATTTTCATCTGTTTTTGTATTTAATTGATTTGTTGTCTCTTTATCACTTTCTTCTTCAGACCATTCTCTTGCTAAATTTTGAATCTGTTCCTTAGCCATATTTGGTATTGGATCTTCAATGTTGCTGATAGGTGGAATATTATCTTCCCGTGTGGATTTTTGTTCATTTTCCACAATTGTTTTTAAATTGCCAATTGTAGAATTTTCATTTTTACTTGATATACTTTCTTCACCAGTCTGTTCTATAACAATGATCTTTTCATTATGAAGTTCTTCATTAACAATACGCGGTTGTTTGTTATGTCCATCGTCTGTTTTACATTTTAAAACATCCAGTTCTTTACTATTGTTCTCGTGTGTGTTTTCAGTTTGTATTTCTTTGTGTACTAGTTGCTCATTGGATACTGAAATGTTCGTATTTACTAAAGAATTATTATCAACTTCTTGAACTATTACTTGATCGATACTCTGCGCAATAATATCATTAGTGCTTATTATACTTGTAGTACTATTAGTAGCAGATATTTCAACAGTATTGACATCAGTGGTTATGGTTGGCATGTCTGTCTTTGATAATGATAATTCTTGAAGCTCAATTATATTGTTTTCAATTGTTTTTGGTTGAATAGACTGTTCTGTTTGTGTTTGCTGTTGTGATTCAATTTGAATTTTATCGACACTTTCGTTTATATTATTTTGCCAAGATTGCTCTACCTGTGTATCTACAGCATGAGCGCTCATAACAGGGGTGGAAGTAGTTATAGTGTCATAATTATGAGTTATCATTGCAGAAGATTGAATAAATTGTGCATCAATATTTTGTGATGTTATATATTGATATTGTTTATTTGCTTCATCCATTTGATGACTGTAAACTACAACTATATTGGAATTATCTGCAGTAACAGCTTCAGTAACATTTAATGGATAACCTTCTTGAATAATCATCATTTCATTAGATTGAGTGTTCTCAAGATTTACAGTAGTACCTTCGAGGGATGTATCTTGGGGGCCAGTTAAAACTGCTAGTGTTTTATTAGCATCTCCTTCCTCAAATATGATCGAGTGATTAGATGACATCAAAGCTTTATATTCTTCTTCATTTGAAACAACTATTTGTATAGGTTGGTTCAGACTTGTTGTCTTCTTTGTCATTTTAGATTGTTTGGAATCAGTGTGATGTATATTAGGAAATTCTATTGATGTACTTGGTATTGAATTTTCATCACCTTCAGCAATTACATTTGCTAGTAAGTATTCTTCATTACAAGTATTTGTACTATTTGGAATAAGTTGATTATCTTTAACAATATATTCACTGCCATCTATCACAATAATTCCCTCATTTTGATTATTAACTAAAGGTGTTGTAACAGTTCGAATATTGTCTTGTTTAGTTGTATTGCAGGTAGCTAATTTTGATTTTTTCATTAACTTTGTTGGTGAATTAAAACCAGGATTCAATATTTTATGTTTTGCAGACAGTACAGATGATTCTGGGGATTTTGGAAGAATGTGAATATTACCATCAGGTTTTTGTTGTATTTGGTATTGCACATCCACATTTTCATAATCACTATCAAAAGTGACTGGAAGTTCATATTTTACAGTAGCATTTTTCACACTATCAGGCTTCTCCTTTACTTTCTCATCTAGTTTTTCTTCATCAGATTCATCAATAATTCCATCATTTTGAGCAGACTGTTTATGATTAATTTTCAAGTGAGCATAAAGGTTTGTTTCTCTTGAAAAGGTTTTAAGACAGTATATACATTGCAAGCTATTTTTTCTTTCCGCACTGTACTTGTGGCCTGTTTTCTGGATGTGCTCAAGTAATTGGTTAGAAGAACTAAATGATGCTGCACACACATTGCAACCAAAATTTCTGTTTTCAGCATGAGTCAATTTGTGCTTTACAAGGAATGCCTCAGTTAGAGCAACATAATTACAATAATTGCATTTAGGAAAATGGTAATGAGGAGGCGGCTCTACACCATGTTTTGTGTATAAATGATGCAAAATGTAATTCCTTTTCAGTGATTTTAAACCACAGTATTCACATATATTTGGTAGGGGCTTTTCATTATGTACATCAACCAAATGACGTCGAAATTTGTAATATGATGTAAAATGCAGAGCTCGTCCAGGTGTGCCACAAATAAGACAAATCCATGGACCTTTAACATTTTCTGCTCCCATTGCTATTAACTTTGCAGCTTCTTTTGAATCAATAACGTCTGTTTCATATGTAAAATCTGATGGTTCAGTTTTCGTTTTTACATCTTTTTCCTCATTAAACATATTAGTAGCAGTTTTAGATTTTTTTGATTTACTAGGTTGATTAAGTATTTTCAATTTTATATTTTTGTTGCTTTTTACCAAATGTGGATATTTCTTTAACACTTCACTTATTATTTTGGCATGGTCTAGCTTAGGTTTACTTCTATCAATTTCTTTTGCCCCTATAGTTTTTTGATTATCGCTGTCTACAATTTGATCAAATAACTGACTTGCATTCTTCTGTTCATCCTTTGAGTTTAATGACAATGAAGGCGAAAAACTCTCATCATGAATATTTTCTGAGACATCTTCAAAAATATTTTCATTCATTGAGATCTTCTTGCATTCTACTATGTCAACAATAGATGTGCCTTGAATAAATCTTTTTCTACTGGATGTGTCATCAAACATACTAGATTTTTTTGATGAATATCGCTTCACAGTGTCAGGGTGGACCATTAAAGGTGTTGATGTATATGATATACTTGTAAATGAATCCTCAAATACATTGTCCACATCTAATTCTTCTGGAAGTTCATATCTCGTTGGTCGGGGTTCTTTAAAGATTTGATTTTTGTTAGTTGATACTGGATAATCGACCGATTCTAAATAAGGTTGTTGGATACCATTATTAGAAACCTTTTCTGGCTTGTTCAATGATTTTTCAATGCTTTGCCTTTTACTTCTTTGTATCACTCCACTATTTTCAAATGCTTTACTGTAAGATCGTTTTGCAGGTATGTAACTTGTAGAAGCAACTGCTGTGGATGGCCTTGTTGCTGTTGTTGGTTTTGAGTGTTTAGTCGAGTCA
Organism: Parnassius mnemosyne; assembly: GCA_963668995.1. Taxonomy (NCBI): domain Eukaryota; kingdom Metazoa; phylum Arthropoda; class Insecta; order Lepidoptera; family Papilionidae; genus Parnassius; species Parnassius mnemosyne. The sequence goes on along the minus strand of CAVLGL010000024.1, from coordinate 30,482,576 downwards.
TATGTTTTAGAATAAGATCTGATATTGTGATAATCAAGTGTAATTGGAGGTCTCCGTAGCTGATTGCGATGAGCATCAAGTAATTTTGTTAACACTGGCATATTCATCACTTGTGATGTTTGATGTAATTTTTCTAATAACTCTGGTTTAAACTCTAGTTGTCCTGTGTACATAAAGTTCACTATAGGAACGACAACATCTGCTTGCAAATCATCAGGCATAACCAAGCAGTCTTCGTACATCTCGCATGTTCTTTCAAGTAATTCAAAGTACTCCGTGCAAGCGCTAAGAACTAATCTATGTACCTTTAGTTGGGCATTGTCTTGAAATTGTAGTGTCAGGTCACAATAATCCGTACGATTGAAGAAATGCTTCAGTCGCTGAAGAAAATATATTCCCCAATTATCCACTTTCACTTGTTTAATATCCGACATCGTGGAACTTATTGCCGCCAAAGAAGTTTTTACATCAAATGTTTATATATTTACATTACAGTTCTTACAAATTAACGATCGATCTTCATTTTTCACTGTCGTATACACCACACCATTGAACGTCTCAAATGAAAATACATCGCAAGGCACGATTTATTATTTTCACTTGAATTTTGCGCCACATTGTTTTAAGTATCTATTTTCATGAAGTTACCAATAAAATTACAAACATTATCGTGCAACTACAACTTGGATAAACCTATTTCAATCTTCGTTTCACATAAAACATTCGTGATGAAAGTACTCTTCTAAAAACGACTGAAGTTGACAGATTGGACGTAAGATGGCGGTAAAAAGTTGTCCCATTTTAGACTGACGCTAAACTCTACTGCTACGAAGTCAAAAAACTATTTTTTTATTATAGAATAGAAAAATAAATTAAAACATGTAATCACATTATAACGGTAGTAAAATATTTGCATTAACATGACGTAAAATCATGTAATAGTAATTTATATATAATTTTTATATGGTAAGTCTTTAAAAGTATTCCATTTGATAGTGCTTAAATTAAGTGTCGCCATCTGCTCTAACATTCTCAGTACTATTGATTGGACGCGTTCTAATTCAGAATTCATGTTAACAAGAAGGCCAGTGACGCATCAAAACGGTACTTTGTCGTTCTAATAATATTTATGTACTATTGTAGGACAACCAATAGATGGCTCTAAATAATCCTTTTAATTTTGCTGCGATTTTAATCTTGAAGATGAATTAGCAATTAAAAAAGCAAAACAAGTCATTTACGAGTTGATTATATAGATATCTAATTGAATTGAAATTATGTACTAGATATTATACTAAATTGAATCCTATTCTATTAATCCTAATGATTACGATTCAATTATATTGTATTCCACAAATTACATTGCAACAATTAAAAAACTACCTACTATACTTACATCATATCGTATACGTAATAGTATAATATGTTTAAATGTTTAAACGAAGCCTAGTCGAATATTTCTTGTTAAACCTATAAAATGTACTCTGTGCAGCGTAGCGTAAGCATAAGCATAGCAACTATTGTGTCTTATTTTAGACTCACTTTTTCATACATTTTAATTTCAGCTGTCGTACTGCTTCATCTGCATCCAAACACTGTCAAGATTACCATAACACTGTCAAAAGTTCACTGATGAACATAGGCCACCCCCATTGATTACCTCATAGGGGGGATATTTGCCATAGTTCTCTAGATTCAAGCTGTTAGGTATCAGGAAAATGATTCTGCCAATCTCCTGGTTCAGTTTCCCTCTTTCGCCTCTTACGGTTCCCGTGGGATGCTATTTGGTAGTGACTATTCTTACACTGCCACTACACGGGAGTTATCCAAACACATGGACGTATAAAAAAAGGAATATTTGTTTTATAGGTCCATGACCAAACATTAAAAAAGAGCGCCTAACCATTATTGTTGGGCAAAATTGGTTATCTAAGTAAAACCTGTGGTAAAACCATACTTTAATTTTAATCTTTTGTCTTTTATAGTGAGTAAAACTAAACCTACCTACCTATTTTTATTTTAGGTTAGAGTACTAGATCTGTGTTAGCCATGTAAAAAAAATAATTATTTATATTATATTAGGCATTAACTTTGTAGGTGCTAAACGATACCTTGAGAAAATGGTTAAATTATTTATAGATAAGAAACAAGATATTTCTGATCAATTAACGTCTCGTGGAATTTCATGGAAACTAAATCCACCTGATGCACTTCACTTTGGAGGCATTTTTGAAGGTGGTATTAATTTCGGCGGATAATATCCGTGGCTGACGAAGCAATAAGATTCTCCAGCAACTTTCGAAACCGGGAGTAATTGCATCAGATGTTTAAAAAGAAGAACATTGAGTCCACCGAAAAGAGCGTTATTTTCTTTATATTGTTGTAATCGCAAGTGAACATTCCGGAGAGTTAAATATGGCACCATCGATATCTCATCAATAATCACCCAATTTATATGACGCCACTTTTGACGTTCTCTTTGAAGTCTCTCTCCAGCCATCGGTCGCAAAGCTTCCGTTCTATCCTTTTCTATCGGTAATACGAAAGTCGCGTGTAAAGTGCTACCCCCCAATAAGTCTAGCTGCTACACCAGTGGATGCAGCAGCACACTTTTTCCGTAATTGTCACACGCTAGTCAACGTATTTGTTTGACAAGTAACTTTAATACGAAGGTTTTGCCACTTCCGGCACCACCTGTTACGAATACATGCAAAGGCTCAACTGTATCGCCGTGAAGCAATTTATTCGCAACTTTATCAAAAAGTTGACGCTGCTGCATGTTTAATGATATTGCTGATCTGACATTACGACGTCACAAGGCACCTCTTCGAAATCAACGATGTGCTCTTCTTCACCAAGTACACGTTCTTTGGGATTAATCGTTAAGTTTGATCATAAGTCTGGTGAATGGATTCTGCAGCCAGATTTCCTGCTACTAATCGACTTATTGCCTGTTGAATTTCAGTTTCGCAAGAAGCAAATGTTTCCAAATCAGTACCTTCTTGTAAAGGCCGTAATTGGCTTCGTTTTGCATCTTTCGCATCATCGTAGTCGTCCAGTAATTCATTTTCAACTCTGAATGGAACGTGAGCTACCAATAGAGAATAGTAATAGGATGTCGGGTTCGTAAAATAACGTGTGCGCAAAATGGGTGGACGTTTTCGTTTTTTCATTCGGCCTGCATTATCCAGTAATGTTACGTACTGTTGTCGATTATCTGTATTATCTTGTTCCATTTCATGTGCATCCATATCTTGTTCAACACCGTCAATGTCATTCCACTGCGAAGTCACCACATCATACCAAACGGCAAACTCTCCTAAACTAAGGTGTTCTAGATGGCGAGGCCTACAAACATATCTATCAAAAATATTTTTAAATGTTTGCGAAACATCACTGTCAATTTTGAGCATTCTATATCGGTCCTCTGGAAAACAAGAATTGACAAAAACATATTTTCGTGAGCTGTCCTTTCATTTGAGATGGCATAAACGGAAGGCACATTCACATGCCGAAACTTCTCGATGTGTTAAAATGGCATTTTGTATTGCAAATATCTGCTTTCCAATATTGCCACCTTGCTCTCGTATACGTCGAATGGCTTCTCTTATTAATATTGTGATTTCTGCAGGTTCCGACTTCAATATATATTTAGATATTTAGTATGCAATTCCGGGGGTTGACCCGCATGGTTGGATATCTATATTAGCAGACCACATTTTCAATATTTCTGGATTGTATGCATTAGTCATGGTATCAGAATCTTTTATTTTTAAAATATAAAACTTTCCTTTATTTTTAGCGGTTTGTTCGTCTTCTGAAATTCTTATTTCACTAGAAACTGGTCTCGGAAAAGCAAATCTACATATTGTATCCCTTTTGTAGCATGTATGGGTATGGCTGTGGGTTTGCAATCTTGTGACTAAATCATGCATTTCTTTATCGTCCCCCGGGTTTGGTACTGCGCAGGTGACTACTTGATCTAGTAGTTCTATGCCTTGTAGACTGTCAAATTTAGGCATATGCTCACACCACATGACCATATGAATATGAGGGCTGCCGCGGAGTTGGAATTCCACTCGCCACCTAAAGTCTGCAATACATCTTACAAGCAAAGGATTTTCATGTTTGAGTCGTTTGAACAAAGCGTTTATGCGTATCATAATCTGCCTCGACAGAGCGATTGGGTATTGTTCAAACAAACGAAGTTTCTCTGAAAATGAAAGCTCATCTACAGAAGCATTAGGTTCACCATCGGCAACTAAAAGGGCTTTTTAGATATCGGGCCAATTCAAGTCGTTACACGAAAATGTTAAAAACCAGCGTGGAGGCCCCAAATTTTTGACCATTGCTAGAAGGTCTGTATCGATTCGTGTACCCCGAATGTTTCGCATTATTAAATGAACGTTTTGTACGACATCGATTGGCTGTGCACCATTCTGACGCAGGTTTGCATAATCAGACATATTTTGCTGAGTTTTATAAAGCTCTACAACTGAAAGCGCATAAAATAGGTATTCGTTATTCTGAAATCTTTTTTCGTTGCGCATTATTCTCGTTTGGTAGTAATCGGAAGGCATGATAGAAACTGCTCTGTTTTCTTTAAGACCGTTCTTTCCTTCTGGGAATAACTTCATACAAGCAAGTTCTTCAGACCTTTGTTCTCTAAAAATGCTGATACTTGGGGCAGTCTTTATTTTCAAATTATAAATAGATACAGTTTCGTTATCTATGTCTTCATCACATAATACTTCCCTCAAAGCTGGTACTGCTGAATAAATTGGTATGAGGGATGTAGTAACTACTTGACCTTCATGACGTCAAAATCAGATTCTGAAACATTACTATTGGATACATTATTGAGTGGTTTAATAGACTGTCTTCTCGCCGTAGTTGCGTTAACGGCAGTAATATAATATTGCAAATTTCGTTGGTTTCGAACTCCTAACACTATTTTTAGGTGATTGCAGAGACTTTCATTGCTTCTGAACTTCATGACAATTGCTGTTCCGTTTCTATTAGCAGTATATCCTTTTGACCCTCGAGCATGAGAATCGAATAAAAAGTATTCGTCGTTTAAATGCATTGCTGCAACTGAAATTTGCGTTTCACAGGTAATGATTCCGTTACAATGTGTTATAAAAAACCTTACTAATCCCGCAATCAGTCCATTAAAAAAACCTTCTATTATATCAAAAGGTGCACTTGGATTTATTATACCAATAGTTACATCAGGTTGAATATCTAAATTCAACTCTGTATCAGCAAAACACTTCGAAGGCAATAGCGCCTCAGTATTCAAGTATTGTGGCTCTTTGGGTAAACGTGACAGACACTGAATGAAATATGTATTTCCAAGTAAGAGGACACAATCTATATCAAGCGTGTTTCACTGTGAGATGGACTGTACTTTAGAGTAAGCAATAGCTGTGCACTGACGTTCGCTCAAACTTCCAAATCTTTCATTGCCTTGATGGAGATTTCCCCGCAAAATATTTTTCTCGTCATCTATCTGCCTAAAATGGCTCTATGGAGATCTGATTACGTTGACGTCCTTTTGAGGTTTCGATATCGTTATAGGTATTAAAATACTTTGATGTAATTCTTCGTCATTAATTTCAAAATTTATCTGCACATTTCTATATAAGATTGTTATGAACTAACCACATAAGTGCTTTTTTAATTCTTTCCGTGTCTACACTATATCTCCTATTGCCAGTTACGTTATCAAGGCTTTCTGTCACAGTAGCAAAACCCATGTTTGCCTCCAATAGAGGAAGCTGTTCCGTTACTTCTTCCACTTGCTGAGCGAACAAAATAGCTTGCCCTTTAAATCCTTGCTGACCTATGATTCCAAAACGCATTAAACTGGCACTGATTTTTTAGCAACTTATTTGTACATCTATAGCAAATAATTAACCTTTCAGGTGTATTAGCAGGTAATACTATTATATTAGCGGTACGTTAAAGTTGAGGCACTGTTTTGGGTATAATAGTTTTGTACAAACATAGTTTTTTTTTTTTTTTTTTTTTTTTATAGGATAAGGGTGACAAACGAGCACACAGTCCACCTGATGGTAAGTGGTTGCTGCGGCCCATAGACATCTACATCTATCCTCTGTTACAAATCAAAATGTAGATGCGTTGTCACCCGTGAGGACTAAGATGGAATGCCTCATTTCCAGTAAAAAGGGCCTCCGGCCACCTGCACTCACCAAGCGAAACGCAGAGATAAACCTCTACTTCACGCTGGTTTTCTGTGAGGTCGTGGTACTACCCCGGTTCGAGCCGGCCCATCCGTGCGACAGCAAAAGCTGCCGCGTAGCTCTACCACTGTTTAAATAGTATGGTGTTTCAGCCATTTGTGCAATTGCTTCATTAAATCCACTAAATAAACGTCTTGAAGCACGTCTCCTATCCTTTATTGTGATCAGTCTCTCTTCTCGAGAAATAGGAGACAGCTGTGTATAAGTAAGCCGCAGAAGAACACAAAAACTCTCCGATCACACTCTTAATCTCATGGCTGTTAGACGGGAGATGAAGCTACATTCTTCAACAGATTTGACAGCATACAGGCAACTGAACAGACAGATCTCCAAATGCATGCGGCGGGACTTACGCAACTTCAATACAGCTCGTATTGAAGAAGCGATCGAGCGGAACCAAGGCCCCAAAGTCTTTGCCAGAGATCTGTCTGCCAGAAAGCGCCAACTGTCAAAGCTGAAGACAGAATGTGGCAGCATCGTTTCCGGGGCACCTGAGATTTTGAGTGAGATTGAGAGGTTCTATGGGCAGCTGTACACGTCATCGTTGGAGCCGCACGCAAGTGTGAGTAACGATCCAAGAGCGAGTCTTATCCGACATTATTCCGATGATATCCCGGACGTCAGTCTGAGCGAGATTAGAATGGCTCTCCAGCACCTTAAAAACGGTAAGGCCCCAGGCGAGGATGGAATTACAGCGGAGCTTCTGAAAGCGGGTGGAAAACCGGTACTTGAAGTCTTTCAGAAGCTCTTTAATTCCGTCCTCCATGGTGGCATTATACCGGAGGCGTGGAGCAGAAGTGCGGTGGTCTTGTTCTTCAAGAAAGGCGACAACGCTCTCTTGAAGAACTACAGACCGATTTCCCTTCTGAGCCGCGTCTACGTGCTGTTTTCGAGAGTCATTACGAAACGTCTCGCGCGCAGACTTGACGACTTCCAGCCTCCCGAACAAGCCGGTTTCCGAAAAGGCTTTAGCACCATAGACCACATACATACCCTTCGGCAAATTGTACAGAAGTCCGAGGAGTACAATTTGCCACTATGTCTGACGTATGTGGACTATGAGAAAGCCTTTGATTCCGTCGAAATTTGGGCGGTGCTGCAGTCCCTTCAGCGATGCCAAGTTGACTGTCGGTATATCGAAGTGTTGAAGTGCTTGTACAGTAGGGCTACGATGGCTATCCGAGTACAGAACCAGAGTACGAAACCTATCCAATTGCAGAGAGGTGTAAGACAGGGTGACGTCATATCCCCAAAACTCTTTACCGCTGCATTGGAAGATGTTTTCAAGCTTCTGGACTGGAAAGGATACGGTATCAACATCAATGGCGAGTACATCACTCACCTTCGATTTGCCGACGATATAGTCCTTATGGCAGAATCGCTGGAGGACCTAAGCACTATGCTCAATGACCTTAATAGTGTTTCCCAACGGATAAGTCTTAAGATGAACATGGACAAAACAAAGATCATGTTTAATGTCCATGTCACACCTATGCCGGTAGTTGTTGGGAACACTAAGCTCGAAGTTGTTGACGAGTATGTTTACCTGGGACAAATAGTCCGACTAGGTAAGTCCAACTTCGACCGAGAGGTCAATCGACGGATTCAACTCGGTTGGGCAGCGTTCGGGAAATTACGGCACATCTTCTCGTCAGGTATACCTCAAAACTTGAAAACGAGACTGTACACCCAGTGCGTGTTGCCAGTGATGACATACGGAACTGAGACGTGGTCCTTCACTGCTGGCCGGATGAGGAAGCTCAAGGTCGCTCAGCGAGCTATGGAGAGGGCTATGCTCGGAGTTTCTCTGCGTGATAAACTCAGAAATGAGGATATCCGCAGTAGAACTAGAGTGACCGACATAGCCCAACGGATTAGTAAGCTGAAGTGGCAATGGGCCGGCCATATAGCTCGAAGAACCGACAACCGATGGGGAAGAAAGGTTCTCGAGTGGCAGCCTCGTACCGGCAGGCGAAGTGTAGAGCGTCCCCCCACTAGATGGAGTGACGACCTGGTAAGATATGCAGGAAGTCGATGGATGCAGGTGGCTCAGGACCGCGCTTTGTGGCATTCTTTGGGGGAGGCCTATGTTCAGCAGTGGACTTGTGAAGGGCTGTAATGATGATGATGATGTATGTAAGTTTGAGAAGCATATCCTAGCCTTTCTGATCGAGATGTCAGTGACTCGTTTCCTCTACGAGCAGAAGAATTTTGTGTCGCAGAATCTAGTCTTGCTGCTCTAGATGTGGGTGACTCATTCTCCTTTCTAGAGGAAACGTGATTGGCTAGGTATGTCAACCTTCGTTTTCTTTCAACTGCAGTTTCCTTCACTAACCTTTTCACTTTTGAATATTTAATACTACATACACATATGATTATGGTATTTTTATAATGTGCAATAAATTTTAAAAGTATTACTTTTGCTTCTATTGACAATATCGTAATGAATATTTGTACACCACACTGTGGAAGAATACACGATACCTAATGTAAATTTTACGAACACCTAACTTACTGTATTCACAAATAAATAAATGAATTTGAATTTGAATTTGAATTTAACCTGACTTAATTACGGGCGCTTTTTTCTTAGGACAATTGTTTTTCCGAGTATTCGGAAAGCTGACTGTAAATTAAGGCCATTCTCACTTTTATTTTATTAAGACGTATTTTACGTGATCGAGCCGATTCAGTTTTATCTTTCTAAAACATCATTCGAAGGTATTTCGTCCTTTTTCAAGTTTTATTTTCAACTGCTTTTCATTAGTAAAATTTTCCTGATTTATCGGTTTTATTTCCATATTTTCGTCTTTTAAAGTCTGCTGCTAACATCTCGGGCTCTTGAGTTTTCTTGGTCATCTGTTCTGAATCTCTATCTGGTTACAATTTTTTTCACTGGTAGCATAGAAAAATATTCACGGTAGTATTTTATTCTACAATGATATGTAAGCCTTCTCGTAACATAAATAGCTCCTGTTACACAAATCGGTTTGTAATAATTGCAATTGGAATGCCTTCAAGGTATTCAAGCATGCCTCTCTGACTAGTAGTGCAGTTTACGTAGTAACATTATTTAATCCGTGTCTATCTAAAGCCTAAAATTTGTTATATTTCAAGATGACATGTTTAAGTAATTGATTAGCGATTTGATGATTAGCGGATTATTATTATTATCAGGATGATTGGCGGTCCACCACTGTACGATTTACAAGAAGTTTTCTGCCTCGCACAACTTCCTTTTGGAATTGACTACCGCCAGCGATTTTTCCGGACCGATACGACTTAGAGACCTTCAAGAAAAGGCCATTTTTTTTTAAAAGGCCAGCAACGCATCTGCAATTCCTCTGGTGTTGCAGTTGTTCATGGGCAGCGGCAGTCACTTACCATCAGGTGAGCCGCATGCTCGTTTGCCCCCGCTTATATAAAAAAAGTAATAGAAGACATGAACTCTGGATATGTGCTTTCTACATAAGCTCTTTCATGCAGTTACATTTGATATCTCCTTCGAAAGTCTTCATTTTCTACCGACTTCAAAGAGGAAGAGGTACTCAATTCGACTGTATGTTCTTTTTTATGTGTGTTACTTCATAACTTTTTTCTGGGTGAACCGATTTCGATGATTCTTTTTTTTACTTGAAAGATGGTGGTTCACATGTGGTTCCATATAAATTTGATCTAGTTATGACCAATTGTGTTTGTTATTCTAAATAATTTATATTGAATTCGGTTGTACAAGATTTTAAATTTTAAATTATTTAGTACCAAGAGTTAGTAGACGTGACCAAGCATGATGATTATAACAAGTTGGTTCTTTTTGAAAATTAAAAAAAAGTTAAAGTAAGTTGGACCTTTTTACGATAACCTGAAAATTTTTAAGAATTTAATAATAAAGTTTTATACCGTTACCGTTACAGACGGTTAAAGTCCACTGCAGGACATAAGCCTCCCTCATATCATTACCTCAGCACGTATATAGCATAGTTGCCACGCTTGGCAGGCAGGTTGGCAACCGCTGTTTTTTTTTTGTAATCACTGATTGACTTATCAACGCCCAGCCCAATTCCACGCGAGAGGAAACTAAAAGCGAGATAAAGCCACCTGCAAGCAAAAAGTCAACACCACTCATCAGAGCCTGCTTGCTGCTCTGATAAGCGGTGTGAAAGTGACGAAACGGACTGCCCGTCGTTCAGCAACAATACAGCTACGTTTGAGTAAGCTATAGCTTAGTCAGACTAATAGCCGAGGCTATATTGCGTTACTTGCGAAGTTGTGCCAGTAGTCAATACGAAGTTTGCCGTGAGTGCGTTGAGAAAGAAGAGCCCCACGTCTTCACTATCTATATGCTGCAGAATCGCACTAATACATTCTGCTGTTGAGGAAGTAAACGTGCCTCTATTTCATTTACGTGGATTTCTAAGTACTCGGCATTGTAGATGAGCTCCCTAGCAACATCGTTTGATAATTCTTTCCTTTGATGCGATGAGGGTAAACCGAATTCAGTAAATTTTTTGGCAGATATTGATATCGTTCGAACGCTTCATTGATGATTAAATTACTATGCGTGACTTTTAAGCATATGTGCGACATCATATGATAATGTTTCCTTGTATATATAACCCACAGCTGGAGAAATACCATTACGAAGCTTAGTATTCATGTTTTTTTTCGCACTTGTTACACGCACTTACGTACGCACACATCTCTATAGTAAAATTTCATCAAAATACATTTAGTCATTAATTATAGTAAAATTATACATTTACCATTATCACGCTGTAAGCCTATCAAAAGTCCACTGCTAGGTTAGTGTGTGTATATATACTAAGATACCTACCTATGGGGCAGTGGATATTCTTACACCGCCACTACCTGGTTAAGATATTGCCTTCGATCTATTTCCCTTTGTTTATGTTCTATAAAAAGGTGACTAACTAGCACACAGTCCACTCAATGGTAAGTGAATGATGTGGCGCATCTACTTACCATTGGGTAAGTGAATGCACCACATCTACACGATTAAGAATCAAAATACAGATGCGTTGCCACCCCTGATAACTAAGATGGAATGCTTCGTTTCCAGTAAAATGTTTTATAAGTTTTCTACACTTACCATACGAAACACACAACATTCTCACAGTCTGCTAAGCATTTTATAGATTATTTTTTAATTTTATAAATAAAGTGTGTAATAATGTGACATACGAGCAAACAGTCCATCTGATGGTAAGTGGATGCTTTGGCTCAGAGACACCTAAATCTACCCATCTTCATTTTGATTCATTTTCAAAATATAGACGCATACCTCGCGTTACCTCCTAGGACTAAGACAAAATGCCTCATTACCCTAAACAGTGTCTCCGGTTCTCTACACTCACCATACGAAACACATCAGCATGAAGTTGCTATTTTACGCTGGTATTCCGTGGAGACCGTGTTACTTTCCCGGTCGAGCTGACACATTGGAAAAAGCACGCGAGCATTGTTCTAATATAATACACTTGTGTATGAAGACTCAGAGGCAGCTTTCTTCGTCCGAAGTTGGTTTCAAGTGTCCATGGTCCCCATTAGCGGCACACCATCAGGTGGAGTGTTATTTCTTATGTTACTCAATTAAGAAAGTCTTCTAAAGAGATAAACAATTTCTACGTTGTGCCAGAGCATGAATGAAGGAAAACATATATTGCCAGCTTAGATTATTGAGAGTAAATAATCTAAGATTGCCAGCTGCTATTAGATAACTTTTTGAAGTTGGTAATAATTAGTTTTATTTTTTTAATAATGTATTTCTACTGTTCGACTGTGCACTGTGGGAAAGTTTCACCAAGTTATATGTGAGAATTGTGCATTATAGGGTTTTATAACCATTTCAGATTCATTATGGAGCCAATTTATGGCCCGTGATCAATATATGATACAGGAAAGTCAAATCTGTAGTAACCCATTCTGTGTTTGCGTACAAATGTTGCTGGAATTTGGACCACACATAGAAGATACTTTGTCGCCTCTTTTTCCCTATTTTCTATATCATGTAAAACATATTTTTTTTAGGACATGGGGTCCTTGTATGACGTGCGTTCCATGGGCATGGCTCTGTTGGTACTACTTGTTGCCTATCTATCAGTTCCTTCGCGACTAGTTCTCTTACCTATGCATGTAGTCTGCCTCCATAGTAGGTATGTGCGTAAACGCTCTCGTGGCCTAGTCGCACTGATTCTTGAATCTTACCGTCCATAATACTGACGTTTAAATTAAGTCACTTCTTTGGCAGATGTTACTGATATACAGCAACGAAACGAAGCCTCTGCCTCTTTCTCATCAGCATACTATTTAAGTATTTTTTCAGGCATCAGTAGCGTAGCATAGGTTGATACTGTCTGGGGCCACTAGAGCCCATATGTTAGCGCGATTTGCCGACTTTTTATACCCAAAATGCCGCACTTAAAATCTATCGTCCAGACCCATGAACCCTGCCCCCTTCTCTCGCTACGTCACTGCACTATAAGTTTTTTTTTACTTTGATCTAAGTATATATGTGTTTATACGTTTCTCCCCTTGCTACACTATTGTCAGCCACATGGAGATTTTGTTGCACCTTTAAAGTGTCTATGAGTCTATCGCCGCACCGCGTCTCTAGGGCTTAATAATAGCAACATTAATTCAATAATTATTATAAAATAGACTGTAAACCATAATGGGAAGGCAGATACTACGGATGAAGTCCGTTTGTCAAACACCTCTCTTGCCTCCTTCCCGTCCATATTACTTAATTTGGCCCATCTTCAATATATATATTTGCCAATTTGGTTAATAAAGTTCCGCCTAGGATTTGCCCTTGCCGACTCTACATATAAATTTGCTTTGTTAGTCTTTCGTTATACATTCTTTCTTCACGACCAATCCTTTTCTTAAATTTCTTTTTTTTTAATATAATTTTTCACTTCTTTGCTTTTATTGCTTAGAAACTTAGAATACTTATAGTATTAACGAAGATTATTGTTAAGTTGTTATGTAAAAAGTATAACGGCGTAATAATATCAAAAGAATATTTATTTAGGTTTAAAGTTTAAGAATATTTATATAGCTTTAAGGTTTAAGAATATTAATTTATCTACCTCAGTGTAGGTTGCTCAATTTTTTTTTTATAGGATAACGGTGACAAACGAGCACACAGTCCACCTGATGGTAAGTTTTTTTTTTATAGGAGAGGGAGCAAACGAGCATGCGGCTCACCTGATGGTAAGTGACTACCGCCGCCCATGAACAACTGCAACACCAGGGAGGGAATTGTAGATGCGTTGCCGGCCTTTTAAAAAGGAGTACGCTCTTTTCTTGAAGGTCCCTAAGTCGTATCGGTCCGGAAAAATCGCTGATGGTAATCGATTCCACAAGGAAGTCGTGCGAGGAAGAAAACATCTTCTAAATCGCACAGTGGTGGACCGCCAACCATGCAGATTGTGTGGATGGTATCGGGAGTTCTGCCGCGATGTGCGTTCGTGAAATTTGGCGGCTGGGATTAATCCGAACAATTCCTCAGTAAGTGGTTGCTGTGGCCCATAGACATGTAGATCTATCTTCGATTAAGAATTAAAATGCAGATGCGTTGTCACCCGTGAGGACTAAGATGGAATGCCTCTTTTCCAGTAAAAAGGGTCTCCGGTTCTCTACACTCACCATACGAAACACAGCAGCGTTAAGCTGCTATTTTACGCTGGTATTCTGTGAGAGCGTGGTCCCTCCCCGGTCGAGCCGACCCATTCGTGCTACAACTATAATATAGCTGCAGCATGGCTCTACCACGTATTAAAAATATAACTACTGTCGCCATGCAACAAGAATATAGTATAAAGATATTTTATGCACATTAATTCATTTATTTATCAAAAGGCCACTGCTGAACATAAGTCTTCTCCATAATTTGCAATAATTGCAATACTTGCCAGGCGGGTTGAGAAAGGTTTTTTATCATTTTGAGTTGTTCTCAGGAAGATGCTGCTGCCCATCTCCTTGTACACAGCACAATCTATAATTGGTAATGGATACATAATATAGATATTATAATATAAATCAAGACTCTACAAAGTCCTCTACATTTGGTCACACTACTCAGAGTAGTTGCGATATCATACTATCTGAGCTCTGAATACAAGACTTAGCAACTTACTTTACATCGAGCTTTATGCGTTAATCTCGACTACCCAGTGCTTCTTGACGACACAAGAAAAGAAGCGTGAATCTGATGGTGATTTGCCGCCGACCGCCCCGCCCAGCTATCGCCCCGCCCATCTCCGTTGGGCGGTTAGAGCCAACTCTACCTGATTCCTATTCAGTTCGGAGCCAACTTTAAGGGGAGGAGGTTTAGTGTAGAGTATTGTAATAGCATGTGCGTAAATAGTTTCTTTGTAATTTGATTGAAGCTGCCGGTGACTTTATTTCGGTACGTATTTTTTAAATTTATTATGAAGTAAATAATAAAAGACTTATAATCGATTTAAATATTACTTCAAAGTAGCTGCTAAAAAATATTAGCAATTTTACAGATAAGTCGAAGTAAATAAATGTACACGATTTAAAACATATATGAGCTTTTTAGGCCATTTATTGACATAACATTCATATAAATAAAATTGTTATTATGAAAGAAAAAAGTTTTCATAGTTGAAATGAATATTTTAATATTTGAGTAAGTATTAACAGGTAAAAAATTATGTTGAAAATGAATCAATTAATAATTAATTCAACAAGAATTAGATTTTTCTGTGGGTACGTTTACATATTATATATTTTTTCACTGCATTACTGTCATTTTTAAACCAGCGGAAAAATGATTGTTTCTGTGTAAATATGAAAATATGTTCATTGGGTATTTTTTTGGTAAAAAATAAAAACTTATTTTCTAAATCAGATCGTAAAATTTATGAAAATTTGGCAAAACAGAGAAGTTTTCCAGAGAAAGAGTATTTTTATTTAAGTTATTGTCTTTACAAACTAGACGTATTATAAACACTAACATTATTGATGCTATTTTATTTATATTTCTAGTTTATATGTAGGTAACGATGCAGTCTGCGTTTATTAAGTTAAGCTCTGAAAAAAGGGAAACGCAATTATTTTTTAGCGGCAGCTGTGACACTCAAGCACTCAAAATTTTATCATAAGTTCGGACATACCGGTGCTATTTTAGTAATTAAAAATCAAAGAATAAATACAAACTGTATGCGATTAAATTATTGTTAACTGTATCTTCTTAATTTTCATTAAAAAAAATTAAAGTGACAAACATTACTATGTGGAAGGATTATTTTTCTGCCTGGAGGCCGTCTGTTTAGGTACCATTCTCTTAAACATATTTCTGCTGCAAAATGGGACTTGGACTACATTGATGATGTTCTCATTTTATTTGTTGAAGTCGGTTGTTTTTTTTATAGGATAGGATGACAAACGAGCACACAGTCCACCTGATGGTAAGTGGTTGCTGTGGCCCATAGACATCTACATTCATCCTCGTTTACGAATCAAAATGCAGATGCGTTGTCACCCGTGAGGACTAAGATGGAATGCCTCTTTTCCAGTGAAAAGGGTCTCCGGTTCTCTATGGTACTCACCATACGAAACACAGCAGTTGTACAACATTTTTAATTTTACCACTTGTATCTTTTGCAAGCCTTAACTTGCGATGAAAAAATCTTCAACTGATCCACGTAGCAGTCCTATCCCGCACACGCCAGACCTATAAATATTCTAAGTTAACGATGCATAATGTTGGTGGTAGTCGAAAGGTAAAGGTGACTTATAAGTTAAGAGTTCGAATCCGCCATTCGACTACTATATTGTGAGCCACTTCTAACACTGTTATCGTTACCGTTACAGCCTGTTAAAGTCCACTGGTGAACATAGGCCTCCCACATATATTGTCTTATAGGGGCGATATTTGCCATAGTTGCCACGCTTGGCAAGCGGATTGGCAACCACAGTTTTTTTATTATTAGTCGTTATTAAGAAGACTGTTGCCCATCTCCTGATTTGTTTTTATTTTATAGTATAGGGTGACAAACGAGCACACAGTCCACCTGATGGTACCTAAGTAGTTGCTGTGGCCTATAGACATCTACATTTATCCTCGTTTGCGAATCAAAGTGCAGATGCGTTGCCACCCGTGAGGGCTAAGATGGACTGCCTCGTTTCCAGTGAAAAGAGTCTCCGGTTCTCTACACTCACCATACGAAACGCAGCAGTGCCAAGCTGTTATTTGACGCTGGTATTCTGTGAGAGCTTGGTTCTTCCCCGGTGGAGCCGACCCATTCGTGCTACAACTATACTACTAATATAGCTGCACCATGGCTCTACCACGTATAAATTTTGTTTCCTTCTGTCGCCTGTTACGACACTCACGGGATGATATGGGGTAGTAGATATTCTTACACGGCTACTGCGCGATGACACACGCAACATAACTTATTTAGAACGGTTTACGATAATATTAGTAATGTTAACAGCGTTACCATCACCATTACAGTGTATAAAAAGTCCGATTCTGAACATAGTGACCACGCCTGGCAAGTGGGTTGGCAACCGCAGTATATTTATTATTTTTAATCAGTTATTTGCAATTTTAAGTACTGATTTACCATGTGTCCGTACAATGAAGGAAAAGTTGGCGAGGAAACCTGCATATCTGAAAAATTATTAAACATTCCGAGGAGCATGTGAGGTGTGTAATTCGATGCTTGATGCATTGGAACGTCGCGCTCAATTTTAGCTTGCCCCGAAACCCTCTCAAGAATGAATTAATCTGGCGACTTTGTAAACAAATTCATTGCTCATTGCATCACGTCTATGCCATACTTTATATACGTAGATATGCTTGCCATGTAGTGGAGGAGTGAGAGAATCCACTATCCCATATCATCGCGTGGATTATGAAGAAACCTGGAACAGGAGGAGATGGGCAGCAGCATATTTCCAATATATACTAAATAATTATAAACTGCGGCTTCCAACCCGCCTTCCATGACAACAAGGCAAATGTTCTCTATATAAGACAATCACATAATTTGCTGAAGACTTCAGTGTGTATATAAAGCCATCATCGCTTTCTAGATGAAACATTCTAAGCCCGCGGTGATGGAAGCAGCGTCAAAAAAGCGATACTTGTATTCTAACAATGTGAAAAATAGAAATTGTTGGTTTTATGAAGAGGACGTGTTTTGAATTTTAATGTGTCTGATTTTATACAAATTTATTGCAAAAACGTTACATCAGGCAGGTGGACAGGGAGAATTTGCACGTATGTATTTCTGTTTGTTCGTAAACTTTTTCCCACGTCCAAATTCATGCAAGTCTAGTCACTACGGTAAATGCTCATGTCTAGCAGTGAACTTCGACGAGCTGATGAAGAAATAAAAGATTTCACAATGAGATGAATTTTGGTTAACAGTGTCTGTTTCATTTAAATCAGTTGACAAATAAAAAAAGATATGTTACCTTTAAAGTCATGCTTGATCGACGCGTGTACAAGTCGGAAGAAAGCGTGCTGTTCGGTTGCTTAATCGATGTGTGCTGACCAAGCGAATGGAATATAAATGTTTCTTATAATGTAATATATTCATTTTTATGAAATCTTTAGTGGAAATAGAAAACCGGCAGTCATCATGGTCTGTTGCAATCAAACCAGGAGATGGGCAGCAGGGTCTTACCAATAACAATTAAAACAAAAATATAAAATTGCCGTTGCTAACCCGTGCCAAGCATGACAAATATTGCAAATATCTTTCCCATGAGGCTATCGGCGTCTATCTTTCCGTCGGAATACAATCTGGGCGTCTTCAAGGCAAGAGTGAATAGAGCTAAGAACTGTTACCATCTAAGGCTGCATCACCACTTATCACTAGGAGGGATTGCGTTCAAGCACTGGCTTATAATAAGTAAAGAAAAAAATCTATGATAGAGGCCAATATTCAGCAATAGACTTTGAATAGGCTGTAACGGTAACGAATATTGATCTGACTCAGATATGATTATGTAAATAACTAAACCGACTGTTTCTGTGGCCATTGGTGGTCACAGAATA
The DNA here is from genome assembly GCA_963668995.1 of Parnassius mnemosyne. Classification (NCBI taxonomy): domain Eukaryota; kingdom Metazoa; phylum Arthropoda; class Insecta; order Lepidoptera; family Papilionidae; genus Parnassius; species Parnassius mnemosyne. The sequence continues at coordinate 30,464,243 of CAVLGL010000024.1, read as the reverse complement.
CCATCGTAAAATAGCAGCTCACGGGTGACAACGCATCTGCATTTTGATACGCAAATGAGAATAGATGTAGATCTCTATGGGCCACAGCAACCACTGACCATCGGGTGGACTGTGTGCTCGCTTGTCACCCCTATCCTATAATAATTAAAAATTCAAAATTTTGTACAGCCGACTTCAATATAAGTTATTAAGAATAACTCAAAAACCATTGGTCTGACCTTGATCAAATTCATATGGGACCACACGAGAAGTACCAGCTTTCAAATAAAAAAAGAATCATCGAAATCGGTTCACCCAGTAAAAAGTTACGAGGTAACACATAAAAAAAAGAAAAAAACATACAGTCGAATTGAGTACCGTCTCCTTTTTGGAAGTCGGCAGAAAAAAAGCAAATGTTTGACCATTGACTAAAATAAGGTTATGAAGTTTTATAGTGCATTTTAGTTGTTATCCCCAATGCCTTTTCAATTTATTCCTGGAATTCGAAAACGATTTTCCTGGCATTCCTAGAATTTTTTTGTTGTGTATCAAGATCAACATCATGTTGAATCTTCGCTTTTAAAACGTAAACTTTTTAAAAAAGCTACGACGTAAATTAGATCAGCCAGTATGATAATGAAGCTCAGGAGTAATATGCTAATTTCCGTGGGAGAGCTCGTCAAATTTTTAATCTCATGTGACGTCACCCCCTCGTCCCCCTGCGGTGTTGTCAGAGGGATGATTGAAAGCGGCTCATTTGTATTTTTATTACTTTTTAATTTTCCCCATTTTCTCGAGTGTATCTGTTTCACTTTTTTGTTCTTTTCATTCTCTTTAATTTTCGCAGTTCCATTTTAAAACTGAAATTATTTTTAAATTTAAAGTTAAATCCAAGTTTTATTTTTACGTTTAACTTAATTTTTCATGAATATGTATGACAAGCTATATAGTATGTATCACTTATTTATTTATTTACTTACAGGAGTGGAGCCTAATGCAACAATGTGGCCACTAATGTAAAAAAGACAAATAGTTTAATGTCACCCTCTCGAATTCCGGCAATGTACAATTAAATATGTCTAATCGTTGTGCTACGATGTTAAGCATTCTAGCTAAACGAACAACCGGTGCGTACTTTAAGATATTTGGACGAGCAACTGGTACGTCCAGCAACCCTCCCCTCAGCCCCCGTCGCAGCCTAGGATTAGGCACGAGGAACCGCAGTGATTCCAGAATTTCCGGATTGCTTAATCTACCACGTAATATCAAGTATATGTACTTAAGTAGCGCAAAGTTCCGTCTAACCTCCAACTCATAATATCCAACCATTCCTATTACAAAAAGGGTTGGATACATAAGAGGATAAAAAGGGTACACCCCGTATTGCTTTAAATAGAGGTACCGCGTAAACTTATCCTGTATTTTCTCCAGCATGAGGTTATACTTGGTTTCATAAGGACTCCAGATGATAGCACTGGTTTCTAGATTGCTTCTTACTAAATCATTACATAATGACTTCACGGCGGCAGTGTTGAGGAAGTCATGCGTTTCACGCATTATGAAGCCCAGGTTTTTAAAGGCCTTTTTACACACCTGTACAATATGAGTACGAAACGTCACGTCCTCGGTAAATAAGACGCCAAGATCACGTATACAGACAACGCGATTGATGATATCCCCTTTCATCATTAAAGTACCGATAACCGATGGGGAAGAAAGGTTCTCGAGTGGCAGTCTGGTACCGGTTATGTACGGCAGCCTACCACTAGATCCAGGATGCAGTTTATGGGTAAAGAAGGCTCACGACTGTAATTCGTAGCGTTCTTCGTGCATTCGCGTTGATGCATGGTACACGGGTGTGCGATCCCGGTTCCTCGACCTACCACTGGCTCATTCCTTTTGTCAGGTGTATCTCTTTAATTAAAATATTCTCCAATCATCTTATTCCCTTTGATATAAACGATAGAAGAAAATTATATTTCGTTTATTAAACATAATTTTTTTTTTTTACTTTTGTTTTAAAATCAGGTTCCTTTGACCGGAAAGTAACAGGGAAAACTTTCGCAGGTTTTCTCTTTTTAACATTTGTAAAGGTTAAATACAAATATTAATGTGTAATACAAAAAAAAAAAACGATTAGGATTTACTATGTTAATTCATTATGATTTATAACCTAGGACCAAACCACAACATATTACTAGGCTGTGTAGACTTATTACTTGATTAAATTAATTAAGAAAACAATTAACATAAAAAATAAATAATGGTTATTACCTTTTGGTAACTAAAGCATGTTCTGTGGTCAACAACTTAAAAATGTTGGAGTTCTTTAGTGCACTTTATTATTTTGTTTACTGCGTTACTAGCAAGATTTTTTCTTAATTACATTTAATCTTTTTTTGTTAATCACTTATTATATTTGTTGTTACATGTTTTATTTTATATTTATATTCAATATCTTATTTTAATCACTTTTAGGTTATGCCTGCTTAAACTGAAACTAAATAATAAGTATTTAAAGCCAACGAGCCAAACTCAAGGAATATTAATAGTTTTATTTGGCACTCCGTTGAGAACCAAGTATGTGCGTACGTTTTCGTGGACAAATATCTTTGAGTTAGACCCTGCCATGTCACTATAGTGTCGCACAATGCTACTGTAACATGATATTCATGCAGATGCTAACATCACTTATCCCCCTCACAATTGTGCTCTTGGTGCTTTTAAGAATGGGGTTTCACTGTTACTGCGTGACGTTTAGAATTAATGTAAATTGTCAACATTTTACAATAAACCAATAGATTTTTTTATACAAGCAAGGAAACGGGCAAGTGGATCCTTATTCTATATGCCACGGGACCCACTTTCCATCAGTTGAACTGTGTGCTCGTTTGTCATCCATACTTCAAAGAAAAGGAAAAATCTCGTCTTCGCAAATGCTGATGGTATTGGCAAATTTAGCTTATTTATTACGCATGGCCAAACCTAAGCGAAAATTGTGCGTTGTTGCTTATAAGGATTAAAATGGAATGCTTTTTCGTTACTCTGACTTCTTGTCTAACTAGAACATAACAGCGGGTGCATTGTTGCTTAGTTGCAAAAAAGGTAACACACACGCACATGTGTGCGTGTAAATTTATGTCAATTCGCGCGCGCACTCACGAATAATACTCCTATCTTTTTATTAAGTTACAATGGACACGAGACAATGCTACAATTTCGACAAGAGCGTCGGCGTACAGGTTGCTCATATTTATTCATCATTCTGCCATAGAGCTTTCGATATGCCGAGACCAAGTGCTTGAATATCCTTCCACCGCCTCTTGGAAACCTACAATCAGTGCATAGTTTCTGTATAAAATACAAAGCAATATTGTTAAACGAATAGCAACGATCGAAGATTATCAATATAAAATGTAATGTTTTTATATTATGATAATATTATGTACATTTAGGTACGTATGTATGTTCAAGTGCGTTTTAATTTTCATTTCTTTCCAACATACGTCAAAATTTTACAATCTAATTACATTATTCTCTTTCCATTCGGCACGTAATGTGGATAACCCCCAGGTTTTGTGTTAAAACATGCTAGATGGATGCGACAGCATGGTATGGCGGGCATATCAAACGGGTTGCTATTGCGTATTAATATTTTTATATGAAATTTAAATTATTTTTATATTCTCGGTTCTCGTTATGCAATGGAAGGAACTCATAAACATCGGGTACAGCGCCATAAATATAAGTTGTGGCCCGAAATTAATTATAAAAAAGAATAATTAAAACGTATGTAATTTTGTATGTACTTATATTATTACTAGCTGCTCCCCGCGACTTCGCCAGGTGTAATTTAGAATTTTAATTTATTTCCGCGGAACCCTAATTATTCTTCTAAAATTGAAGTAGCCTAAGTTACTCCTTATAACATCAGCTATCTACCAGTGAAAGTCCCGTCGAAATCGGTCCAGCCGTTTCGGAGATTAGCCGGTTCAAACAGACAGACAGACAAAAATTTTAAAAATTGTGTTTTTGTTATATGTACCGTATATACTTTCATATGCAATTAGTAAAAAGCTGTTGTTTCGGTATTACAAACAGACACTTAAATTTTATTTATTTGTATAGATTTTAAATACTTAACTCTTCGATCAACAAAGTGTATAATATATAAATATATATGAGCATTTCCGTAATGGAATTCCTATTTGCATTATTTCCCATAAAATAAGTTTTTATTGTCAGCTATTGGCTTTTTTATACTTATTTTGTACCTATCTGTATTTTTTTTCAAAATGATTTATTTTTCATTGTAATTGTATAATTAAGTTTAAGTAGTTATAAGTTTACCTACACATAATGTTTATTTTGAGTATCCAGTGCAAATTTGTTAAGAAATGGTCAAATAAACATTTCTTTCTTTTTTCTTTCTTTTGTCTTTCTTTCAAGATTAAAAGAAAATAATTAAATGTTGCTGCAATTTTTTTTCAAATAATATCAAAATGATTATAAGTGGCTAGCGATCTGTCTCGTCTTCGCACGGGTGATTTCTGCAACTCGACAACAGCTCCACCTACCAAGTCCAAATGTATTTAAACCATATAGAGACCCATTCAAACACACACAAAAAATTTCATCAAATTCGGTCGAGCCGTTTTTGACCTTTAGCGAGATTAACGGACAGCAGTTGATTTTTATATACAGGGTTATTTTGTAATAACCGGCCAAATTTGCAGAGTAGGTTCAGAATAAGTAACATAGGCAAATAGTGAAGAAAATTTAATTAAAAAATAATTCAACAATTCTGTCCTTTTTATCCTTTAAATTCTGTTAATGTTAATGCATTATTTTAATTGATTTTACTGCACATAGTGATCGGTGGGCAAAAACGTTGTTGGTACTTAATCACAATCTATTTGGGATAATTTCAAATAAAAGTATAATAGCCTTATGTATATCATTATTTTATATATTTGAAATTATGTTTAAAATTTTGCTACTCTTTGAAAAATAATCCTGTATATAGTATAACTAATATATAGTAGATATTAGTTACCTATACGAACTCATTAAAGGCTATATCATTTCAATTTCATTAAGTAAACAAATTGATAGCATCAAACCATCAGTGCACACACTACTGTAATGAACGATTTTTGTACAATTTCCATCGAACAAATAGTAAAACGCAGTATAATGTAGAGACCAATATATACATTTAAATCACAAAACCATTACCATTATACTTGCCTTTACAATTTAAAAAAGTTAACAGTTGCTCTACTTTTCTTATACTTGGTAGAGCCACGTTGCTGCTATTTAACGGTTACAACATGAACGGGACTGCTCTACCGGGGAAGGACCATGCTCTTACAGAGTATCAGCGTAAATGGCAGCTTAATGCTGCTATGCTACGTATGGTGAGTGCAGACAACCGAGAATCCATTCTATCGGAAACGAGGCACCCTTAGGACTAAGATGGAAATTTTAGTCCTCAAGGGTGACAGCACATCTGCATTTTTAACTTGTCTTAATCGAGGATAAATGTCATATCTGAGTTTGTGTATTGAGTCTTTGGGCCACAGCATTACTTATCTCTGGACTGTGTGCTCGATTGTCACCCTTATTATATTAAAAGAAAAAACTTGAAGTTTAAGGGGACACTTGAAAGAAATGTACTTAAAATAGTTCAATAAAATTGTATCGCGATCAAACACTCAATATAAACAGTAGGTACTGTACGAAACTAGTAAAATCAGTACTCAAATTATATTCTATAACATCATATTAGTGCCGATTTACTAGCCAAAATACTAATTTTATTCATAAACGAACAAATTATAAAACAGCCATAAAGAAAAGTCCATAGTTCCATATTTCATACGTCCACAGTCCACACAGCTTTGGAAAATCCAAAAATGCACGCCTCATGAGCGTTTCATTTAATTTTGATGAAAAAATATTGTATTACTAATTTTTAAAACATATTATTTACGTGTATTAAATTTACCGCTCTATTATTTTAACAGGTAGTGTTACCTACAAGGTGAATTTTTTTAATCAAAATTAATAGATTACACCAAGTATAAAATCGATATAGGCTGTATGGTACATTTGTCCTTTGTCTATCAAATGCTAAAAAAAATATATGACAGAGCCTTTAAATTTTTGATAGCAATAAAACTTATAAAAGTTGAAAATCATTTTATTAGCAAACTACGCATACTAGGCTAATGATAACAAATAGGAAACCAGTTGATGTAATTCTGAATCTAATTAAAAAAAACCTGGTCTCGATACGACAATTTTTTCGAGAGTTATCATGACCACATACAAAATCAACATCCGGAAGTCCAAGTAAAAATTTTTGGAACCGTATTTTTTTTTCAAAGTAGCAATATAAAATGATTTTTTAGAAAATAGAAGATAGATTAATTAGTATTTCCTTGACATATGGCTACTTATATTATCGTATAAGTGCAATATTGTTGTGATAGAGGCATTTTAAAAACACAAAATTGCTTGACCTTGACGTTTCGAGAGTAGAACACACCTATAACGTTTTGCGTTATGAGGCGTGCAATATATTTAAAATTCTAAAAAGAACAACATTGTGGCAAGTTGCTTACCTTAAGATTTCTTTTTCGTAAATATACACAGCGATTGTGACACAAGATGTATAAAGAGGTTAAAGTTAATTAGTTAAGATCCGCGTGAAAAATTAAAGTGATGTGTCATACACAATTTGACCACAGAATACATAATAGTACAAGTATTTTGACTAGCTTACCTAGTTTATCTCTTCAAACTAGGTAAGGGGCATCATTTGTATTTTGAACAAAAGTTAATTTCAACATCTCTAATATAATGGATGTCTGCAAAGTAACGCTTGATTCTATTATTTAGAAGATTTTTGGATTAATAATTCAGTAAGGCGTATGACATAACACGATTAGGGGTTGGGCTTAATCTGGCAGTGCTTGTATTGTTATTTTACAGTTTTTTTTTCATAGGAGAGGGGGCAAACGAGCATGCGGCTCACCTGATAGTAAGTGACTACCGCCGTCCATGAACAACTGCAACACCAGGGAGGGAATTGCAGATGCGTTGCCGGCCTTGTAAAAAGGAGTACGCTCTTTTCTTGAAGGTCCCTAAGTCATATCGGTCCTGAAAAATCGCTGATGGTAATCGATTCCACAAGGAAGTCGTGCGAGGAAGAAAACATCTTCTAAATTGCACATTGGTGGACCGCCAATCATCCAGATGGTGTGGATGGTATCGGGAGTTGTGCCGCGATGTGCGTTCGTGAAATTTGGCGGCTGGGATTAATCCGAACAATTCCTCAGAGCACTCCCCATGGTAGATGCGAAAAAAAATGCAAAGGGATGCAACATCTCTTCGCAGTGCCAATGAATCGAGCCGATCGAAAAGGACTCGGTCGTCGACGATTCGAGCCGCTCTGCGCTGGATGCGGTCAAGTGGAAGGAGCTGGCACTGGGGAGCCCCTGCCCAGAGATGGGAACAGTATTCCATGTGAGGCCGAACCTGCGCCTTGTAAAGTTGCAGGTGGTGTGCCGGCATGAAATACTGTCCCGCTCTGCTGAGCACGCCAAGCTTTTTAGAGGCCAATTTGGCCTTCTCTTCCAAGTGACCACGAAACTGCACGTCACTCGATATGTCGACTCCGAGGATACCGATACTGGCTGAGGCAAGAAGGGGAGTGCCTTGAAACTGAGGAGATACGACAAAGGGGTTCTTTTTGGTGGTAAACGCGCAAACTTGTGTCTTCTGAGGATTAAACTGGACTAGATTTAGTCGCCCCCAATCAAAGACTTTGTTCAGCAAAGACTCAACTTCAGACACAAGTTTGTTCCGGTACTCGGCGACGTTTTCCCGAGAAATATTGGCACGGCCGGTGTATAGAGCATCACCAGTGCTGTCATCCGCATAGCAATGAATGTTACCAGTTAGCAACATATCATTGATATGCAGAAGAAACAGCGTTGGTGATAGCACACAACCTTGTGGAACACCAGCGTTAATAGGCTTGTAGTCAGAACATGCACCGTCTACAACGACCTTGATGCTCCGATCTGCAAGGAAGCTGGTGATCTAATTGCACAATTTCTCGGGAAGCCCATAGGAAGGGAGCTTCGAAAGAAGCGCTTTGTGCCAAACGCGATCGAAGGCCTTCGCAATGTCCAGACTAACGGCCAACGCCTCCCCCTTGGTCTCTACTGCCTTCGCCCATCTATGGGTCAGGTAGACCAGAAGATCGCCAGCTGATCGACTCCGACGAAAACCGTATTGGCGGTCACTAATCAGCTGGTGATCCTCAAGGTACCGGATGAGCTGGCAGTTAATAATAGATTCCATTATTTTGGAGAACAAGGAAGTGATCGCGATAGGCCTATAGTTGGACGGGTCTGAGCGGTCGCCTTTTTTAGGGATCGGGTGGACAAAAGCTCTTTTCCATGAATTCGGGACTACGCCTTGGGAGTAGGAGTACCGGAAAAGACGCGTTAGGACCGGTGCCAACTCCGGAGCACACGTCCTCAGCACAATTGCGGGGATTCCATCAGGCCCACTCGACTTCTGGATGTCCAGGGAGAGGAGTGCTTTGTGAACCGAGCGCTGTGAGAATAGCACATCCGGCATGGAGCACTCACACCGCGGGATGGTCGGCGGTGTTTTCCCCCCGTCATCAAGAGTCGAATTGGACGCAAAAAGGGAGCCTAAAAGGTCAGCTTTACTTTTACGTCTTTTCCTCCTTAACATTCGTTGCTTTTATTTTTATATTTAAAATAACGTAACCACATCACTACTCTAGAAATAAATTTTGTATCGTGGAAGCGGCTTACTCTACATAAATTTAGACAATTATTTGTAGATTAAGTAAATACTTGTTCCGTGCGGGATTCAAATCTGCGGTCCGCAGTGCCGCAGTCAAACACTCACCCGCAGTGCTATTGAGCCGTCATATTCATATTATTATTGTCTATAATTATGACTAATTAGTGGCGGTGCAATAGAAACCATTATCCCATATCGTCATATTATCATCTCGTGGAAGTCGTTAGTCAATAAAATACCAACCTGAGTATTCTTAAAGTGTAACTTGGGCAGAATTAATGTTACCTACAAACAATATATTATTAGTTGATATTGTGTTCTACCGACTTCAAAAAAAGGAGGAGGTTATCAATTCGTCTCAATTTTTATGTGTGTCACTTCAGAACATTCTTCTAGGTAAACCGATTTTGATGATAATTTTTTATTTGAAAGCTGGTGTTTTTCATGTAGCCCCATATAAATTATCAAGATCTGAGTATTCGTTTTTGAGTTATTGTTAATAATGCGTATTTAATTGACTTCAACTACATTGATGATGTTCTCATTCTATTTATATTGAAGTGAGTTGTACAACATTCTTAATTTTACCATTTGTTTATATCTATGGCTATCTAAAGCAATGAGATAGTAATACTTTATTTTAGACTGATAATAAAAACATTAAGAATTAAGTAGTTAAATAATTTTAGAATGCAATAAATCTATATTGCATACAACTTGCTTATAACAAGGAGGGGAACAGTTAATTCGTTAAATGCCACAGGCGTAATTTGCGACACACCACAAACCTGATTCGTTCTGGTGTAACGAGGAAGTGACAAATGCCAAGTTGTCAACGTTTTATAAATTTGCCTAACTAGAGTATCACATCGCGTTGTATTGTGGTGCTCAAGAGTATCCACGATTCGTATTAAGTATACTAATTATTTTTTAAATTATTCGTATACTTAGTACGAATGGTATTTGAGGTCCATGGTATTTCTTTTTTTAGGGTTCCAAACCCAAAGGGTGGCCAAGGTGACCCTATTACCTCCGCTGGCCGTCTGTTTGTCTGCGGGCTGAATCTTATGATCAGTTATAGGTAGTTGAAATTTTCAAAAAATGTGTATTTCTGTTGCTGCTATAACAACAAATAATAAAAATTAAAATTAAAATTAAAAGAGGCTGTCCTATTAGAAACGAGTATTACGATGGTACGGAACCTTTTATGCGCGAGTTTGACTCGTGCGTGGCTGGTTATTTAAAGAAGTAAGGATGACAAACGAGCACATAATTCACTTGATGGAAAGTGGATCCTGTGGTCTAAAGTCACTAACATCGATCATCGCTTAAGAATCAAAATCCAAAAGCGTTGCCACCCCTGAACTAACGTGTTTACAGTAAAGAGTCTCCGGCTCTCTACTACACTCACCATACGAAATACAGCAGTATTATGCTACTATTCCACGTTGGTATTCTGTGAGAGCGTGATCCTTCTCCAGTCGTGACGAGCCAATCGTGCTTCAACCTTAATACAGCTGCAGCGTGGCTCTACCACGTACATTAGAAATAAAAGTGCTTATATGTCAAAGTCTTAATACAGTCATTTTATAATACTGGAAATGTCATTGAGAATTTAAGCTACAACTACTCGTATATTACATGTTAGCTATAATGGTATGGAGAACCATTGTTCTTCCCTAACAGTTCTCACCCCATTCCTGATGTAATACGAGGTTACGTACTAATATCATTATAACACAGTGCGAGGGGCCGCAACATTTCACCCTCCACGATTTTTAGCGGTTTTATCCTCTAACCGATAATTTCATACAATAAATTCGATGTATTGCCTCGGACTGTAATTATTTAGCAGCAGAGGTGTCGTTTTATTAAATCAGTAAACTGTGGCACTGAATTATATTTTAAGCATAGTTATGAATATAATATGAAACGATGAAGTATGTATCTTGTGTAGGTACCTACCTAAATAATCTCCATAAATCTTATACAAATCGTTTCGTGTCTGGAAATTAAGTCGGGATAAGCTCACCATTACACATGGAAAAAATATCCAGACCTGAAACAATTCCGTATCTATACTACATAATATAATAAATTTGTAAAAAAGTCGTGTCTGTAATTCTAATATATTCTTGAAAAACAAGTCCAGGGGACTAAATAAAGGGTACAAAAACCAAATTAGTGGTTTTTGGAATTTTTGTCGGTTTGTCTGTTCTTCTGTCTGTCTGTCTGTGTATTCACGGATCATGCAAAAACTAATAGACCGATTTCAATGAAATTTGGAGTGTAGGTAGTTAGTAGCCCGGGGTTATAGGTTACTTTTTATCCGATTACAGAACTTCAAGAAAAGAATATTAAGTATTTTCCTTCCTTTACAAGTTAATTTTCTATTACACAGGGTTATTTTTCAAAGAGTAGCCAAATTTTAAACTATATACCATTATTGCAGTTTTTGAAAATACAAGTAAATTAGGCTTCTAATTTTAATTAACGCTATAAATTATCCCAAATTGAATATGATTTATGGGCAAAAACATTTTGGTTTTAATTTTTCTTCACCATTTGCCTCTATTACTTATTTTGAACCTTCTCTGCAAATTTGGCCGATTATTGCAAAATAACCTTATATAAGTATGATTATGTTAGTTATAGGCGGGATAGCGGGGTTTTTTCAAATATATACCAAATTAATAAATTATAAATAAAGTTTAAAATAACTTCTAAGCTTTGTGTAATAATTTGAAACTATGTAAAAAAGTAGTATATTTTGTCTTCAGTAACTAATAAATTAAATAATATAAATAAATTATATGTTTAAGTAATTAGATTTATAAAATTATTTAAAAATCCCAAAGTTTATGTTTTAGTTTTTTGGTCATTTCATTTTAATAGTTTATTAATTTAAATACATAATAGTAGTCTATCAACAATATGAAAATTTATATGGTTTTTAGTTCAATTACTAATCTATATGTAAACTGTTTCAAACTGTTCTGCCTGCAATTATTGCAAAATTTTCATTATCCTTATAGTTTGATCAAAGAGAAATATATGTAGTGGGCAGATCGTAGAATTAATCATTAATTCGTGAAATGGTGACATTTCATGATATTTAACACATCATGCTTGACCAAACCAATTAATAGGGATCGAAAGCCGTGTAGCTCACCGTGAGATTTCATCATGGCACGGGAGCAAAACGTGTACGATTACTTTGAGGACAAATTAATCTGTTATAGTAAATTTACGTATTGACTTACCACGGGTCCGGTGAAGTGGTGAAAAAATCCACCATTAAGGGTGAAAAAATAGGGCATAAGGTTTATAATGTTACTGTTTAGACGATATATTGATATACCTTAGACCACTTAAAAAGGTAAAAAATAAATTTTAAGGGCTTTAACTCTTCGATTTAATCGGAATCTTCGATTTCTTCAGAAGCAATTATATTATTTTTATTCTTTTTACTTTTTAATGTCAGTATTTAATTTTTATAAATTTTATTTTAATGCATATTTTTTTAGAAATCTACGTTGCATCTCTATATAGTCTCTGCGTCGTCATTTCGAATCATAATAATGATTTTTATTTTTAAGAGTTGTTTTGGTGTACGAATCGCTAATGAAAAATATTGGTGATCATATTGCAATGTTTTGAAAATTCGTTATCAAACTACTAATACCATAATTTTGAAACTATTAATAATATTAACATTAAATTTCTTCGTTAAACATCATTATAAGAATCCAAAATATATGCAATAATAAATAAGTAATATAAATATAGGAACGTAGCCGCTGATTAATAACGGGAAAAGAAACTCTAAGGCACCAAACATCGGCAATCGACATCCAATCATACAATAAAATCACTTTCTCATCCGTAGATATAAATGGCGAAAAACCCCATGGGATTCGTCAGAATTTTCATTTGCGTAGATTTTACTAGCAGATTTTTATAAGTCAGTATTTGAGTAGATAGAATCTTTTATATATATAAATCTGTCAGAGTGGAGACCACCCTCATCTATTTCAGTCGGCAAACAGAAGTGCACAAATTGCTGTGCTCCGATTGAAAGGGCAAGAGAGCCAATATAATTCAGCTGCGACCCATTTCATCTAAGTTAGTAGGTGTGACAAGTCTTAGGCTTGTATTGTTCGAAGTTGCTTGTTACAAGTGTCCACGAGGTGCATGAGCTAAATACCATCAGGTAAACTGTTAACACTTTTTTTTTATAAAAGTGACGTGACAAACGAACTTACAGTTTCACCTGATGGTAAGTAGCTTTTTTTTTATAGAATTAGAGTGACAAACGAGCACTCAGTCCACTTGATGGTAAGTGGTTGCTGTAGCCCATAGACATCTACATCTATCTTCGCTTGCGAATTAAAATGCAGATGCGTTGTCAGCCGTGAGGACTAAGATAGAATGCCTCTCTTCCAGTAAAATAGGTCTCCGGTTCTCTACACTCATCATACGAAACACAGCAGTATTAAGCTGCTATTTTACGCTGGTATTCCGTGAGAGCGTGGTCCTTCCCCGGTCGAGCCGACCCATTCGTGCTACAACTATACTATTAATATAGCTGCAGCATGGCTCTACCACGTAAGAACTACTACTAACTACTACTAGCTACTGCAGTCCAGCAACACTTTAAAAAAAGGCTATAGTTGCATTGTCACTTTTGAGGATTTTCTAAGGTTTGTCATCTTACAGTCAGCAATTGTACTGTACTGACTCTCTATATCCGTGGGACCGGAACATTGCAATGTAGGCAGAAATAGGTAAGAGGATGGCAACTTGCTAGACCGAACAGAGGCAGAAAAGAAATCCTACCATTTAGTAAAGCTTATTTTTAACAGTCTTTTATTAGCTTCGCGTGTCTGTCTATCTATGTAACGGAATCTTTTAATGTAATTTTCACAAATATGTGGACGGCCGATTGACTTAAAAATTTGCTCGTATTAACGACCGATGACAATTCAATAATTTAATAACGCTATCCTAGTATCCCGAGCAGGATCACCAACATAAAATAAAATAATTATCAGGATCATCACAACTCATGATTAATGCGTGTTGTTTAAGTTTTTTAAACTCTTATATTATTTATTTGTTATAAAAAACCATCAGCCCTGTATTCTGATAAACGTCAATAAGTCTAAAAGAAAAGTTCACTGAACTGATTTGTAGGATAACATATATCCTACAAAACGTTTACATGTCATGTAATGGCAAACATTTATTGCTACTTTACCTAGTCCTCATAAGCGACAATATGCCTAATTTTAAATTATTTAAAGAAATGACTGTATACAAGAACGGTGTTATACGTAAAACACCTTTATTTTGGGTACCATCGGTATCCATAGGCTATAGTTATTACTAATTAATGTATAAAATATGTATTTTTATGTGCATATTTATTAGGCAAAAATTTGCTAATAAGGGTTATTACAGAGTACATGACTGATAATAACCCCTGGGAACGGGGTGATCCCTACCATGCTGTTTCTAAATGATTTCATAACAATTGTATAAAATATTATATTGTAAAATGTGCTTAAAAAAATCCCGCTGGCTTTCTTGCTGGTTCTTCCCAGAAGGTATTTTACGGTAGGTTTTCTTTTTGCGAACCAGTAGTAAAAGTAAAAAATGACTTTCAATAAGTATTATGTAATGTAATATATATTCTATATTAAATAAAAATGATTCTATTCTATTCTATGTGTATTTTTACTGTCGTATTTTTCAACTGACAATAAACGTAGATCGCTTATTGACAAAAAGTTGTTAAGTTAAAAAAATGCGACTATTTTAAAAATAGGTTCTTGGTGAAATCAGTGGGAATTAATTAAACCTCCAAGTTAGGAAGCTGTGTTAAATTTGGCATCAATGTAAGATGCAATTTAGGCATATTTCCCCTCTGCTTGAAACAAATAAAATTCAAATTAGTTCTAACATTTTACTTTTAAAGTGGAATTTATTATAGAATCCGTAAGCAGTAAATGAATATATAGATTTTTTTTATAGGATATGGTGACAAACGAGCACACAGTCCACCTGATGGTAAGTGGTTGCTGTGGCCCATAGACATCTACATCTATCCTCGTTTGAATCAAAATGCCGATGCGTTGTCACCCGTGAGGACTAAGATGGAATGCCTCTTTTCCAGTAAAAAGGGTCTCCGGTTCTCTACACTCACCATACGAAACACAGCAGTGTTAAGCTGCTAAGTCACGTTGGTATTCCGTGAGAGCGTGGTCCTTCCCCGGTCGAGCCGACCCATTCGTGCTACAACTATACTACTAATATAGCTGCAGCATGGCTCTACCACGTAGAAAAGATGATAAAAGATCTGAAATCTATAGATGGTGGTTCAGAACCGTGCTTTGTGGAATACTTAGGGGATGCTTATGTTCAGCAGTGGACTTGTGAAGGACTGTAATGAGGATGATGATTATTAAAGATCTCAGAGAAACATACTCTATATGTTTTTGCATAAATAATATAACTACAAAAACAGAAACTAAGCCTGAAGACGTGTTATAGCTAATTTTCGCATCTATTGCAGCTCTAACAAAAATCATTCATTTTGATTTAGTTAATAAAAAAATATCAAAATATTATGTTAAAATTAATCATGATAAGTTTCAGTTTACGAAGCCACCAAACTCAATTTCTCAAGCAGGGAACCGGATATGTCCCAATATAAAATGACGGCGCCCTGCGCCTTATTGTTTTGCGCGGATTAATGGCGGCGTTTCCTGTCGTCTCAACGAGGAAAGAATAGCGCTAATTAATCAAAACTCGCCATCGTCTGATTTCCATGGAGACTTTCTATAGACTTTTAGGTAATTCGGTACCACCCGCGAAGTTTGTCCGTTAATGGCTCCTTTTGTAGTACAGCAATCATTTCGGGATTGAATTTTTGTTTGTAGACTCGCTTCCCGCTTTTATTAACGGTCTCCCTAACAGTGCGGAATAATCCCTTGGAGATTATTGTTTGTAAAATTTTGAAAACAAGGTTGATTTAATTAAATGTGAGTTGATTTTGCTCATTTTAATGCATCGAGGACCAAATTGCTCTAAACTTAAATAATGGCAATTTATGATCTAAGTTTTTTTTAATATAGGATAGGGTGACAAATGAGCACATAGTCCATCTGATGGTAAGTGGTTGCCGTGTCCCATTGACATCTACATCAATCCTCAATAAAGAATCAAAATGCAGATGCGTTATCACCCGTGAGGACTAAGATGAAATCTCTCTTTTTCAGTTAAAAGGGTTTTCGGTTCTCTACACTCACCATACGAAACACAGCGGCATTAAGCTGCTATTTTACGCTGGTATTCTGTGAGAGCGTGGTCCTTCCCCGGTCGAGCCGACCCATTCGTGCTACAACTATACTACTAATATAGTAGCATCTACCACGTATAAACGTTTATAAGTTAGGTTAGTACAGTAAAAAATTAAACATAAAAAAATTTTTTAAACCGATTTCAAGGAACTAAAGAGAATGAAATAATTTAATAGCTTCCGAAGTCGCTGCTAAAACATTGTGTATTGTGCAGAAAAATAAATCTCAGATTTTGGTAGCTAAACTAAATGTTTAATATCCGGCGAATCGGAAGGACGTTTATCACTCTCACCTTCAAAAGAATGAGTGTTATTGACTCTTAAGTAATAAAAACAGACCAAATATTCCTCTTTATAAATATGATGACGATTTACAATTATGTAAAGCATAAAAATATCAGTCACCATCATAATAACAGCCCATTAAAGTCCACTGCTGAACCTCATCTCCATACATTGCTTCATATGGGGATATGGCCATTAGATAGAATTTGCTACGCTTGGCAGGCGGGTTAGAAATCGCCATTAATTTCTCTATATCGCCTCTTATAACTACATGGGGTTGTGTATATTCTTTCACCGCTACTAAGGTACGTGAGGGTAATATGGTCACCTTAAGCTTTGTTGCCTTATAAAACCAAAACTAGGAGGAGTACGGAAACAAAAACACAAAGTCGTATAGTATAACTAATATATTAAAAAAAAAATTGCATACAAGCTTTGCCAATAATTAGGAACACTTCGAAAATCAACTTATAAAAAACTCACTACACTACACAATACTAAAATCAACTAAAATTTTCACTATATTCTTACTACCACTGTTTGGTGAGTGTAAAAAACCAGAGACCCTTTTTACTGGAGACATTCTATCATAGCCTTACAGGTGATATCGCATTTACATTTTAATTCTTAATCGTGAACAGAAGTAGGTCGATTTTAAGTTGTAGATACATGCCGCAACTATATTATGGTTGTAGCACAAATGGGTTGGCTCTACCTGGGAAGGACCATGCTCTAACAAAATACCAGCATATAATAGTAGCTAAATACTGTTGTGTGTGTAACTGTCAAAATGGCGTCGATAAAGCAGCGCCCTTTTGACCCTTTATTATTTGATTGACTGATAAAGAGCTATCGTATCACAGCCATCTTTACAAACAAGGCTGTAGTTTTTGAGTTTTAAGAAAGTGACCATATATATATATGAACATCATCATATTATATCAACATCATTACAAATAGCATTTCTAAAATTGTAGAGTTCCTAACGTAAACTTAACGTAAAACGTACTTATTACATAAAACATACTCTTTGTTCCTAACTTAAATTTCCAATTTTGCTGCATCGATTTTAGGTTTTAATTCTGGCCCGCCTGCTGCTACCCTGCTGCCTATTATATTCACATTGATGAAGGTAGAAAACCCCAAGAATATTGTCGTCGCACATGACGTCTGTAACTTAGCTCTTTACTAAAGCTTTTATTAATAAAACTCCGAGATTTATGTGCTCAACTTTTTAATATTTATAGCCGAGCAATAAATTCTTGACGACGAGTTTCAAGGAGGGAAGGGTTGATTATTTTCTTGTAGGGGAGGTTTTATGAGTGAACAAACCCTACTTGTTGAATCTACCTTTGAATATAAGTATTGGAAAATTGATATATTTTTTTAAACATTTGCTAGTTTCTACTTTATTGTAATCACAATAAAATATTAAAGATATGTTAATGAATATGCTATTTTAGTTTCCAAACATTCAATTTAAAAGATGACACAGTCGTAACCTATAATGTAACTTTATAGACGTATTCATATGCTTTTACGTTGCCATTGCTTTCGCCACATCAACTCATTGTTCTTATATATATAGGCTTTCTACGGATCATAATGGGTCAGAAAGTCTGTTCATAACTCAAGTCAGATTTAAAGAACATTGGCAGATCAGTTCTTTCACATTTTTACATCTAAAACCAGTAATGCTTAAATAAGTTATATAGAACTAAATAATCTACTAAATGTATTCGCTCAATCAAGAGGATTATATTATGAATTTGTAATGTTGAAAATAACTTCACTGCTTAAGTAAACTATCACAGTCCTGCATAACATTTATCATTTATCTCACCCCATAGCTGTGGGCACTCAGAAATCACTTTAAGAGAAGGCACCCATTACATTAATTCCATGAGACGTCTGCCACTGACTTACAATCGCGTTATTAGTTGTAGACAAAGAAAGGGGGGCGCGTTTGAATTTTGAGGTGGTGACGGGACGGATTAAGATTTCCTCTGAATATTTAGCGATGAGATTTGAAGGTATTCCGGTTTGTCATCGAGCTCTCATTGTTAAAATTTAAGATCCATTTCTGAATTAATCGTGTGGTCGGATGAAGTAATCATGTAATACGTATGTCTTCCAAGCAAATTATAATATTCTTAATTGAAGCAGGCCAATTTTGTGTGTTTTTGTTAGTTTTATATTACCTTTAAGCACTCCAAATATAAGAAATTTATGAAAAACATTCCATAGTTTAATTTGACAAAAATTTTGACAGACATAACTCAAAGTGAAATTAGGCCGGCCACATAGCTCCAAGAACCGACAAACGATGGGGAAGAAACGATTTTTTTGACCCTTTTGATTCTAATACGTGGTAGAACCAAGCTGCAGCTATATTTATAGTATAATGGTAGCGCGAATGGGTAGGCTCGACCGGGGAAGGACCACGCTCTCACAGAATACCAGCGTAAAATAGTAGCTTAATGCTGCTGTGTTCTATTGTGAGTGTAGGGAACCGGAGACCCTTTTGACTGGAAATGAGGTATTTCATCATAGTCCTCAAGGCTGACAACGCATCTGCATTTTGATTTGCAAACGAGGATAGATGTAGATGTCTATGGGCCTCAGCAACGTTTACCATCAGGTGGACTGTGTGCTCGTTTGTCACCCTATATTTATAAAAAAAAACATCGTATTGGCAAGCGCAGTGTAAAATGTAAATGGAAGTAATGAGAAAATAATAAAAAAGACATGCAAGGGGTTGAGGGATGCCATTATCATCATCATTACACAACCAAGGAACTAAGGAATACCACAGTGCACGGTCCTAAGCCAACTGATCCATCAACTATCTGCATGCCTTATCAGGCCATATCCACCTAATGGGGGGTCGCCCTCCAATCCATCATTATCGGCTGTCGGTTCTTCGATCTATGTGGTCGGTTCATTGCAACTTTAGCTAACTGATCCGGTGGGCTTTGTCGTTTACTCCGGTTCCACTGTTCTATCTTAGATGGATGTAATGGAATGCATTGCTTAGAAGATTTACCTAAATTCATTTACCATTTAATTACCGGTTTACGAAATTTGGCTATATCGGTATTAAAGAGTAAATTGCCATCAGTCAGATACCGTAGCTTCAGCCTTCAATACCGCAAAAAAGAGATTGGTTCGGATTTGGAAAAACCGTTGCTGTATCCCTGCTGACACTCTCTTCAATCTAACGCAGGTTATTCAATAACATTTTAGAAATATACAAAATAAATAATTAAGTAGAATAATGATTTTCTAATGACTAATCTCAAAAACTATAATAATATTAAAGATTTCATTGCAACTACAATATTGACGTTGTTAATTAGAACGCGTCTCATCATTTCATACCTTTAACGAGTATATAACACGTGACACATCAAGCCTGAGATGCCTCTTACGTTCCCGTTTGAAGTTGCTTCAGTAATTCAGATTTATGTGTATATTCTCCATAGCGTTTGCATTTGACGAGTACGTGATACGAATTGTTCAATAAAGGGGAGGCAGGGTTTGTGTATCATGTAACTTGAAAATGGAGTGCGTAAATTTAAATGTGATATATTACAGTCAAATTACGTACTGTTCGTGGTTTTGATCTTAATTGATGTATAAACACCTGGATAGTTTTAACGGCTCCGCGGCGCAGTGGCTTAGTAATGAGTTGTTGCGCTGGGGGCTGCGGGTTCGAATCCCGCACGGAACAAGTATTTGTATGGCATACAAATAATTGTTCCGGGTCTGGATGATTGTCCTCGTGCAATCTATGTTTCTAAACTGCCTCCGCGATACAGGAGAAAATCCTAGTCTGGTAACGTTAAATAATAAAGTAAACAAATAAATAAACAAATAGACTTAAAAATATAGGAGTCTAATTCGACTTCGTAGATAATACAATAAAATTGATTTGATAAACTTCTAAATTTCAAGATATTGGTTTAAAAGCTTGTCCATAGGTAAATTCAACTATTTATCAACTGTTTATTCATTTATATATTAGTAGTTTGGTAATAATCCCTGTATTCATAAGGTTCCACGATTTTTTAGAGAAACACAAAATGCTTCTGTACTCTTTGAATATATGCTTGTATACATTCTCACCATTAAACATTCATCCATCGCATACTAGCGTGACTATCCAGGCGTATTTAAAATCGTGTCCACGCGTCGTATCCCGGGATAAACAATAGCTTTCAGGCCGCTTCCCGCGCCGACTCTATTGTCGCGGGATCTGCCGGGAAACATTGTAAATGCAGCCTTTCGAGGTACTGCGCGCAGAATTGAAAGGGAAACGACACCGATTTAAATTGAAGTGGGTAAATTATTTAAAATACGTGATGAATTTGATTTACGTGTGTGGTTTCACTGATTTGTATTTACGTATAAACATATATCTACTCTTGGTAGAAAGTGTTATTGCTCTCTGGTTATCTATCTCATTTTCGGCAATACGGGTGGCTTAAAAAGGTTATATTGCAATTAATTTTTTTTTTGATTTAACTGCAACCTGCATACCCGTGGTATTAACATATCTAAAGTTTTGAAGTTTTACGAAACATCTATGCACAAAATATCTAATTACTAAAAGTTTGATATTTTAATATTTAACGAAGTATTGTATGGAAGTGTACCTAATTTTCAATAATTTATGTATTAGTTATTATAGTTATATTATCATCATCATTACACATACGCACAAGTCCACTGCAGTAGATAAGCCTTCCCCTAAGGAATTAAATCTAATAATCACAAAAAATACCGGTGGTTCAAGACATTCCTTTCTTTGTGGCGTGTTCGAAGTGGTCTTGTGATGAACTATAATGATGATGATGATAAAAAAAATCTTTAATCTACTACGGCTTTATAATTTTCACTATGTACCTGTGATGTATACATAAATAATGTAGTTTTATTACTTTACATTTTAGCGAATATGCCAGACCGATGTTGACGTATGCAAGGTAAGTCCCCTAAAGCAAACACAAGACTCAATTTTGTTCGCTCCCTGTTTGCTCATTAGATTTAACGGATTTAGTCTATATCATATATATATAGAGAGACTAGATTTAACGTTCAGTAAAGTTGTGAATTAGCGTATTTTTATTATGATACGACTATGTAATCTGTTGGAAAGGTAGATTTAAGATTTTTAATATACATTATACATTCTCATCTCTAATTTTAATTTGTATCGTATGAGAATCCATTATCACATTTCATCTTATGGGTGTCCCAAGAAGCTATTACAAACACTATAAACAACCAGACGATAAGTTATGTAGTGAGCTTGGATTGTAAATCAAATGTTTTTATCTATTTTAAATTTTGAAAATTAATTATATTGTTCATTTATATTGGTGACTTTGGATTTGAAAAGATTAATTTAAATGTATAAATCTTAAACAGTTTAAGTGATAAATATATATACATATTTACAGAAAGCCAGTCAACCTGGCTAGGATTTCAGGTTTTTCTTTATAGGACATATCGTATGTTGACATTTTATCACTGATCGACTGTTACAAGCAAACACACTCAGTGAGCTCTGGCTATAAATCGAACATGATATATCGCTTTCGCATACAATTATGGCCGTTTCCCCCTCGCATATAAAACTGAAAACATCTTCCATGGTTTTGGCCGGATACCTTTGGTATTCCAGCAAGATGGATAGGAGTAGGTGCTCATGATTGTATTTTATTACGCATATAAAAAGAGGTGATCGTAAATATGTATAATGCTTTAAGAATAAGACACATGTAAATGTAACACTTTAAGTATTGACAAATGAATTTTACATTATGTGCAGTGCACGTAACTTAGTCTAATTTTTTGAGTAAAATTTATTCCCACGGTAGAACTTTCTTTTTTTCTCCAATATTGTGTTTTACCATAACTTATAACGTGATAGAAAAGCAGTGGTAGCTCAGGAGTTAGGCGATCGCATAATACACGGACAACCCAAATTCGATACTCTAGTTTTCCACTTGCATAGCGTAGAAGGCGAACCGAACATCGGGCAATTTGTATGTCTCCAAATAAAAAATATTTAAAAAACACTCAAATCCCTACTTATCACTTCATTACACTTTCAGAAAGTCCAGCAATCGTAAGTATATAGGCTATTTGACTGTACTAACGAGTATTTTAGGGATATAGGTTTAAAGGGAAACGAAGAGACTGACCGATTAGCAAAAGCAGCTATAACGCATGGAATCGAATTAAATATTTTACCAATTTACACGGAAATATTGACAAAATTCAAAAACCTGTGTTATGATAAATTTAGAGAGTATTTCGATGAAAGAAGCAGGGAAAGGGGAATATGGTATAAAACAATACAAAGTCAGCCTCTTCGAATACCGTGGTATAACAATATTAAAATGAATAGAAACCATATAATTGTTATTCATAGATTACGTTCTGGGCACTACCCCAATAAAAAATTTGTATTTTTAATGAAAAAAGCAGACTCGCCCAATTGCGATATTTGTCATATTATAGAAGATGTACAACATATGCTAGCAGAATGTGTCAAATATCAAAGGGAAAGGGAGAATCTGGTACAAAAATTTAGTATCAATTTGTGTGAAACGGGTTGGTTTTTGAGTATACTTGCGGAGCCACACTCAGCGGTAGCAAAATCAGTCAGTACCATATTTTACCACATTGATTGCCCCTTTCCAAATAGCATTGGTGAAACGGGAACAAGCTAGGTTACGATAAGGCTGACATATCCTTGTAGGATAAAAGCCTTTTTAAATAAAAATAGATAAAAAAAAAACGAGTATTTTGTTTAGTATATAGAATACTGACGGTAATGTTTTTTATTATCAGTTATTTTTACTTTATTATGAAGTTATAGGATCAGGTTGGATGCAAAATAAAAAAAAAACTAAACCTATTATTCTTAAATAGTATAAAATACCAATATCTTAAAAGGCAAATAAAATATTTAAATCAAAGAATAATTATATTGACAGCATACATAATACATCCATTACTATCATCCCTTGGGTCACCTAAAAGGCGACAGAGGGAAACTGAAACAGGATATGGGCAGCAGCATCTTCAGTACAACACGCCTTCCAAGCGTGGTAATTATGGCAAATATAGGAGGATATTTTTCTTCATTTACTCATGTTTCCACTCGATATTTTCCTTCACCGTTGAGCATGTGAATCAGCACTTAAAATATAATGATATTCTACTGATACTTCTGATTGACTCTGGCGGGGAATGTAGTTGGGTTGCTTATATAATATGAAGTAAAAAATATGGCTTATTTTCTAATCTACCATGGCTTAAAAACTACCATGCCGCACCAGTTTGGTTGGAATAGTTGTCAAGGAACAGATATCCACCATAATCAGAAATTTATGCATAGATAAAAGTGAAAATGAGGTAAAAAATTTGTTCTTTAAAATGAATTACAAAACACGAAAAAAGATTTTTTTCAAATATAACATAGGCGTAGCTTTTGCGAAGTGTTGAACTTCGTAGAGCGTAGGACGTTGTCTACGGCGTAGCTTTATAGCGTCGTATATAATCACCTTTATATTTCTAACGAACAAAGAAAACCGCGCTACGTACAACAGAATAGCAAGGCATTAGATATGGTATATTTATAAGAAAAAGTTTCGTGTTTTTACCTGTTCTACATTTTATAAGAAATGCGATTTTATTTCTAATAAGACAATTCTAGAAAATTTAAAAGATGGATGGAGAATTGACGCATTTATATTAAAATTCGATACTATTGTTGGCAGTGTAGGATCTAGGCAAACTCCTCGCACGTGTTAGTCTAACGACTTGAGAATCGCGGCGGGTACCGTTTGACGGAAGGAGATAGGCCGAGAATGCTGACACTCCTTTTAACAGTTCTAGATCTGCTAGTAAATGATGCCCGCTAGCAAAAGATGATGATGACGACGTCGGTGATGATGATAATGATATTTACCTACTCTAATGAAAATTTAGTTATAATATGAGGGTGATAACGTTATTTTATTAATTATTATTATATAATATTCACTAAAATGAGTTTTTGTTTATTACTTAGACGTTTGCTTAAAGAAAATAATAATATATAATATTTACAACAATAAAAAACTAAAATAGCACGCCTGTTTCTCGTAGTATTGTGTCAAAAAGGCTGACAACGTTTCCTCAATGAATGACTAAACTTAGCATTAGGGCAAGAAAAGGACAGATCAGGGGCGATATTATTGCAATTTTTTATTTCTATGTTTAGTATTTAAACTTTTAATTTTGGACATTAATTGATTACAAATTAAAATTGTTATTCGTAATCAATTAACATCCAAAATTATGTTAAGCACACACAGAAGCGTATCTATTCTTAGAGGTTTTTTAACTTCTTGTTCCCGGCTTTGACGAGACGTAGACGACAGTTTGCTATTGTCGTTGTCGCGATACGATAAGGCTTTTATTGGGCTCCTGTGCCGTGGGAGGAAATGAAATAAAAGAATGAGGAATGTAAAACACGGCGAAGATGCTGCAGTAAAATAAAAAGAAACACTGTCGTACTTTTTTATTTTACCGATACCGCATTTTCGGATATTGGAACAACTGTACAGAGGAAACTTGCTATCGCGTCGGAAATTGTCTTTATTGATGTAACACTGAAACTAGATTCACATTGTGACCCGTTTGGTATGCATATCCACAGTTGTTGAAAACACTTAAGTGGTCTATGTATCTTGTTATTCTATTTTTTTATTAATTAATATCATTACAGGCCTTCACAAGTACGCTGTCACTTGCATCCATCTACTTCCTGTATACTCGGTCGTTACATCATGTGGCGGGGGATTGCCTTACACTTCGCTTACCGGCACGAGGCTGCCACTCGAGAACCTTTCTTCCAAATCAGTTGTCAGTTATTCAGGCCAGCTGAATATCCATTGGGATATTTCGTTTACACTGGTTCTTTTCTTATTATTTTAAATATATTTTCGTTGGCTCAGGACCGTGCTTTGTGGCATTCCTTGGGGGAGGCATATGTTTAGCAGTGGACTTGTGAAGGGCTGTAATGATGATAATGATGATGATATTTTAGTTTGGCAACTTAAGATGTCTTTAAATGAAAAACTTTAAGATGTTCGCAAGACATTTTAACAATAATTTCCTATTAGACTGTGTAAGGGTTCGTAAAGGAAACGTAACGCTCATTAAATAAAGAAACCAGGCTTTGGATAAAACATACCCTGTCTCAGAATCCAGCAATAGGTGGTGATTTTGCATAGATATTAACTTTTGACAAATAAGGCAGGTATTCTAAACACAGCTACGCGATCGTGAAAATTGTGAATTCTTTATGAAGAAAGATTGATAATTGGTATTGATAACTATGCACTACACACAACCGAGCATAGTTCTTTTTAAGAATGCATTTAGATGAGCATTTCTTGGAAGAGTTGTCCATACACATTACGATGCGCGGACGGACTTCTAGATGCCAATCTGTGCGATTTACATCGTCATTATAAAAGGAGAATTTTCCTTAACCGTCACGCTTATCAAGCAGATAGACAATTGCGGTATCCGATGTCTTGCAGCTTTGACACTACTGTCCGTCGCTGGCTGGGTATTTTACTTCTGGCGTAAACGGGATAGTTATATTACTACTATCTACGGAACCCATAAGATTTTTATGGCATTCCCAAAGTGATTATATACTTAGATACGGTTGATAGATTATGCTCCTACTCCACGGGACTTATAATTGGCGTTTTCGATTTTCGTATAGATTTATCGCGAGAATGAAAAAATAATAGCAAATCTCCGGTTAGAAAAAAATGTTTGATACATGTTGTTAATTTTTCCACACTAAAGGAGATAACACGAAAATGGCACGCAATCATTCATCCAAGCTTCATTACATTCACTCATTCGTACTTTTCGTTTGCGCCAAGTTAATACCGTCGTTGTAATCGAGTGAGTCGATCTGGCTAGGAAATTGCCTGCTTTCAGATTTCTGGTTGAGTGGGCCGCCTGTTAAGTGGTCTGTGGTTCCGAGTTTGTAATTTGGTCGGCAGTCACAGTAGTTTTGGCTACCGTGTTCTTTATCATTACAATTTTACATATGAAGAAAACAATTAAATTATTAGATAATATTAATATTACACATTTACATTTAAAATATGTTAATAAATACCAAAGAAATTTCGAGTTAGTCAAAATAAATATACTAGAATAGAATATTTATTTTGAAAAGTTATGAAATTTTCTAGAAAGAAAAATGGTTGCCACTAAGTAAAGATTCTGTAACGTCATACATTTTCGCTAAGCGTTATCATTGGAGGACTATAATAATAATAAAAATAACTTTTAGTAAATCCAAATGTACATATCTTAGCACTCATGTCATAGATACTTATTTTTTTAAAGGAGTTTAAATACACACAAGTTTTCACTATTAATTTTATTACTATATCTACTTCTAATTTTCCGATAATTTTATATACAAAAAATATTTTGCTTTTAGCGAAACAAAATATTGTAATAAATATCTGTGATTTTAAAAATAATAATATCTTACCTTGTCAAGTATCTATGAAAAGTTTTTCGAATTTTTTGTATTTCTACAGCGATCTTTTTCGCTGCAAACAAGCGATATAGTACAGTATCCACTCACAACGGCATCCGAGCCCGGAGTAACGGATTGAGGCAAAGTGTATTTAGTAAAATATGCTATTACAAGGTTGATTAAAACACCGAAAATTTCGGGATTACTGAGACGAAAAAAAATAATTATAACTAAACAAAACAAAATTAAACTGCACTTTACATTCCATGGCTTCCACATGATATATAAAGAGATTAAAAAATATATTGAGGCGAAAAATTGATATTTTCAAAAGTTATCGTGTTTACTCCTCTGACTTAATAAAAATAAAAAAAATATATCAAAAATATAGTTTTTCCTTTGTCTTTAAATTATTAATGATTCGTTATCATCATCATAACCAGTCTTGCACATCAAATGCTTGGCACTAACCTTCTAGAGGAAGGTTGTACCGTAATCGTCACGATAGGTTGGAGCGGAATCTTTTCGGAATGGAGCGTGAGCATTAGCAGTGCGTTCCTCCTACGTTTTCAACCAACTGCAAAAAGGGGGAGGTTCTCAATTGTTCAGCGATAATTATTACGTTCAATACATAGAAACGTTGAAAATAATCAGATAATAAAAAAAACTTATGAAATACCTATTTAAAACGATTTTCTTTAATTAATTAATTTTAATAAAAATGAAGATTGTTGCTGGTGGTAACAAAAGGTGTTTTTGTCCACATTAGTAGTTAGCCAGTGTTCTTATCACCATATAAAAGTTATGGTACACCTTTCCTTTTTTATAAGAGTCATTGTGCAATAGAACATATTTGGTAAAATGCAGAGCAGTAGCTTTATGCGATGTATTTTGTTTTGTTTTTTAAATATTGTAAAATGTATCTAAATAATTCCATAATTATAGGTAAATGTTTTCAATTTCTTAGCAAGGCCAAGTTTCCTTACGCTACTCTACACCTCACAACAACGCTACCGAGTCGTCGAAAATTTAAATTATGCCTCCATTATACCGATAGGCTATTTATTACTTTACTCTAGATAGTATTTTCTTTTTAAATTAATGAAGCGACTTCAGATATCCTCTAAATACTTTTACTTTTCATAAATGATTTCCTACATAGCCAAAATTACTTTTAAAAAAAACTTAAGAGGCACTTATGAATTTTTAAATATGACAACTTATTCTCCTTCTTTTTTTTGGGTGCTATAGTGCATGTGTAATCGTTGATCTAGCATTTGCAAGATAGACTGTATTTTCTTTAAAGCTACTACGAGGTTACTACAACAATATCTACTTCAATATTATCCCGTTTTTAATTTTAATATGATTGCATATTAACTTTTAGGTAAAAACACTTAAAGTAACACAGAAGATTAATTACAGCATCGGGTAAGACTGCTATGAATCAAACCTCTGTCTCTCCGACTTGAAGTACACTCAGTTGGATAATCGGGTACGTTTTAAAGCTGTCACCGGCTTAGCACCCCCCTCCTCCAGCCAGTGCCACCCTGCGCCACTTCACGTGCGTTTTGACGCGATTATCATACCCCGCCAGTATCTGAGCGCAATATTGTTTGTGATACCACCCACGTAATAATAAAGTATAAAATGCGATGCGGCATTGAAAATTTAACATATTTTATAAAAGAAAACCTCATATTGTTAAATATGAAGTTTCGCTTAGACTAATGTCGAGCAAAAGGCTCAGATATTTTAAGTTAATTTCTAAAAAATACATGATAAATAAATTAGCACATAAACAACAAAACAGAAAACATATATTATAAAAAATCATTAGCACGATTTTTTATAATTTTTAGAAATAAAAATTAATTAAGCCTTATTTAAAAAAGTAAATACTTATCTTAATTATACTAATTTATCTAAATATTGCAGTTTTAAGTATAACTCGAATACTTTGTTTCCAATTGATATACGCATTTGTTAATTTTAACTTTAGCATATACCAATTTCTTGAGTATTTAAATTAATGTTTTGCATACGTTAAGAAAATTATTTATCCGAATAGGTACTTGAAAAACAAAACTGTTTGCAACTATAGAAATACTAAGCAATGTCTGCCATTCGTACACAAAGACTTTATTTGAATGTTATTAGGCACCGTGAAGTAGCGGTGTAAGAATATTCACTACGCTATATTGTCCCGTGGGTGTCGTAGGAGCCAACAGAAAAATATGCGGTTGCCAACCCGCTTGCAAAGCGTGGCAACTATGGCGAATATCTCTTCTGTGTCTTTTTTTATCTCGGCAATCTATGCCGAGGTAAAAAAAGAGAAAAAAGAGAGAAAAAAAAATTGATAGACTTTTGACAGATGGATGAAAACTATAAACTTAATTTTGTGTCCAAATTAAGAATTGCCACATCAACACAATTTATATGTTCGTAGCTCTCCGACATCTCTTTGCCACCCCACCAACGGCTAGGTTTTTGAATTTGCTTCCTTTGTGACGATTTTAATATGGAAATTAACGTTCGCTGCCGTGTGACGGCGCACCTCCACAATCATATTATTTACCACCAAATTGCCACGGCGGATTCTTTTTACAAAACTTCGCTATGTGGTTTATAAGTCCGCCATTTTTAATATTAAAAGCATAAAAATGTTTTTAAGCACTTGGCGCACATTTTGTGTTGCTAGTGTAGGTATTAGGCATAAAGTTTAAAATGCGGTACCTTTTGAACAGAATAAAATTTTGTCGCAGAATTCAACGAGGCGGCCGCAGTACGGCTTTTGGCGTTTAATTGAATTTTTTATGCACTTTTAAAATGGTTGAGTGATCTTTTTGTGTCTGTATGTTAATAATTTTCCGTGAAATTGAAAAGTTCTGTATAGATAACGATTTTCACATTCTTAAAATAATAATGGGTCTTCTATGTAGAAATAATGCTTATTTAGGAATAAATGACACAAATATCTACAAAACGCGGCTGGGCACAGGCCTTCCCTCATTTCCGAGAAGATTTTGGATCAAGAAAGAGCCACGATGCTCTAATTTGCGAAGGAATCACTTAGCGGACTTCACATATCCTCATAATAATTTTAATTTCTTAGGAATGGACCCTGAATTCAACGAAAAGAATGATTTCGTTCACCGCCTAGCATATGGTAAAACAGCACTTAATGCGATTAAAAATTTTAGCTGATCCGGCGGGTATTGAACGCTTAATATGAAATTTTCAATCGTGCGATAAGGACGTGTTACGAAAAAATTAAATACACAATTAGACCTCATCGCACGCCGACGATCGCATGATACGCAGTCATTTGAACAAGTTCATGATCTAGTAGCTGAGTTCGCATTTGTCCGAATAACGGTGTAGAAAATTTCTTATCGGCCTTTTGTTTTTCCAATGACGGATATATGACTTTGTAAGAATGCGCTATAAGGCATGCATATTATGAAAGATTACCAGTTTTAGTTGCAGAAATTACAATCTGGGTTTCTTCAAGGCGAGAGTGATTAGGCTTTTGTTTTCACGATTTGCCATTCTTGAGTAAAATCCTTTTTATTTCCATTTCACACCCATATCCAGCAGGTGGTATTGTAGTCAAGCATTGGCTTATAATAAGTAAAGAAAAATCATAAAGAAAATAATTTTGTTTCATAAATCATTATTCAACTATTTGATACGCAAGAAGATTTTATAACGAAGTAAAGATATAATCAAGAGAATAGCGTCAAATTACAGGATTATTATTTACTTATTTGTATCATGTATCTTCGCAAACGATGATTATTTGTTTATATGTTCATAAGGTATACTTTTGAGAGCTATGGTAGCACAGTAGTAAAGCGCTCGCAGTAAATTTCACAGCACGCGAGCACACTGGGTTCCGATACCCGTCGGCACGAACGTAAGAACTGAACAAACCATAATTCACATTTTAAATAAATTAACAGCTCTTATACATCCCACAGCTGAACACAAGCCTCACTTCACCACACTGAGTGATCTTATACATATTTTGTACAAATTAATATGAAAACTTTTAATTCACATATATTTAATTAAATACGTAGTGTGTTTTCAAAGTATATAAAAATCCTCTTTTTATTGATACTAAATAATGTTATGCGATTAGTAACAACGATAAAAATACTCTTTAATACGCTGGGGGAGGCTGGGGAGGGATTCGGAACAGCCGTCATGTTTGCCCATCGTCGCGTACGTAAGATTTCATCCCCGCTTCACGCTCCGTATCAACTGTTTGAATAGAGATACGCCACTCTGAATTTATTGTGAACAACCCCACACCCCGCTCTTGGTCTATTGTCACGCAAATCCGACGTATCGTTTTCACTGTGAACTCGTTCAATGGTATGGTAATGTGACATTTAATTCCTATCATTCGGGGATCCCTTATTAGTGTATCTGTGTGTAGGCGTACAACAGTCATTCTTCTATTATTCGTATTAATCTGGCCGCTGTCTATCGCGTAGTCCAGTGGTTGGAATATCCTTATTTTTAGGTTTGCGTCTATGATTCAAATCTGATCCTATAATTCGTCGTTGACGCCGCAAAGGGGCGAACCTCACTTTTACTAGCTTTTTTTTTCATCAGAAATTAATCTTATTTGTAATTTTCCATTGAGTCTAATATATTTAAATTTCTGATTAAAAAAGCTAGCAATCGGGGAATAATAAATGTTTCCTTGCTCTCCTGTATTTTTTTGAAAATATGAGGTTCGCCCCTTTGCGGCGTTTTCGACGTCTTGTTTACTACCGAGTACCAAGTACAATTGTGTTCGAACACAAATTGTGCATGTTAGCAGTTGGATTAGGAGCAGCATTACCAGCGTGGTGAGTATAGGTAAATGATCCAAGAAATACTTACCAACTGGCGCATTCCTAAAAAGAGCTTTGTCCTGTTGGACTTGGAAAGGCTTTGTTGTGTGAATGTTATGTATAATAGCACTTATAAAGTATATAAGTAAGTGTTTATTTCATTTGACGCCTCCGTGGCGCAGTGGCATATCAATGAGTTGCAGCACCAAGGGGGCCGCGGGTTCAAATCCCGCACCGAACAAGTATTTGTATGACTTATAAATAATTGTTTCGGGTCTGGATATTTGTCCTTCTGAAATTGATGTATGTAAACTGCCCCCACGTGACAGGAGGTGTGTGTCCTATATTGTGGAGGTTACGGTTTATTTAAAGAAAAAAAAAAAGAAATTTATAGAGAAAATATATAACCAATACACAATGGAACAGAGAAATCTGAAATGAAAGGCAATGTCCCAAGTTTATGTAAGTACATAATTTAGAATTTTTTCAGAAATAATTCTTCTTCACATTGTTTGAAAACTGACATGAAGACATCGTCATAAATATTTTACGTATAAGAAAATATTATAAAATTTCAGATATATTTCGTTGTTCATTACAAGTGTTTTTATTACGAGTATTAATTGCCAGAACAAAATTATCTGACGTGATTGACTGACAATAGTTAAGTACTGTTTATTTTTATTTATTTTTTTATAGAAGAGGGGGCAAACGAGCATGCGGCTCACCTGATGGTAAGTGACTGCTGCCGCCGCCGCCCATGAATTTATTTACCTTTTCGCAACTTTTGTGTCAAAAGGTAAAAATATTTTGATTTATTTTTTTATTTGTTTGCAATAATATTTCCTCCCAATTATATCTCATCTATGAATATTTCTTAAGCACAGACAATTTCAAATAATTTTCACATAAAAACTTATATAAGTATTTCCTAATGATACCTTATTCAAAGCTCTTTATTATAGCCCTAAGTTACAAGTAAGTGGCGAAACATTACATCTTATACCAATATTATAACTACAAACTGTGGTAGTTCAGGGATTATACGCTTATCTTAAATTTTATAGTACGTTTTATAATATTTATAACCCGTGTTCGGTCCCGACCAGCAATAATGCAAATGTTAATTGCAATTTTAAATGACGATATACCACGTGTTCTCGATTGTGAACAAATATGTATAAGTCTAAGATATAAAAAAAACTTTTGGAAGACATAATATGGAGTTAAACACGCATTAGGGTAGCGTGGCGGACTCTATACTACTCTAAAACCATCACAAAAAGTCTGTGAGCCGTGTCCAGCATATGTTAATATAAAAAAAAAAAACTTCTCAAAAATATTTTTTCATAAATTAGTGTACTGCTGTTATATATGGGCTATTACTTTAGTTTTACTGTCTGAGACAATGTATTACTTATTTTCTGTAAGGTATAGTCATGTGATAAATAATTAAAAATAGCGTTAAAAGGATGAATAAGCTCGTATGTGTAATATAATATTGTATTATTTTGTTACTTACATTTCAAATCTTTTGCGCAGTTTTAATATCTAAAAGCATTATGCAAAAGACGGACATTAAAAAAAGATGACAAAATAATTCTGTAGCCGTGAGCTATCGAATGTATGTATCAGCGTCATTCGCATATTGGCAATAAAACAGCGATGAGCTGAAAAATCGATGTCGACAGACGCACCGACAACCGACTGCTATCGCATCACTGCGATATAACACGATACTGCAGGATATTTGTTTGGAAAAATTCATATCCATACTTATTCAAACGGAGTATGAGAACATATGTAAATTTAGACAGAAAATGTTAATTTTTTGCATTAAATTTGAAATTATTAATTGCTCAGCTATAGGCCATAAAATGTCTTATTTTTTAGGTCAAGGACTTTATCCTTTTAGCGGTTATGGAAAATACATATATCAAAACTATTTTTATGGTTGGGTTTTTTTACAGAATAAGGGTGACAAATGAGTACATAGTCCACCTGATGGCAAATAGATGCTGTGACCTATAGATGTCTATCTATCT
Organism: Parnassius mnemosyne; assembly: GCA_963668995.1. Taxonomy (NCBI): domain Eukaryota; kingdom Metazoa; phylum Arthropoda; class Insecta; order Lepidoptera; family Papilionidae; genus Parnassius; species Parnassius mnemosyne. Next base: position 30,430,289 of record CAVLGL010000024.1, on the reverse strand, counting down.
ATATATAGACATTTATCTTCGATTGAGAATCAAAATACAGACGCGTTGGACCTTCTGAGGACTAAGATGGAATGCCTCATTTCGAGTAAAAATAGTGTTACACCTGGAATAACTCGTTTAGAGCAAATATTGTTCTCTGGTTTTCTGCACTCACCATACGAAACAGCAGCAATAAGCTGCTACGCTCGTATTCTGTGAGTACGTGGTCCTTTCTTCCCCGGTCGAGCCGACTCATTCGTGCTTCAACCATAACATAGTTGCAATGTGACTTTACCACTATAAAATTAGGGGTCTAAAGTTTCTAGATTACGACAAAAAATTCTATTATTAATTTCTTTAGAGTAACATATTACTCGTATATGCTCATTTGGAGCTTGCAAAAAAAAATCTCGTGCTCTCGTGCAATTGCGAACGTCCTATAAAAACAGATAGATAGATAGCTAGACGAAAAGGTATTGTTCGCGGCGGAGAGCCTGACATAATCACCGACCGACTATTTCAGCCTAAGTGCAAGCCCGAAGTGAATTTACAACGTACGATTCCGCCGTGATTATTGATGTATTTGCCGGGGAATATTCTTATGGAATACACCATATTTTATGGTGTTTGGTTTTTGGTGGTGTTGGTTAAGAATTTCTAATAGTACATTTGTTATTCAATATTTTTTTTATAATATGAGAAGGCAAACTAATAAACAGTGCAGTAAGTGGGTTGTGCCTATAGGCATCTGGAGCCAATTTCTAACAGAAGTAAGAAGAAATGTCTCACAGCCCATAATTGTACTGGCTTTCTTGTGTTCAAAATAAGAACGTATCAGTGAGTGAACTATTGCTTGGTGGCAAACATAGCCTACCGACTTCTAAGTCTCTCCGATTTGTTTTTAAACTGAAGTGACAAACAAACCATCCCAATCATCGATATATATGTACTACGTACTAGATTGCGCATTCCGAACATACACTATGTTCAACTGAACTGTACTGCAATCCGTACAGGGTGTCATTTAGTGTGGTTTCAACTTAGAATTATAACACAGGTGTTATTATTCTAAGGGTTTCAACCTACTAGTTAGTCTGTGGTGACGCAATTGCGTATGCGCGACTCTTCTATCTCCCGCGCATGCGCCAAGACATAGAGTAGTGCACATTTTTTGTTTAGTATGGCTTCTCTAGTACGTAGTACATATAACTCAATGACCCCAATACACTTCACCTGATGGTAAATCTGCAGTCCATGGGCACCTACAAGTAACTTCAAACAAAAAAGGCTACTGATGCGTTGTCACCTCTGAGGACTAAGATGGAATGCCTTACAGCCTGTGGCCATACTGGCTTTCTATACCTTACAGACTGGAACACAGCAGTGCAAACACTGCTTTATAGAGGCAGAAATAGGTAAGAAAGTGGTAACTACCCAGATGGACTCATGTAGACAGAAAAGTTCCTGACATTTAGTACCTAATCCGATTTTCAAAAGAAACCAAACTTCTTTGTAAGTTAGCGAATTTTAACTCCAGAAAAAAGAAATGTCACTACTTACGACATTATTTTAAGTAGGCTTTTCTTCATTTACAACTTTACTTGAAATCTAATATAAATATGAGAGTAGAGCCACGCTGCAGCTTTGTAACCTATACATAGTTACAGCACGATTGATTCAGGACCACGCTCTCGCAGAATAGCAGCGTGAAATTACAAAATAATGCTGCTGTTTTTCGTATGGTGAGTGTATAAAACCGGAAACCACGTTTGCGGGTAATGAGGCACGCCATCTTAGTCCTCAATGGTAACAAAGCATCTGAATTTGGATTCTTAATTAAGCAACGAGTGCCGTCGATGAAGCATCGTGTACAGATAAACCTTGTTAGGTTTTTGCGACACCGTGTTTAATTAATTTAAGTTTTCTATTTGATTTTTTTTAATAAATAATAAAATCTATATGGGTAATAGAATCCACTTACCATCAGGTGGACCATGTGCCCGTTAGTAACACATATTCTATAAAAAAAATCGAGCCCATGATTTTTTTCATTGATATTATGTTAATCCAAAACTAATTACAAATTTTGACTGAGAAAATATTGAATTGATTCCAGAGTTACTATCTGCAATCTATGAAAACTGAAAAATCGGCAGTCATTATTATTTTTTATTTACATTTTATTACGATATAATTGATATAATTCACTGTAGAAGTGCATTCAACATCTATATAAATAAAATCATAGAGGTTTGCAGTTCTGGGCACATCACGAAAATCCACTGGATAGATTTTAATTAGGTTTTCTAAGTTTTACTTCTCAGACACCTGGCCCTTATCTAAAATAAAATTATTGCGATTTCTTCATTTAATATAAAGTTATTAAAGTTTTAAGAAACAACGAGCACTACGTGTTCAATGATGTGTGTAAGCAACGCGGACGAAGTCGTGGGTATCAGCTAGCATTTAATAATTCTAGAGAAATAACGTTTTTTTTTTCGACGAAAATATTCTTAAACGATTAATAATTTTTTAAATTTTATGATTTTATTACTATTACGGTTCATGTTTAACACACTGCTATTAAACCGCTGTTAAAACATATTATATTATCCTATACGATTTCAATCTCAACGTATAAAAGACGTTCGCGGCTCCCTTACAAATGAATGCACTCTCAATAAAATGCATCCATCTGCTTCACGTCGAGCGCCTGATGACACTTTAATTATAATGATAAAAAAAAAAATATTTTTATTATGTTACAGAAAATGAGTTCCATTCAAGAGGAGAAACCAGCGGAGACGTCACCGAAAACCCATGTACGGGAGCTACGAAACACTGAACTCGTCTCTCGACTACTTGCGGCAACTCCGCCTTACCTCTATAGCGCTCTACCACTTCAACCCCACGCTTTTTTCTTCAGTGAAATGCTTCGGTCGTTCGTCAGTGCCAGACATGGCTGTAGACCCCCACAGTTTCATCGACGTTTTAAGCGACGCTCTCATAAATACTTCGCCGAGAATGAAACTGAATGGCGACGAGATTGGCCGAAACAGGAAGAAGAGAAAAAGGAAACCGAAGCGAAGCCCGAGGTCCCATTAGAACTGACAGTCGATAAGCAACCTAGGGTACGTGACGTGTCACCGATACGACTCTCTCCGGAATCTGAGCAAACTAAGTCCAGTGGTAGCCCCGGACCACCTGGTAGACAATCCACGTTTGTTGATGTCGGCACAGAAGATTTACCGAAATCTTCACCATGTATGAGAAATCCAGAGGCAGTGCCACCACAAAATTTGATTTTACCTCCACCTCCACCGATGTGGTACCCTCCTCTATATAATCCCCAATTTGGAGTTGATCCATTAAATTTGTTTATTGACCTTCGTGTATCCGGCCACATTTACGACAGAAAACGGGCAGTTGCTGACGGATTGGAAACAAATATGGCCCAAGAAATAAGACCAGATGACTCTAACTTGGACAAACGACTAAGCAGAGATTTTGGACAAAGACCTCGTCATGTTTCAGCCTTTTCTGTACCAGTTCGTGATCAGACGGATAATTCTAATAAGTACTACGATCAGAATCGGCCTGTAGGCGGAAATCATGGCACTTCTTTTATCATGAGAAACTTAAAAAACGTTTACGAAAGGTTACATGATTCACAAAACCAAAAAGCCGATGAAATAAAATTAAATGACAATGAAGGAACGAAAGACGACTCTTCAGATTTGGATGAGGACATCATAGAGTAAGAGGGTGCTTTGCTTATTAAAAATAGTTATTATTCAAGAGTCAGTAATGATTATACCTAGTCCCTTATAAATCTAGTCACTAAATTTTATTGCATGAGTTTTTGTAAATACTTATTCAAATGTAATATGTACAACACATTATATGTTAAGAAAAAAAATCATCAAAAATATTTCTTGTAGAACTGTAACTGTTTGTATCACTTTTCAAATTTATCAGCGTAAATTGTAATTAATGTTTCAATTATTTTACATAGCAATCTCATTATATTATATAATAATTATCACGTAGAAAATATATGAAGTTGAAATAAATACAAAAAACAATGGTTCTTTTATTTGTGTGTTTTTCATAAAACTAAAGTGACAAACAAAGTAACAGTCCACTTGATGGTAAGTGGCTACTGCAGCCCAATGACACCTGCAACAAACTCCAAACAAAGAAGTCCACATGTAGTGGATATGGAGCGCCTCAGAGCCTGTAAGGCTCTCTATACGAGAACTTGAGGCCCCGCAACACAACTGCTAACTTGTTTCCTATCAAATACGTCACAGTGTTATACAATATTTTTAGACAATTTTATTACATTTCGTAACTTCTTCATCCGCACTATTTTAGTACTTATTGATTGATGAGTTAGTAATCTTAAGACAAACTGAATAATGCAATGATTGCCGCCGTTGTGGGGTCTCTTAAACCAGATTAAACTGACAGTCTATGTCTAATCATTCTTGTCACCCATAGAAATCTAAACCAGTAATCAATTTTAAATTGCCGCAACAATAGCCGCAAGCAGGCAAGACATACCACCTATAAGGAAATCAGGACTTGGAGGCGCAAGGGCGTTTACAAATTTTTTTTTGTAGGAAAGGGGGCAAACGACCATGCGGCTCATCTAATGGTAAGTGACTACCATCGTCCATAAACAACTGCAACACCAGGGGAATTGCAGATGCGTTGCCGGCCTTTTAAAAAGGAGTAGGCTCTTTTCTTGAAGGTCCCTAAGTCGTATCGGTCCGGAAAAATCGCTAATGGTAATCGATTCCACAATTAAGTTGTGCGAGGATGAAAACATCTTCTAAATCGCACAGTGGTGGACCGCGAATCATCCAGATGGTGTGGATGGTATCGGGAGTTCTGCCGCGATGTACGTGGTGAGCCGGCATGAAATACTGTCCCGCTCTGCTGAGCACGCCAAGCTTTTTAGAGGCCAATTTGGCCTTCTCTTCCAAGTGACCACGAAACTGCACGTCACTCGATATGTCGACGCCGAGGATTCCGATACTGGCTGAGGCAACAAGGCGAGTACCTTGAAACTGAGGAGACACGACAAAAGGGTTCTTTTTAGCGGTAAACGCGCAAACTTGTGTCTTCTGAGGATTAATCTGGACTAGATTTAGTCGCCTCCAATCCGAGACTTTGTTCAGCAAAGACTCGACTTCAGACACAAGTTTGTTCCGGTACTCGGCGACGTTTTCCCGAGAAATATTGGCACGGCTGGTGTATAGAGCATCATATCATTGATATGCAGAAGAAACTGCGTTGGTGATAGCACACAGCCTTGTGGAACACCAGCGTTATTAGGCTTGTAGTCGGAGCATGCACCGTCTACAACGACCTTGATGCTCCGATCTGCAAGGAAGCTGGCGATCCAATTGCACAATTTCTCGGGAAGCCCATAGGAATGGAGCTTCGAAAGAAACGTTTTGTGCCAGACCCGATCGAAGGCCTTCGCTATGTCCAAACTAACGGCCAACGCCTCCCCCTTGGACTCTACTTCCTCCGCCTATCTATGAGTTAGGTAGAGCAGAAGATCGCCAGCTGATCGACTCCGACGAATCTGTATTGGCGGTCACTAATCTGCTGGTGATCTTCAAGGTATCGCATGAGCTGGCAGTTAATAATGGATTCCATTATTTTGGAGAACAAGGAGGTGATGGCGATAGGCCTGTAGTTGGACGGGTCTGAGCGGTCGCCTATTTTAGGGTTCGGGTGGACAAAATCTGTCTTCCATGATTTCGGGCCTACGCCTAGGGAGTAGGAGTACCGGAAAAGACGCGTTAGAAACGGTGCCAACTCCGAAACACACTTTCTCAGCACAATTGGGGGATTCCGTCAGGCCCACTCGTCTTGTGGATGTCCAGGGAGAGTAGTGCTTTGCGAACCGAGCGCTGTGAGAACAGCACATCCGGCATAGTAACGCTAATTTACGCTGCTTTCCTGGATCTGTCTAAAGCATTTGACCTAGTTAATTATGATATTTTGTGGAAGAAGTTGCGTGACGTGGCCTTACCAAGCGAGTTGATTGAAATTTTTAAATACTGGTATGGCCACCAATTAAAGCAGGTCAGATGGACAGAGGCACTCTCCGACGGGTAGAGCCATGCTGTAGCTATATTATGGCTGTAGCATGAATGGGTCGGCTCAATCAGGGAAGGACCACGTTCTCACAGAATACCAACCTAATATAGCAGCGTAACACTGCTGTATTTCGTATGGTTAATGTAGAGAACCGGAGACCCTTTTACTGTAAACGAGGCATTTCAACTTAGTCCTCACGGGTCATAACGCATTTGCATTTTGATTCGTAATCGAAGATAGATGTAGATGTTTATTAGCCACAGCAACCACTTACCATCAGGTGGAGTGTGTGTTCGTTTGTCACCCTTATCCTACTCGTATAAAACAAAATATATAGGTACTTAAAAATTTGTTATTAATCTTAATATCGTAATTACCAACATGTTTTTTTTTTTAAATTAAAACGTTACCCCCACACTAGGATTTTCTCCTGTGTTGTGGAGGCAGTTTACAAACATAAATTGCACAAGGACAAACATCCAAACCCGGAACAATTATTTGTAGGCCATACAAATACTTGTTCCGTGCGGGATTCGAACCCGCGGCCCCCAGCGCAACAACTGATTGCTAAGCCACTGCGCCACGGAGCCGTCGAGCTCGGAGCCGTTTGGCTTTATATTACTGAGTTTTGATAAATAATAAAATTCAATAGGGTTGTAGAGTTTCTTGTCTATAATATTTATCGATGTTCTTTTCTACCCATATCTATTGACAACCAAAGTTGCCGACAACAGATAATTATCAAATGTTTATTAATTAACAAGTTTCCAACTGAACGTAAAAAGCCAAAATTGTGAATTAGCGTTCGAAACAAAATGATCATCTTTGTTCTAATTACTTCACAGACGACTGTTTTATTGGACATGAGAAACGCACCACTTTGAAAAAGTGCGGTATACCCACAATCTTTTGGTAGTACCAGTGCCAGTAAGTATACAAGTTTTAGATTATTATTTCGAATGTTTTTTTTATTTCTTGTCTCCTTATTTTCCCCCAGACTCAAGGGCCATAGCCAAGTGTAGACAGCTCGCCTGATGATGACTTTGTGTTTACAAGACGTAAATTTGTTTAAATATGACCAGTTTATTATAACAAGGGACTGCAAAATTATTAATGTCCTTAGCATGAGTTAAGGTGAGAAATAGCTCCACCCTAAACGGGCTGAAACCCGGAACAAAATCTGTTCTGTAGTTACGAATAAAAACGTAGATAGACGCATAAAAACGTATAAAGCTTGCGTCTAAGGTCTACGTATTAATTGATACATTTTATTTATTGTATGGCATTATATTAATATGATTCATAAATAGAATGGACTTTACGGGTAGGCCTGGGAATAGAATTTTTATCGATATGTTTTGTCACACTGTTTTATCTTTATTATTAGTTCCATGGACGTTCACTTCTGCTGTCAGCGCCAAAATGGTGAAAATCAAACCGCTTCACTATATCACAGTGTACAGCCAGTCCATATGTAGAGGTCAGTGCTAATATATATATATATATACACAATATGTAACAAAAAACGTGTGGTTCCTGTTAAGTACGTTATTCAAACGTATCAGCAGGGCTATTCACAATCGTCACGGAAAGCGAAATCGACTCGGATTCGATAACTTCTCGCACCGAAACCAATAAACGCTATTAACATTTAACGTTCGGACAAAGGTCACTTAGATACATCCTATAACTATTGTATCGTCATTTAGTTACATGCATTTACGAATTTTGTAGATAAATAGGCTTTTGTATTTTTTTAGAGTAACGCCTGAACAAAAACATAATGCAATATTTTGGAGTTAGCCATTGATATCGAATATAAAAAAAATATAATTTAACTATATAATAAATAACAAAAAAACTGAGATATGTCTCGTTTCTGTCGGGTCTGGGTTTTTTTCTATGGGGCGTGACCGTACTTCTATGACGTTTGTTTTCGATAATTGTGACAGTTTGCATCGGAAACTTTACGAGAGCTCTGAGGCTGGCGAAAACTTTTCGAATATTGATGATTAGAAGAGATAAATAAACCCTTTTAATTATAAGGTAGGTAACAAAAATTAATTACAATTATCTATAAGACGTATTTTCATATAATTACTTCAATATTTGCACTTAATCGTAAAGCTGAATTTTTGTGAAAGGTGTGTTTTTATAAGTTTTCTACCACAATATATATATATATATATATATATATATATATATATATATATATATATATATATATATATATATGCTGCTTTGTGAAATGAGACATATCTCAGTTTTTTGTTATTTATTATATAGTTAAATTATATATTTTTTATATTCGATATCAATGGCTAACACCAAAATATTGCATCATGTTTTTGTATAGGCGTTACTCTAAAAAAATACAAAAGCCTATTTATCTACAAAATTCGTAAATGCATGTAACTAAATGACGATACAATAGTTATGGGATGTATCTAAGTGACCTTTATCCGAACGTTAAATGTGAATAGTGTTTATTGGTTTCGGTCCGAGAAGTTATCGAATCCGAGTCGAATTCGCTTTCCGAGACGATTGTGAATAGCCCGGCTGGACCATTATTGAAACGTATAGAAATAACTTTTTTTCTCTCTCACTCGAACAATCCTTTTATTTTAATTTATTTAAAATCAGCATTAAAATTATTGCCTTTTCTTACTTTTGATTTGCGTAAGTAAAATATACCAATAGTTTAAAATAAGTTAAAATCTTATAGCAACCCTTTCCATCATCTGTCATGACATTTCATGACAGTAGTAGAGATGGGTCGTACTAGGTAAATTATGTACTAGGTGCTCTTAGTCCAATTCCGTACAAATACTCGATCCAAATACCTGTTCCACCTAGTCCATGAAGTACGCATAGAGTTTGGTATTGTTGGAATAGTATACACTTTAAACTACGCTAGTCTTTACGTACAGCCAACCCCAATATGTGAAGGTAATGAATTAGTAGTCAATCGTCCATTCATACTTTACACAGGCTTATGACTGGTCAACGTTAAGATTTATCTACATTTTAGGTTGTTAGCGTATTTAAAAGATTACAATATTTTTTTTATTTAAGAGTAATCTGACTTTTATTTATTTATTTAAACTTCATACAACATAATGTATAGGCGGACTTAATGCCTGAGGCATTCCCTACCAGTCAACCTTTAGGTGATGCAGAGATGAAAATATGAAGTAAGTGTGTGAAACGCTAAAAGACAAGAATATAAATTAAAGTATATAAATTAAAAACAAATATAATACATATACCCATACATAAACTTACAAATCAAAAATTATTTAATATATGCATAGTATTATATATAAATTATGTACATAAAATAATAAATTACATACAATATATAATTATATATTTATATAAATACATAAATAAATACAACAAATGAGATGATTCTGCCAGTTTATTAAATTTTTTTTTGTAATGTTCACGAATTTTCTTCTTGAATGCATAACGATTATTAGCCGTTCTAATTTCAAGAGGGAGTGCGTTCCAGAGGAGAACAGACTGTACAGTGAAGGAAGAATGTAGGAAGCCAGATTTATGAGAGGGACACTTTAGTAAAAGGTTGTTCGAAGAACGCAGGTGGCAACTGGAAATAAGAAGTTAAGTAAGACGGGGGAGTAGGAGACATCAGAATGGAGTATAGGGTTGTGAGTGCTTACTTTTGTTTCGCTTTTTTAATTACCTATCTACAATTATTGTTTTTTATATATGCGCGAAAAATCAGTCTTAAGAGTTTTTAATACTAAATTATATTTTACAAATGTTACACTCATACTTTTGAGAGATTGTCCGTAAAATGATCCCAAGCGACACTGCTGCAATTTTTTTTTAAACAATAAACACTTTAATGTCTAATAAATGAAATGATAATGAGAATGAAATGATAATGAAAGTTCTTTAACCACATAACAAAATTTCGTTACGAAAACCTATTACTAAATAAGTCGAGTAGGTATCATTCAATACGGTGCCGAGATTTTGATTTTTCGATTCGCATGAGTCCTTACTAGACACTCGACTACATCATATGGTCTTCATTCTCATCGAGTATTTACTAGTACCTAATCTATAAAATCTGCCTAGTATTTTGTGAAGTCCCCGGGACTAGTCCCGAGTATTGAAAGACAAAGATAGAAAAACTGCAGAATAGTGTAGTTAAATAGGACAGAATATAATGTTGCACAACACGAGTGCGCGTCGTGTTACTTTTATACACATTGAAATATAGTTCAAATTCAAATGACTGACACACGAATGATTTAGGCGAACACGAGTGAGCAGCAAAGCAGACTAGTAACTATGGTAACAAAATGCTATCTCCCTTTGCCGCGCCGGTACTTCTACTTCTTGAATTCGAGCGGGCCGCCGCGTTGTGCTGGGCGACGCGTAGGCACAGTGAGACTAGGTGGATCAAGTATTTTAAAAGCTGGAACAGGTGCAACCTAGTCTCGTTTAATACCTAGTGCCTAGCTCTGTTCTAGTATATATATATAATAATATATATATACTAGAACTAACTAATAATACTAGTACTAATACGCTTCATCTCTAGACAGTAGTTCTCAGAGTAATTACTAGCATAGAGTCCTAATATAAGAACAAAATTCTTATATTAACTGAACTCTTCATACATTAAGATAAGGTAGAATAAGATATTATTCTCACCTTCTTTCTTTTAGAAGATTGTTGTCACAAACTAATAAGAAGTGCTAGCGCAGTTGTTGCCGTTTTTCTATTCCATAGACACCTGTATTGATGTGCCATTAGTATGGAGTGTAGAGTACAAGGAGAACCATCTTATAAGGGGCGAAAGTTGAAAAAGTGTCCTACTATTTACTGAACATAGAGGTTCCAAAACCTACCACAATAGCGCTGGCGTCTAAAAAACTACGATATGAAGATAGCTGTTATGAACGGAGTGAAGTTAGCTGAATTCAAATATTTAAAAAATTTCATGACTAGTAGGGTAGTTGGTAAAATGCCAGTATACAAAATCTCAACTATTTACGTAGTACAAAATCAAGCGGATTGGTCGGTCCTGGTTTATTTCTCCATCTTACTCTAATTACTTTTGGCGCTTTTTTTTAACTTATCCTATGCTACTGCAGCGCCACCCTTATTGGACACGTTTTTAGGGACACTTTTCATAGTATAGAGATGGTCCTCCTTCTCTCTACACTCCATAGCCATTAGCGAAACAAAACCTTTCAAGAATGCATCACAATCCTGCCATTTTAGCAATGTTACCCACAAAATAGGGAGATGTTGTTTGTGAAGCGTACGTGAGTAATCGGGTATTTTACACTATGTAAAAAAAAAAATTATGATAGGTTTTGTGAAAAGTAAACGAGAAATATTGATTTCTATTCATAAAAATACATTATAAATTTTAAAATTTAATTTAAAAATATATTTTTATTTGTGCTTGGTTAAATCTCCAAAACGCTATTCGCTATATTAGATTCCGTCGTGACGTCACTGGTTAAGTAAACTAGCTAATATGCTGTATGTTATTTCGAAAAAAAAAAATTCAAGGTTGTTGATATTTATTCCGAATTTTATTGAAAAGGCATCATGGAAGACGGATTCGTAAAAGTAGAAAGTACTAATTTACGAAGTTTAAATACATTGATGGTGGCAAAATTTTTTGCATGCAATCCAGATTTTTGTCCCGTTGAATTGAGGAATGTTAAAAGATCAATGTAACTACATTTGCATTTAAAACATACATTAAGTTTGTAATAGAGTGGCTTCTATAAAATTTCACATGAATACAACGAGACAAAAAAAAACCTAATGTGCGTTTGTATGAAAATGTAAATTTTTGATATTCATTATAAAAAAAAATTACATTTTTGATTTACTTATTATTAATAGAATCAGGCTTTACTTTGTGGAACTTATTATTTCCCTTTCTTGAGTAGATTGGTAGTATATATTCCTTGCTACGTTACCTATGTAAGAATCTATGACGACAGCTATATAATTGCTAAGTACTTGTTATATAAATTTACTAACTTGATTTGACTTTACTATTTGTCGAATTTTCATGTCACAATCAATAAACTAATATGTTAATGTATTATGCAATAATATTAATAATATTAACTAGAATACTGCAGTCAAATTTGGAATCCGCACTACAAAATCCATAGCATTAGAATTGAAAGAATACAAAAGCGACAGCTGCGTCATCTTGCGTACCGTTCGAATAGCTATCAAACTAATGATTCATTGGCACAATTTAACATCACATCACTACAATCGCGTAGAAGTATCTCAGACATGATGTTCCTATACAAAACGCTCAATAATAGTATTGATTGTCCAGCAATAGTTCAATTATTTAACTTTATGGTGCCATCAAGAATGCCTAGAAATCCGCACGCCTTTTTCAATGTATCTCTTTATAGGTCTAACTTGGGAAAGTATTCCCCTCTAGCCAGACTGGCTCGCACTTATAACGAACTGTTCTCGAAAATTTCTGGCCTCGATATTAATCGCGATAGTTTATCCACCTTCAAATCAAAATTAATCAATTTCTATGAATTAACGAATTAATTAATTATTAATTATAACATTGGAATTGTTTTGATTTTTATAGTTTGATTAATATAATATAAGATATTAATAATATTGTCAAATATTCTATTTCTTTTTAATAATTTGTATTTATTCAATAATGTAATTCAGTTTTTATTCCTTACAAAATAATCAATGCATGTTGTGATTACCCATAAAAGAAATACAATTATAATGTGTTGAATTTGTTAAGAAAATGATCTTTGTATTATTGTTGTAATTTCTGATGGTAATACTAATAAATAAATAAATAAAATAAATAAATAAATAAGGATAAAAAAATAATCTTACCTTATTTAAAGTGCGGATAATGTATTTTGTGGCTTTAGTAAATATTGATAGAAAATTATTTTTGTAGAATTTGGTATATATTATACTTCTCTATTTAGTAGAATTGTTAATTAAAATCTGTCGATCTGGCAACATTGGAGACCACCACGCGATTTTTGAGAACTGAGTCGGTGTTTCTGAATTCTGAAGTAAATTTAATTTATTTTGCGTACATAATATTAGTAAAGAATGTTTGGGCAGCAACCAATTCTAGTTTTGAGTAAGTGATTGTATGCGCATAAGTTATTGTGAAGAAATAGAAGCATTGATTCATGGTTATATTTTTATTTCAGGCCAAAACACAAAACGTGATTCAGGACGGAAGGTTCAGTTGGAGAATATTAATGCTGGAAAAGTAATTATGTTTTAAAATGTGTTTCCATGTATTATTTTCGTACTTTAGTTTATTGTAAAAGTTTTATTTTTCATTCATGATGCTTATTTCAGACGATAGCGGACGTTATTCGAACATGCCTTGGACCGCAAGCTATGTTGAAAATGCTAATGGACCCTATGGGTGGTATCGTAATGACAAATGATGGTAACGCTATTCTTCGTGAGATAACAGTGCAGCATCCAGCAGCTAAGACAATGATAGAAATTGCCAGAACACAAGATGAAGAGGTTAGAAATATTTCACCATTGAACTTATTTATATTTTATAATTTTTTTATCCATAAGGTATTTAAATATGCAACATACATTAAAGTGAAAGGTGCATTAAGTTAAGAATAAGAATAATTCAAAAGTACTTGTAAAATAAAATTTGGGTGTAACATATCATTTCACTTTAAAATTATGTATTTTACAGGTCGGCGATGGTACCACATCAGTCATTGTCCTGACTGGGGAGATGTTAGCTGTAGCACAACCATTTCTGTCTCAGAATATTCATCCAACTGTGATAATCCGTGAATATCGTCAAGCATTGGAAGATGCTATTAAACTACTTCAAGATAAAATCTCTGTACCTATTGATTTAAATGACAGGGATAAATTGAAAGAAGTTGTAAGTTTATAAATGTATATATCTTGTTTAGATTAAGGAGGGAAAACCAACATATGAAGCTCTAATGATTGACTTATGCCAAATCATATGTCAGAGTTCTTGTGGAATTGACAAAAATTAAAATATAGGCTTAGCTTTCCATTGATGTACGTAGAGTTGGGTGTTGATTCGCATTTTTACAGAGAAGTTACACTATTATAAGCACACACACAAAGTTTCAACATTAGAAAAAAATTATTTTAAATCAATTATTCTTGCAATGTTTATGTCTAAGGCTTAGCTTTCCATTGACGTCAGTGGAGTTTGGTGTTGATACGTATTTTTACAGAAAGATTACACTATTATAAGCACACACACAAAGTCTCAATATACGGAAACGCGTAATTTTTGAGAAAAGAATATCAATTATTCTTGCAATGTTTACGTCTAACTTGCTAATAAACTGGCGCCATTTTGTAATGTCATTGTCGACGTCAATGGGGATGTCGATTCTTTCCGAAAAAGGTCGATTTTTAAATCGATTCAAATTGTAAGCTGATGTATCGGTTCACAAAAAATCGATTTCTAAAATGTCTATATTTTTTTAATGTTTCTATTTATAATGTAAATATAAACCCATTTTATGAAAAACAAGAAAGATACCATGATAAATGATCTCTTATTGAAATTTGTTTTATTTAACAGTACCTATTAGGGCAGATAACAAATAAAATAGGTTAGGTTCAACTTATGTTAAAGAACCGAATTGATTGACCCCGACTCCACCTGGTACGAGTCTGTCCTACACCTAGAGTGGTTTTATAGAGCCGGAGGCGCGTAGGGGGAGCAGCTTCCGCCTGCTGTAACCTACGATTTGTTACGCTAAGGCGTAGAAGTTGCTCTTCCCGCAGCGCCGGAGACGTTGCAGTCTCAAAATAGATACAGAAATCCTTATGAATCAGTCCCCTTATTTTTTTATGATGAAGGGGATTTTTTTCTCATAAAATGGATTTATATTTACATTATAAATGCAAACATGAAAAAAATATCGATATTTTAGAAATCGATTTTTTGTAAATCGATACATCAGCTTACGATTTGAATCGATTTAAAAATCGACCTTTTTCGGAAAGAATCGACATCCCTATTGACGTCGACCATGACATTACAAAATGGCGCCAGTTTATTAGCAGATTAGACATAAACATTGCAAGAATAATTGATTTTCAATTATTCTTTTCTCAAAAATTACGCGGTACCGTATATTGAGACTTTGTGTCATCATCATCATTACAGCCCTTCACAAGTCCACTGCTGAACATAGGCCTCCCCCAAAGAATGCCACAAAGCACGGTCCTGAGCCACCTGCATCCATCGACTTCCTGCATATCTTACCAGGTCGTCACTCCATCTAGTGGGGGGACGCCCTACACTTCGCCTGCCGGTACGAGGCTGCCACTCGAGAACCTTTCTTCCCCATCGGTTGTCGGTTCTTCGAGCTATATGGCCGGCCCATTGCCACTTCAGCTTACTAATCCGTTGGGCTATGTCGGTCACTCTAGTTCTACTGCGGATATCCTCATTTCTGAGTTTATTACGCAGAGAAACTCCGAGCATAGCCCTCTCCATAGCTCGCTGAGCGACCTTGAGCTTCCTCATCCGGCCAGCAGTGAAGGACCACGTCTCAGTTCCGTATGTCATCACTGGCAACACGCACTGGGTGTACAGTCTCGTTTTCAAGTTTTGAGGTATACCTGACGAGAAGATGTGCCGTAATTTCCCGAACGCTGCCCAACCGAGTTGAATCCGTCGATTGACCTCTCGGTCGAAGTTGGACTTACCTAGTCGGACTATTTGTCCCAGGTAAACATACTCGTCAACAACTTCGAGCTTAGTGTTCCCAACAACTACCGGCATAGGTGTGACATGGACATTGAACATGATCTTTGTTTTGTCCATGTTCATCTTAAGACCTATCCGTTGGGAAACACTATTGAGGTCATTGAGCATAGTGCTTAGGTCCTCCAGCGATTCTGCCATAAGGACTATATCGTCGGCAAATCGAAGGTGAGTGATGTACTCGCCATTGATGTTGATACCGTATCCTTTCCAGTCCAGAAGCTTGAAAACATCTTCCAATGCAGCGGTAAAGAGTTTCGGGGATATGACGTCACCCTGTCTTACACCTCTCTGCAATTGGATAGGTTTCGTACTCTGGTTCTGTACTCGGATAGCCATCGTAGCCCTACTGTACAAGCACTTCAACACTTCGATATACCGACAGTCAACTTGGCATCGCTGAAGGGACTGCAGCACCGCCCAAATTTCGACGGAATCAAAGGCTTTCTCATAGTCCACATACGCCAGACATAGTGGCAAATTGTACTCCTCGGACTTCTGTACAATTTGCCGAAGGGTATGTATGTGGTCTATGGTGCTAAAGCCTTTTCGGAAACCGGCTTGTTCGGGAGGCTGGAAGTCGTCAAGTCTGCGCGCGAGACGATTCGTAATGACTCTCGAAAACAGCACGTAGACGCGGCTCAGAAGGGAAATCGGTCTGTAGTTCTTCAAGAGAGCGTTGTCGCCTTTCTTGAAGAACAAGACCACCGCACTTCTGCTCCACGCCTCCGGTGTAATGCCACCATGGAGGACGGAATTAAAGAGCTTCTGTAGGACTTCAAGTACCGGTTTTCCACCCGCTTTCAGAAGCTCCGCTGTAATTCCATCCTCGCCTGGGGCCTTGCCGTTTTTAAGGTGCTGGAGAGCCATTCTAATCTCGCTCAGACTGACGTCCGGGATATCATCGGAATAATGTCGGATAAGACTCGCTCTTGGATCGTTACTCACACTTGCTTGCGGCTCCAACGATGACGTGTACAGCTGCCCATAGAACCTCTCAATCTCACTCAAAATCTCAGGTGCCCCGGAAACGATGCTGCCACATTCTGTCTTCAGCTTTGACAGTTGGCGCTTTCTGGCGGACAGATCTCTGACAAAGACTTTGGAGCCTTGGTTCCGCTCGATCGCTTCTTCAATACGAGCTGTATTGAAGTTGCGTAAGTCCCGCCGCATGCATTTGGAGATCTGTCTGTTCAGTTGCCTGTATGCTGTTAAATCTGTTGAAGAATGTAGCTTCATCTCCCGTCTAACAGCCATGAGATTAAGAGTGTGATCGGAGAGTTTTGTGTTCTTCTGCGGCGGGTCTTGCAGAACTTAGCTCCGACCGCATGGACAGTTTCCACGAGCTTGTCATTCAAATCGTCCACTTCATTGCAGTCTTCTAGGCACTGAAAACGGTTTTGTAACTCGAGCTGAAAGGTTTCGGGACTTTGGATTAGAGCACGAGGGGGACGGAGCGTTGACTTCATTAGACGAGACCTCTCCAACTTAACGTTTAGGTTCAGTGTGCCTCTAACCATTCGGTGATCGCTGCCGGTTTTCACCCTCGCGATCACTGAGACATCACTGAACAGTTGTCGTCTGGTCGTCATAATGAAGTCAATCTCATTTTTTGTCGAACCGTCGGGGCTCGACCAGGTCCACTTCCTGTGGGGCCGCTTCTGGAAGAAAGAGTTCATCATAAAGATTCCCTCTTTCTCCATGAAGTCAGCCAACTGCTGGCCCCTTGGGTTCCGTTGCCCTATTCCAAATTTCCCTACTTTCAGCTCACCGTTCTCTCTTGTGCCTAGTTTTGCATTGAAGTCTCCCATTAACACCGTATATTGGGTTTTGGAGGAATGCATGGCTCTAGATATATCCTCATACATTTCCTCCACCTCCTGATCGGGGTGTGCCGAGGTTGGTGCGTAAACCTGTATGACCTTCAGCGAATACCGTTTGGTGATTCTGAGTATAAGGTACGCAACCCTCGTCGACACACTCTCAATCTTTACAACGTTGTTAACGAGAGACTTGTGGACGATAAATCCGACACCTCCTTGGGACAGATGGTCGCCCTCCCGGTAATAGAGCAAGTTGCCGGATTCGAGGATTACCGTGTCCTCCCCCTCTCTTCGGACTTCGGATAATCCTATAATATGCCAGCGTAACTTGTCTATCTCTTCTTCCAGCTCCACAATCTTCTCGTCAGTCCTCAGGGTGCGTGCGTTGTATGTTGCCAGGTCGAGTCGTCGTAGGTGGCAACCGAACCTCCACCGGAGATTCTTAGCACCCCCTGCCCCGCCGTTACCATGGTCGCCACCGTAGCCAGGAATAGCGGGGCCGCCGGGGACTAGGGGCCGTTTATTATTGTCATTGCTCATGGGGGGTATATTGCCATAGTTGCCACGCTTGGCGAGCGGGTTGGCAACCGCAGTTTTTTTTTATTTTTGGCTATTATCAGGAAGATGCTGCTGCCCATCTCCTGCCTGTTTCCCTTTGTCGCCTTTTACGACACCCACGGGAAGATATGGGGTAGTGGATATTCTTAACCGCCACTACACGGCAACTTTGTGTGTGTGCTTATAATAGTGTAATCTTTCTGTAAAAATACGTATCGACACCAAACTCCACTGACGTCAATGGAAAGACGTACCATGTCTAATCCTACTATAAAACAGGCGCCATTTTGTAATGTCCTTGTCGACGTCAGTAGGGATGTCGATTCTTTCCGAAAAAGGTCGATTTTTATATCGATTCAAATCGTAAGCTGATGTATCGGTTCACAAAAAATCGATTTCTAAAATATCTATATTTTTTTAATGTATGCATTTATAATGTAACAAGAAAGATACCATGATAAATGAGCTTATTGAAATTTGTTTTTACAGTACCTATTAGGGCAGATAAATAAAATAGGTTAGGTTCAACTTATGTCAAAGAATCGAATTAATTGACCCTGACTCCACCTGGTACAAGTATGTCCTACCCCTAGAGTGGTTTTATAGAGCCGGAGGCGTGTACAGGGAACTACCTCCGCCTGCTGTCCTCGCCTCCGCAGCTTCTTGGCTTGTTGGTCGCCTTCGGTGACCAGCCTCAGCCGCTCCGGCTCGTCCAATGCCTACGATTTGTTACGCTAAGGCGTAGAGGCTGCTCTTCCCGCAGCGCCGGAAACGTAGCAGTCTCAAAATAGATACAGAAATCCTTCTGAATCAGTTCCCTTATTTTTTTATGATGTAAGGAATTCCTTATTTTTTTATGATGTAAGGAATTTTTTCTCATAAAATGGATTTATATTTATATTATAAATGCAAACATGAAAAAAATAAAGATATTTTAGAAATTGATTTTTTGGGAATACATCAGCTTACAATTCGAATCTATTTAAAAAATCGATCATTTTCGGAAAGAATTGACATCCCTACTGACAATAATAATAAAAAATGGCGTCAGTTTCACGGTAGGAATTGACATAAATATTGCAAAAATATTTGATTTTCAATATTTTTTTGTCAAAAAGTACGTGTTTCCGCATATTGAAACTCTGTGTGTGTGCTTATAAAAATGTAATCTTTGTGTAAAAATATGTATCAACACCAAACTTGATGGACGTCAATGGAAAGTAGTACCAAAATATATATAAATGTACTTTTATAAACTATTACACAAACAACCAGACCTGGAACATTTGTATATTATGCAAACATTTGTTCTGTGCTGGATTCAAATCTGTGGCCCTGTAGCAATATAACTAAAAGCTTATCCACAGCAGTACAGAGCTATCATATTTCATTGTTTGAATATGGCAGTATCCTCATAACAATTACTTCACCTGCAAGCATATGTTAAATCAGTACCTGAAATTGCAATTGACAATTAAGGTGATGAAGGTATTAAGTAAATAAAATAATAAGACACTGTGAATCAATGTTATACTTTTATTCTATGATTCTATGTAACTGAATGCTTGTGTAATCATAACTTATTATTTGTTATGTTATCAAATGATTTGATGGCTCCATGGTGCAGTGGTTAGTTGCATAGCTGAGGGTCGCAGGTTTGAATCTTGCCAGGAATAATTATTTGTATGAACAAGAGAAAATGAGAAATAATTAGAGAAAATATGTGAGAAAATCCTAGTGTGGGGGTCAAATTTTAACAAAAAAAAAGAAAAAAGAGATTTTTTATTCTTAGTAGCCGCCCAGTCAAATTTTGGAGCATTGTTTTACCCATTACTGCAGAAAGCACTACCCTCCAGTCTGGAAGACATTGTAATAATAAAACTAACACAATACCACAATACTTTAGTTGTGTTTGCTTTATTTTTCTTTCAGATTCGTTCTTGCATAGGAACAAAATATATTGGTCGTTGGGCTGATTTAGCAGTTGATATTGCTCTTGATGCAGTCAGTACTGTCACTATTGTTGATAACGGCAGAGTTGAAGTTGATATTAAAAAGTAAGTTATTGTTGAGTGTGGTTACCACTATTTTTGATAATGGTAATTATTATATGAACATGAGTTAATTGTGTAGATGATGCATTAACGATGTAGTGGTGGTATAAGAGAATCCACTATTCCATGTCATCCTGTGGGTTTTGTTGACAGAGACAAATGAAACTGAGATGGGAAGCAATATTTTCTTGATTCAAAATATTTTAAAAATTGCAGTTGCCAGTTAATAAGAAAACCTTATGTTCACTTTTGACTTTAATGAAAATGTGTGTATGTACTCATTTTAAATAGATAAACAATTCGTTTATTCGTTCTCTGAAAAAGATTACTTGTATAAATGAATCATATCACAAATGTCCACATGGATCGGACAGGGTTTTATATACATAATATATATTATTAAGGAAGTAACTACATATTTAGTGCATGTCACCTAATACCATAAAAGACATAACAGACATAGAAGATGTCTAGGAATCATCTAACAGATAATGCTTTAAGGGCCTGTCTGTAAACCAGTATATAAATGCTTTGGTGCTTAAATCCGGGGTAATCCTTAATGTTAAGCATTATTTAAGTTTATTTTTTATAGAATAAGAATGAGTGTGAGCACACAGTCTTCTTGAAGGTAAGCGGATGCATGGTCCAAAGACATCTATATCAATCCTTGATTAAGAATTAAAATGGAGATGCATTGTCACTCTTGAGGGGTAAGGTGGAAAGCCTCCTTTCTATTAAAAAGGGTCTCCAGTTCTCTACGCTCACTATATGAAACAGCAGTATTAAGCTGCTATTTTACGCTGATATTCTGTGAGAATGTGCTCCTGCCCCAGTCAAGCCATCATTCGTGCTACAACTATAATATAGCTGCAGTGTGGCTCTACCATGTACAAAACCAAACATTATGAATAAACAATACAAAATTTATGTAATAAAAATAAGTAATAAATGTTTTTGACTTATTGTTGAGCTTTGTTTGTTAATTACCAATAATGAAACCACAGATTCAATGTGCAATTCAATTAAAACATTTCTCTTTTGTTTCAGCTATGCTAAGGTAGAAAAGATACCAGGAGGTACAATTGAGGAATCACGAGTATTGAATGGTGTAATGTTCAACAAAGATGTCACTCATCCAAAGATGCGACGCTACATTGAAAATCCACGCATAGTCTTACTTGATTGCTCATTGGAATACAACAAGGGGGAGAGTCAAACAAATGTTGAAGTTTTTGGCGAACAGGTGTTTGTTTTACATTTTTGTATATAGATTAAAATAATAGAAGCTGGGCAAATATGATTACAGAGTTTATTCAATGGATAGTATGGTCTTTATATAGAAGTATTTTATCAACTTTTAACCAGCCCACTAAAACCAGCGCTGTTCTTTCGGCGACGCATAACTTATGAGGTCCGTTTGCCTAATGTGCCACAACACACAATACGGGGAACATATTTTTATTCTAATTTATAACTATACATACTTTTTTAAATGTTATATCCGTCAAATTGTTGTTGCTTTTTTTAATTTTCTTACACTCTTATTAAATGTGTCTACAAATGTTAAAATTTAAGTGCTTAATGATCTTTGTGGGGTATTACAATAAATGTTTTTATCTCTTTTCTTTCACTGCAGGACATAGGCTTGTTTTATTGCAGGAAAGATTTGCTTTTATCTCATTTATTTACTGCCTTGTTGGTCTTAATGGTCGTAAGTGCATCTACTTAACATTTGGTCCCAGATTGGGATAAAACCATTTATTAGGTTTTTCTGTCAAGATATACTCAGCAGCAGCTCAAGTCAGGAAGTTGGTGGTCTTTTACTCCTATGCATCGACAGGTGCACCCTGCACCTGTGTGTGCGCACCATTTTGCACTGACCAAATATCCGTCTGGGGGACATTAATCGCTATTCTTATTATGCATATTTGAAATTATAGTTCCAGAAATCTGAAATCATTACTTTCAGTCACCAGTTAAAAGGTCTAGTTTAAAATGAGCTAAATGAAATCACTTATGTTTCCATTGTTCTTTTAATCTATAAAGAATTTTATTTTGATTCATGACATGAAATTATTCTCATAAAATGTATCCCTACATAATCAAAATAAATGATGGCTTATTGATTGATTATGAATTGATTAGGCCATGTTAGTTTCTGTAACTTCACTTGTAAGCGTGTATTTTGCGTAAAAAAGTTCAAAATATTTAATGTCGGATTTTAAAGAAGAAAAAGTAAATGTTCATGCAATCTCCATTTTCTCAAATTTTATTTAAATTTTTCCATGTTTGACGTCTCATGCTCGTTTTCTCCAACATTTTATGATAGATCTGCCAAACTAACCGAATAACCGGCCAAGTGCGAGTAGGACTCGCGTATGATGGGTTCCATACCATCGTAATACACATTTCTAGTAGGGGAGTCCCTTTTAATTTTTAATTAACTTTTATTTTTATTATTTGTTATAGCGGCAACAGAAATACACATTCTGTGAATATTTTAACTGTCTACCTATTACAGATCATGAGATACAGCCCACTGATAGACAGACGGACAGCGGAGGCTTGGTAATAGGGTCCCATTGGTTACCCTTTTGGTACGGAACCTTAAAACCGAGCATGAAGGAAAAGATGTATATGTTGCTGCAAAAGATTGATTGCAGTGGGTAAACCTGTGAACGTTACTTGAAACCAAGCAACAAAAGTTAACTGTGTTAATCTTGTAAAGTTGGATCTTGTTATTGCTGTTTTGAATATTATCATAATATCAAAACTAAAAACATTTTATGTCTTAGTCTTTGCTCATAATCCCAATAAAATACCTAGACTCCAGTCAGAAGTTTACGTCGAAAATCGCCGAAAACTTGACAGTTTGTATCGGTACGAGTAGAACACGGCCGTTACGTCGCATTAGGCCCTATTGACTGTCAATGTGTTATAGTGAAATATTACGAACCCTTTCAATTTACGTTTATAGTAAAATGTTTAGTTATTTTTTTGCCTCAATGCATCAACATAGTTGATTTTTGAATTGTGTCACATACTGCATAAGGTCTTCTAGTATTATATCAATATAATTTAACCTTTCCTGTGATATTGTTGCATGTTTATGGTTACATTATATTCAAATAAAAAAAGGTGGTCAAAAAATGTACAAAAAACACTATGCTCTTCACAGGATTTCACCAAGCTGCTGCAATTGGAAGAGGAGTTTGTACAGCGTCAATGCGAAGACATCATTGCATTGAAACCAGATGTCGTCGTGACTGAGAAGGGTGTGTCTGACTTGGCGCAACACTACCTCGTTAAAGCCGGCATCACTGCAATTCGACGGTAACTGATTTTTTAAATTTTGCGGTGTCTGTAGTCGAGGAACTTTTGAATTTTAGATACTAGTTACCGCGGATTTAAAGTCGCAGCTTAATGCTTTTTCCTCACCTGCACATTATGCAACCTTCTGACAGTTATTCCAAAAACAATGAACAGAAATGACGAGACTGGTAATGGGGAGCAGCATAACTAAAGGAAGAATATTGGTTCAGCATTCACCAACTTTCCTAGCAGTGGACTTGTGATGGGCTGCAGTGGTAATGATATGTGATGATAATGGAGATGATATGATATTATAATGTATGATGAATATATTATGTCACATTGTAATAGTTCAAAATGGGTCAATTTTTATTTATTGCCAATATTACCTAAAGAGTACTCTGTATAAAACACATGTAATTTTCTTTAGAGATCTGTTATTATAAAATTAAACTACAAAAAAAGCTGAATTTTATTTTGGGGATTAGTTTTAGGAGTAAATTGTCTATGGGAAAACATTCAAGGAGGTTATGTAGGGTGTCGGAAGTTTGATGTAAGTTTTTGACACATTGCCACTCATCCTCATAACCCAGAATCATTAACAAAGAAATAGCTGAGGATTGACCTGAAATACAAATGTAAGAATGGAATAATTCTAACCTAATTATTTTTTTAGAAACTAAGATCAAAATGAGAAGTACACAACCAATGAAATAAACGCTAATAATTATTGTGTGTGTATACTTGACAAGTTTTAGTAGTAAAACTCACTAGTAAATTTCCATAAAGTAGATATAGCTTGCAATTAGTGTTATTTCAAAAATTTAAATGCCTGTTTCTCTATTTTAAGGCTACGTAAGACTGATAACAATCGTCTAGCGCGTGCATGTGGGGCGACGATAGTGAACCGTACGGAAGAGTTGAAGGAGTCCGATGTTGGTACTGCAGCAGGCAAGTTCGAAGTCAAGAAGATTGGGGACGAGTACTTCACATTTGTCACGGAATGCAAGAACCCTAAGGTGAGCAATGTTTTTATGTTTATAGTATTCTCAAAACTCACAGATACTAACTATGTTATAGAAAATATTAACATGCTTAATTTTTTTATAATATAAAACAATTTTTTTCTTTACGGGATATATACAGGGTTATTTTTCAAAAAGTAGCCAATTTTTAAACTTAAGTTCAAATATTTAAATAATGATATATTTATTGCAGTTTTTGAAAATATGGGTAAATAAGGATTCTACTTTTATTTGAAATTATTCCAAATTGGATGTGAGTTTTTGGCAACAAAGTTTTTGCCTACCGATCGACCATTACGAATGTGTGCGTGCCCAGTAAAATCAGTTAAAATAATGCATTACCACACATTTGGAATTTAAAACATAAAAAGGACAGAATTGTTGGATTTCTTTTTTCATTTTCCTTCACTATTGTATGCACTTACATTCATAAACTTATGCCTATATTACTTAATCTGAAGCTTCTCTGCAAAGGAGACAGTCGTTTTTGGGCCCACTAGAAATTTTAATGAATGTTAATGTCACAAAAAAAAAGATACCAATTTAATATAGTAAATGGCCTACAAACTTTGTGAAAATCTAAACGGAATCAAGAAATCAGAAAAAAAGAATTGTTTTGATATTTGTGTTCAGGTCATTGGTTCTGCTAATGTAATATTAAACAAAATTGTAGTAGAGATGTGCTAAATCGGATGAAACTCGATGCGAGTTAAATTGAGTCGAACAGTACTCGAGTTACACAACTCGAATTGGCTGAAGGAAGCTATGTCAGTTTGTTACAAATTACTTTTATATTTTGTACTCCTTCCAACATAATTATTATTACTAAACTTAATACGTAGTTATATATTTTTGGTTTGCGTATCGACAATCTTCATAAAATAATATTACTCTAACTTTATGACATGACGTGTTTTTTTTGCTTTATAGTGTTCGAAATGTAAACCAATACAAGCATAAACATAGACCTCACATGCTATATTTGTGGCATTCTTTGGGGGAGGCCTATGTTCAGCAGTGGACTTGTGAAGGGCTGTAATGATGATGATGATGATTTATGACAATTATACTTAATCAGTTTATTAATATTACATAATATATCAATAAATTGTTCGAATTAATAAGTTGAGTTAATCACTAAATTCCAGACAGACACTGCATTGACTGTAAGTTAAAGATGCGACTCAAGTAGAATTTTGTGACTCGAGTAACGCGAGTTAATAATAATTTATCATGTCACTTCGAACAGACTATTTACAGTCCCTGCATCCATTGAAGTTTATCACTCGAGTTGAGAATAGCGATATTTTAGTTAAAGCATTTTTAAATAGGTACCTTTATTAAAAATGTAAAATGTGGCAATGTGAAATAAAAAAAAAACAAATATTTGTAGTATTTCCATGCTTCTTTTTCATATCTGTAGTATTTCAAAATCTATAAACTGCTTCTTACATATATCGCTTCCATGGCTTCCATCTCGATTTTTTTTTAAATAATGCCACACTGAAGATTTTTGTTTTGCTGCGTCATTGTTATCACTGATATTACAAACAAACAAGTATGTTTAAATCATCTTTTATGTTATGCACTGCTTATACGAAGTAACAAAAAATAAACAAAAATGATAGCACAATCAAGATATTATAAATCAAACTAAGTTCATATTTGTTTACAACATACCAAGATACAAGTTTGAATTTCGATGTAACCAGTGACGTCACCCGCGGCGCCTTATACTATGTGAATTAGTTGATTAGTGAACTGACATCTATCTTGTGCTCTCCGAACCCACACGGTGCGTCAGGTTGACTCGGTAACTCCAGTGCAAGCAGACTCAGGTAAAATTTATTTTCACTCAAGTACCGAGTTACACAAATTTACTTGATTATATCGATTACTTGATTCGAGTTGCATCACTACTGTAAGAATATAGTCTGTGATTAACTGTAATTGTTAATATTATATATGATAAAATAATTTTTGGTAGCAAAATTAGTTAATAGCAAAAAAGTTTAATTATACTTGTTTGTTTACAAGAAAATAAAATAAATATCGTCTCATCGATGCACTAGTGTTTAACATAATATGGAGACCACAGGTCTTAGAACCTTGTTAATAGTGACAAAGTATTAAAGTTTTATGTTATTAGTAAAATCTAAATTAAATAATAGATAGAATAAATACATGAAAGAAGTGTTTGTGTTTGTTAAAAGAAAATTAGAATAAAACGATTTGATGTAGCTTCATCGACTTTGTAGAGCGATTTATTTAACTGTATTTAGGTATACATACCTTACGTATTCAGCAAGTTGCTCCATAAACTTGATAATACCAAATACCTTACGTATTCAGCAAGTTGCTCCATAAACTTGATAATACCAAATGGCATCAAACATGGATCATGAATTTATGCCAGCCACAGTAGATAGACAGTATAGATAGTACATATATTTATGTATAAATAAGTAGTAATTACTTGCACTAGAAGCAAGTATACAGTTTGCATAAGTATTGTAACTTAGTTAAGCCATTTTTACTCGTGTAATGGTTATATCCTTGTGTTGTTAGCTCTGCAAAAAGGAACATTATTTTGTAATCTACTATCATATAGCTGATATAAAAATAATATCCTTTCCCCTACATCAAGCCAGTGAAAATAAGAAGTCAGCCAAGTTTTACATAGTTAAATATTGTTGATGTAAATCCATAATTACTACTTGTGTATATTTGGTAATCTGGAGCTGATTAATGGTGTATATATTATAACAATTTCTTATTTATTTAACATACTGGCAGAGACAACAAAATACTGACAGAAATATGGAAATGTAGTTTATTGACATTGAAGTATAGTATATACATAATCTTATCTCATATCTCTTATTACTGAAAATGTCATCATTTCTAACAATAATATCATACGTGGACGTGTTTTTTTTGATTTATTAGTGTTCGAAATGTAAACCAATACAAGCATAAACATAGACCTCACATGCTATTTAGATAGCAATAAATACAGAAAAAATAATATATACAATGTTCATTACTTTTTTCAGGTGAATCGCTTAAAATAAATGTCTTGTAGGCTGAAGTCTTGCAGAGCTGCTCATAGGCAGAGACAAAAAAGTATATGGATATTGAATACAACTACAATAGTTATATATCATATCTTATAACATTAAAAATATCTTTGTTATGTTATTATCAAGTTATTTTGAAATGATAATGACTGACAATAATAACATCATAAAATACAATTAATTTAAAATTAAATATTACAATTAAATTAAACATGTGTTTTGTTATCCTTACACAACCAGTTTAAAACATCTTAGTTCATATTTATGTGTGTAATAACATAAGATAACAGATAAGCATGATATATTACCTAGTCATGTTGGCTTTAATGGTATTTGGGGTATGATAACTAATCAGTTAATATATTTTAAAACAAAGTTTACACACTACACCTTTACTGATTCAGCCAAAACATATTAGTCTTGACACTGCACCTATCTGTTCCACTATTAATAGACTGCTTTGGAAGTAATTACAACGATAAATGCAGTGGCATTTTACTTTGTGTTTAACCTTATACAACCAGTTCAACACATCTTTCTTACTATATAGCATGTAAAGGTAATATTATAAATGGTCATATTATCCGTTATTCATCTTGTCTTTAATCATATTTATTTAATTAATTTAATGGTGTTTGTGATGTATATTCACTAATCAAATACCTGTAAAAAATAGCCCCACACTACGTTTGTTTGTCTGTGAAGGAAGTGTTAAAAGAGTTTTCCATCATTCTTAAAGTACCTATAATTGCTGAATATACATACAACTTTGTTTAATACTATTAATTAATAAGCTATTCTATTCTATGTACACTATTCTAACTCATAATATCTGTGAAAACTACTAGAAAATCGCTTTTAGTTTGTTTTAAGGTTATTGTGATATTCATATTTCAACTATTAATTTCTCAGAATTCCCATTAGATGCGATAAAACTAATATTAATTTTGTAATCTATAGATTATAAGGAATAAATAGATATACATTTCATTAAAATTCATTGAAATTCGTGGTGGGCCCATTTTCCATACAAAAAGAAATTGTCTCCTTTGGCCGGTTATTGTAAAATAACCATATATAGCACAAGATATGATTTTTTTTTAATTTAAAAAAAACTTTACCCCCACACTAGGATTTTCTCCTGTACCATGGAGGCAGTTTACAAACATAGATTGCACGAGGACAAACATCCAGACCTGGAACAATTATTTGTAGGCCATACAAATACTTGTTCCGTGCGAGATTCGAACCCGCGGCCCCCAGCGCAACAACTCACTGTGCCACGGAGCAATAATATCACTAATGCAATATTTTTCAATTCGTTACTTTTAAACTTCTCTAAACTATTTCCATTATTATTGGAACAAATAAATTTTCTTATCTACTTACCTTTTGTGTGCAGGTAAGGTAAAGAAACAAATTACTTCAAGAGTTTTTAATAATCGAAATTCTTTTTTCAGGCCTGTACAATCCTATTGCGCGGGGCTTCCAAGGATGTGTTAAATGAAATTGAGAGGAATCTCCAGGATGCTTTGCATGTCGCTAAGAATTTGGTGAGATTAATTTATTTATAATATTGTGAATTATTATTACATTATTTGTTATTTTCCTCCTAGTTTAGGACAACTATAACAAATCTTAGGCTTTTTATTTGAGTATGTAATTCAGCCGTAGAGTAACTGTAAACACGTAAGGCTCCTTTTACCGCTCAACCACGGAATATAAAAAAAACAAGAGGAAATGCCAAAGCTCATAATTTGTATTAGAGACTCACACATTACTAAGGGAAAAAATGTGTACCGACGACAGTTGTGCAACATTTTAATAATTTTCGTGTGTTTGGCTATTAAGAAATAAGGTAGCAGAGAAATGTTTTATGTTTCTCGCCATCAGTTTGTATACGAACCATAAGGTATTATAAATAGAGATCAATTTCATTCAGTCTAAAAAATTTCCAGGATTTACGAGCAAATTCAGCTACTTAACATGAGATGCCGCAGTAACACAGAGATCAGTTTGAAAACGCACCAACTATTAGTTCGTATAATTAGACAACAAACACTTCTACTCTGTCTACTACTAACACATCAGCTTTTGGCAATATTAGCCTGTATATTAATTGCCTGTCAGTTGACAGTCAATTATGCAGTTTTGCGCCTATTTGTGGCATGCGTGCTCCATCCACTTTGAGATTCCTCTTGTTTTTAATATTCCATGCGTTGCACAGTACAAGGCGCCTTGTGGAGACGCTCAATTTATAAATAATATCTAACAATATGAA
The DNA here is from genome assembly GCA_963668995.1 of Parnassius mnemosyne. NCBI lineage: Eukaryota > Metazoa > Arthropoda > Insecta > Lepidoptera > Papilionidae > Parnassius > Parnassius mnemosyne. The sequence continues at coordinate 30,400,234 of CAVLGL010000024.1, read as the reverse complement.
TATTTTACTGTTGTAGGTTTTAAACCCGCGTCTCGTACCGGGAGGTGGTGCGGTGGAGATGGCGGTATCCGCTGCCCTGACCGCGAACTCCTCACACAACACACCCTACCGTGCGGTGGCCCAGGCACTTGGTAAAAAAATCACCATTACTATCATTATCACTACATAGCTAATTACAAATCCAGCTGAACATAGGCCTCTCCTATAGAAGCCCGTAAAGCCGTTGTTCCTGCACTTGATCTCCTCTGACAATGAAAGTGAGGAAATAGAGAGTACACCTGTGCTTGTGACACACTCGTGTACTATTGTGGCAGCGCTGTCGTCGCGCCACAAGCGAAACACATCGAAGCCTAAATCGCGATATCAAAGTTCCGAAGTAAATGCAGTATATATAGAATTGCTCCGAACTACGGCCACACTATAATCTCCGCTAGGAGTAAAGTATTCTGTGCACTATAATCATGTGCTGCGCAGATGGCTAGTGCCCGTTGAGACTGGCCGCCGTGACCAATACTCGGTCTAGTGGACATTATTAAAATGTATTATCCATCTACTGCCTGCAGGTATCATCATTTAGTTAGTCCAACGTATGGGGGGCCGTCCCACACTTCGTTTACAGTACGAGACTGCCACTCGAGGTAGTTTCTTTCCCATTGATTATCGATTTGGTCTATATGGCTGGCCCATTGCCACTTCAGCATGATCGTTTGGACTATGTCGGTTACTCTGGTTCTACTGTGGATATTTTCTACAGAAAGTAGAAACTAAAATCTTCTCAATAGCTCCCTGAGCAACTTCAAACGGTCAGCAGTAAAGGACCATCTCTCAGTTCCATATTGTCTCATCTCTGGCAATTCTTATATGAGTTGGCCACTACTACACTAAACTTTACCGTGTAGTGGCGGTGGGAGATCGACCTTCACCCATCTGATAACCAGATGAGACCTATGTTTTACGAAATTTTATTGATTTATAAACACGCCTATAATAATAGCTTGCCTTTTGAAGTGTTCATGGCTATTTTTAATTAAATTAATTTTAATCTATTTTTCTCATACCTTCACAGTTTTGATAAACGAAACCGAATTTTTTTTTTTTATTGTTTATCATATTGGTTTAATTACCTATATTGACTTACCTGTCCATACCTGCTTGCCAAATAGCCATGAACAGAAATAAGTAGGCATATATGAGTAAAATATCCTTTCTTTGGTAATGGACTCGTATTGTTACTTTTGCCAGTGTCAAGTAAGAAGAAATTATCCTTTAAAATTTCTTTCTAATATATCGATGGCAGATAATATCGCGAAGTTTTAAAATCCATTTCAGACTATTAATCAAACGCACAGACTTGTATTTATACTACTAATATTATTATTTAATACGATATTTGCGGACTTAATACATTGCGCACTAAGTTACGGTCAATTCTCCTCCATCACTCCTTCGATTTCGACCTTCGACTGCGAGCGGCCGGAGAAGATGAGTTTTTTTTAAAATCGTGAACCATGTTTTCAACAATCTAACATGGATTTTGTTTCATTTCACCAAGAAAACGCTGTTATTATTTATGTATGCACTTTTTCAACGTGATTTGATGTTTATTTCAGATAAGTTTTTATTATTTTAAAATCGTATTTGCCTACAAACAGTAAATATCATGAATGAAAATACAATTGCGTGGCATATTTAGCGTGGCCAGCAGCAAACCGCCAAGCCCGCTAGGCTCGTATTGTCCGCAACTGTGACACAGTTTTTGTTTCGAATCGCCGGTCTAGTAGTGTAAATGGAAGTCATTTTTCAAACGATAAAATATAATTCAAATGAAAAATGTTGTACAACCTACTTCAATATAAATTTTTAAGGATACCTCAAAAACTACTGGTCAGACCTTGACCAAATTTATATGGGATGACAGGCAGCAGGTTTCAAATAAAAAAGGAATCATCGAAATCGGTTTACTGAGGAAAAAGTTATGAGGTAATACACTTAAAAAAAAAACCGTACAGTCGAATTTAATACCTTCTCCTTTTTGAAGTCTGTAGAAAAGCAACAATCTGCCGGCGATTAAGTACCCACCAAAACTTTGTATAATATTGTCGTTTGGCAGAGATAATCCCGCGTACGCTCGCGCAGAACTGCGGCGCGAACACGATCCGCACGCTGACGGCGCTGCGCGCGCGCCACGCGGCGGGCGCCAGCAGCGCCGGCATCGACGGCGACACCGGCGACATCGTCGACATGGCCGTGCGCGCCATATGGGAGCCGCTCGCGGTCAAGATGCAGGTATGTGCTGCTGCCGCCGCCCAATGTCCTAACATTTACTGCCTCTTATTTTTACTGAGCGTGAGCGATATACTGAGCGTGTTAGTCTAGTTGTGGTACCAGCTCGGGACAAAGTACATGTGGTACAAGTGCATCTATACATACAGTGAAAATTGGTTAAGTGGGATCTCTATAAGTGAGAAATCTCCATAGCTGGAACTCATGCTCAGGTCCCGACACTTTAGCACTGAATTACCAGGACAAAACAAACCTCTATATCTGGAATTAGTTCTTCGATTTTGTCGTCATAATTACCTCTATAATTGAGACAGCGAGTGTATTTTACCTCTTATTGAGACTATATTTTAGGGATTAGTTCTTTCGATTTTATTTGTCATAATTACCTCTATAATTGAGACAGCGAGTATATTTTACCTCTTTTACTGAGACTATAGTTTGTGTACCGTTTTGTTTAGTAATTCTTATTCTACCAGTTTGTGTACCGTTTTGTTTAGTAATTCTTATTCTACCCGCAAATTCCACACTTGGCTAATTGTGTAAAAGTGATCTCCAGTTTTAGTTTGGTTTTGCTATCGTCCGGATGTTTATGTATTATGTTTACAAAATACGTTATTTTATTTAATAATCGCACCTCTATAACTGAAATAACCTCTATTACTGGAACCCTCTGTAAATCAGACAGATATTTATTTATACCTGGATATTTGAGACACTGATTAAGTGGAATCCCTCTTTAACTAAGACAAATTTGCAGCTCCCTTAAGGTCCCAGTTATCCAGGTTTCACTGTATATATAAAATTAAAATGTCTGTCTGTAATATAGAAAAAACTGACTTCTTTCGAGAGTTCGTTTAAGCTAGCATTCTATTAAAACATGATTATCGATTTAAAAAAATAACTGTCTATATCTGTCTGGGCCAATCTTGGGAATGGCCAAGCCAATTGCTATGAAACTACACGAACAGATAAGAGAGCAATGACAGGAGTTATTTGGCTGTAAATTTTTCGACAAATGGTTTTTTTTTGAATAATCGAACAACTTAAAAAATCAATGGTCTTTGATAATTATTGATGATTTTATTTTAAATCTAAATAACGCTACATTAATAGATCCCACCCACATAAAAAACATTTTTTTGGTTATGTGGGTTATTAAATACATTAATTACTTTTTATAGTTATCAAATGTATAATTAATCAGTATTTAAGTTTTCCATCAAGAAATTATCTAATAAGAAATTCTAATAGCCCGAAGTCAATAAGTTGGCGGCGTTTGCCCGGGAAAACAAGTAAAACCGTCGATTTCGCGTGATCTCTCTCCGGTCGTGTCGAACTATCATTCCATCCGACTATGAGTTATATATAGGCAGGCTTTGCTTTAATCGCTGTTGTTTTAAGTGGGTGTTTTACGTTTTACTTAAATGAAATAGTTATACTGTCGTCTATCGAAAGTTATACGATTTTATCTAACATTTCTCATAGCCTCCTCTTATGACACCCTCGGGTCAAATGTAGTGACTGATTTTCTTATACCACTACCAAACGGCAAGGATTTGTGCACATGCGAAAACCGTGTGGTGACTAACTAGTAAATAAGGATCGATTTGAAACTTCGACACTAACAAAGCTTGCTTTATTTATAAAACAAATAATTGGTTACATGAATTACCGTGCTGGGCGGCATAAGAGAATCCAGAACCTAATTTCGTGACGCGGACGTCGAAAGCGACTATGGGAAATGTCACAAGGATGTTATGGCTTTCGACAGATATAGCAGTATTCTTGACGGTATACTTGACCGTGAATATCATCTCGTGGTTATCGTAAGGGGCGACAGAGGGAGATGAAAAGATGAAACAAGATATGAGCAGCAGCGTTTTCCTATATTTCGATTGCATTACAAAATATTAAAAAAACTGCGGCTATCGACCCGCCTGCCAACTTTAGCAACTATGGCAAATATGGGGGACCGTTGACTTTTTGATATTTTTTTTTAATAAAAATAAAGTGACTGACGAACTTACAGTCCACCTGATGGTAATTGGTAACCTTTACAGCCCATGCACATCTGCAACCAACTTCAGAAGGGTATAGTCACCACTGATAATTATGATGTCAAAGCTGTAGTTATACTGGCTCTATACACTTCAGACCGAAACAGCAATGCAAACACTGCTAATCGGCAGCAGAAATAGGTAAGAGATGGATTAATGAACCCAGACCTAGTAAATGTATGTATGAGTGACTGAAAGAAATTGTGATATTATTGATTAAATTGTTTTTATATTTTAGAATTTGACTGTACAATTTGTTATAAACATATTCTTAACTGATACTTTTACTTTTTGATAATAATTTGATACTATTGCAAGCTGTGTCAAGTACCATTTTCAGTAGCCTTTAGTGTTTATTGCTGACCTGTTTAAAATTACTTGTTTCAGATCTACAAAACAGCAGTGGAAACAGCGATCCTTCTATTGCGAATCGACGATATTGTTTCCGGTTCCAAGAAGAAGACTGACAACGAGCCCAACGCGCCCGCCGCCATGGCAGCGCAGGAATAATCTACACACGTCGCTTCAACTTGTATTCTATATCCTCTTTGCGATTATGGATTAAATTGTCGGAAATGTTTTGAGATGTGTCGCGACACGTTCAGGTTTTTTAAATCCACAATTGCTGCGTTGTTTAGAATTTACTTCGAATTCGGAGTAACAGCTAGCTTTACTATTTAATGTATTCACAGGTTTATCGACTTTCGTGAAAATGCTTTACAGATTGACCGAAGTGAATAATAATAACAGCATTCATTCAATTTTCTTCATAACAAATCGTTCGGTACGTTAGTTGTTTACGACGGAGCTTTGGTAATAAACATTTTTAACATCACACTATTAGAAAATGTACTGTTTACAGTTGTGACGTTATGTGTTGACCATTCATTTTAAATATTAAGGCCAATTTTGTAAGTAAACTAATATTAACGAGTATTTTAATACAGGTAACAATAAATAGTTTTACAATAAATTTTAACGAATTAACAATATTGATTGGTAGTTTATTCATGTAACACCACACCTTTTTAAAACTATATTTAATTTTCATTTACCAACTCTGAAGTTCCGCTCTTAGAGATGAGATGAGTTTTGTAATCGTAAACAACTATCGATGAAATGGTTGGAGAGTTTTAAACTAGCTTTTACTTAAATAAGTGTTAACACGGATGCCTTAACTGGAGTATATTTGCGGGGAAGCTTATATGCAATAACTTTTAGTTAACTTTATGATAGGTGTTTCGTTTATTTATCACTCGTATCGTCTAATTTTCACAAGCCGCATTTAATTTTAAATGTAATTTCGAATTGAACAATTCTAGTATTAAAGGTTTATATATACTACTAAAAGATGTTTTATTTATTTTCATTTTTTTTAATTAAAAGTTTTGTGAATATTATAGGAAGAAAGAAAAAGTTTTCTTCGAAGTACACAAATTTCAAAATCATCTACGAGAAGATTTTTTAAATTTTGCATTTTTATAATAATACTACTACTATAATATATACTATACAATAAGTAATAATAATTACATTAATTTGAAGTTTGGATATCAATGGAATATTATAAGAACAACGCTTACAGAGATAAAATTAACCATAAATGATGGTTTGCATTGCTGCTGATCCAATACCTATAATTTTTTTAAGCTCTACATGTATGTAATTCGATCGACTTCTCGAATATAATATTTTCTTTTTGGTTGGTGGCAGACAACGGTGGTATTGACGTTGTACTGACCAACCTACCTCCCTAGCGTGCTAAGTAAGGGTAACTTTTTTTCGAAATTACACGCTAAAACTTGAAATATAGTATTTAATTACCTATCATCGATTTGGTCCTTCGAGCCGAACTTGCATCAGCGACCCATGAAATTTATAATAACACTAGCTGTTCCCCGCGACTTCGCCTGCGTCTTAGGGTTTTTATGTTTTTGCGCGCAACCCTAATTCTTTTTCTAAAATAAGCCTAAGTAGCCTAAGTTACTCCCTATGAAATCAGCTATCTACATCAGTGAAAGTCCCGTCAAAATCGGTTCAGCCGTTTCGGAGATTAGCCGGAACAAACAGACAGACAGACAAAAATTTTAAAAATTGTATTTTAGTTATAAGTACCATATTTACTTTCATATGCATTTAGTAAAAAACTGTAATTTTGACATTACAAACGGACACTTTAATTTTATTTATTTGTATAGGTTGAGACTTACTTAGTAATATAGATACTAACTAGATACACTCAAATTTATTTATGTTTATGATAGTCACAGTAGCTTTAAACGCTCCCCTGTTTTTTTCTGTACCGTGGTGCTGTTATAGTCAGACTCGAATCGAATTAGAATAATACTCATTGAAATTTTCATTTTCAGTATATTTACATTATGCTTTTTAAGTGATTTTCGAACACCAGCCTGCACACAATACGATCTCAAAAAGGTGTATGTGAGAAATTTTTATTTATAGAATGAGGGTAACAAATAAGCACACAGTCCACTTAAGGGAATATTTACAAGACGTCTACATCCATCCTCGATTATCTAGATAGAATGCCTAGTTTCCAGTTAAAATGGTCTCCGGTTCTCTACACTCACCATACAAAACAGTAGCATTTAGCTGTCGTTTTGAGTCGGTATTCTGGTCGAGCCGTATATGAAATTGAGAAATAGAATTCTGATGCTGTTTTCGGGAAAGCGTTCAAGTTTGTAAATTACTTTTAAAAAACGCTACGGAATTTTTAACCAAATGGTGTGGACACCTGCAACCAACTTCAGATGGCTCCAGAGGCAATGTCAGCTCTGACGACTGAGATGGAATGCTTCACAGCCTCTACTTATATTGACTACCTATACCGCTCAGACCGGTACACAGCAGTGCAGACTGCTATTCAAGTCAAGAAGAATTAAATAGCTTTTTTTTACAACTAGATATAAACATTTTCTTAACTGACACTTGACTGTATTGCATGCCTTAAGCGAAAGCGCAAGGTATGTTCTACTATCGCCTAAAAATTAAGATTCCAACGTTTTATCGAATAAAATCGTATCTAGCAATCATATTATACATATAAATGATATAAAAAGCACATTGTTAGAAAGATAAATGATTGTTGAACTTATTAATATTTTTTTTAAATCGATTAATTGCTATTTTTAAATAAAAAAAGGGGTTTTACTGGCTTATGGTGTGGATTTATCATGTCCCTTGGCTTGTAAACACAATAACTTTTGAAAATATCAATTGTTTAACTCAGTCTATTTTTAATCTCTTCATCTATCATGTGGGAAGCCACTGAATGTAAATAGCAGTGTAATTTTGTTTTGTTTAGCCGTGGTAGCTCAGACGGTTAGGAGCCGTGGTAGCTCAGATGGTTAGCGCTCGCTGTAAGCTTCACAGTACTCGAGCAACCCGGGTTCGATCCCCGCCGGCACCAATGAAATTGTTAATTGCAATTTTAAGTGCTGATTTACCACGTGCTCGGCGGTGAAGGAAAACATCGTGAGGAAACCTGCATGTCTGAGAAATAAAAAAAAAAAATTCGACGACATGTGAAGTCCGCCAACACGCATTGGGGCAGCGCGGTGGACATTTCCTTGCCCTAAAACCCTCTCAGAAATGAGAGGAGGCCTGTGCCCAGCAGTGGGACGTAAATAGGCTGCAACTTTACTTTACTTAGCTATAATTAATTTTTTTCGGCTCCAAAACGGCGAAATTTTCGTTGATTTGGTAGCCTTGTATGTAAATTATTTCTGTAAATGGGAAGCTACAGTCACAGAGTAGTTTACTCACACTCAGTTCGGCGTCAATCGCCGTCGTGAGTGGACATTGTTTCGGTTGTTGGCAGCGGCTCAAAAATATCGCTGTATAAATACACAATATACGAATAACCAATTTCTTAAATACTTGATTATAATTTGATTGAAATTTTTTAATTACAATATTTAAAAAGCACAGATACGAGTATAAATAATAGTAGTACGTACTAAAAGTAAGTAGTATCAATTTTTTTGTCATGGGTGTCATTTTCATGGTTTTCGAGGGTGCTGAAGCCGACAGTGCAGTCGAAATGTAAATCCAAGGTGGCGGCTGCAATAGGTATAATTTTTTTCATCATGGGTGTCATTTTCATGGTTATCGAGGGTGTTGAAGCCGATAGTGCTGTCGAAATGTAAATGCAAGATGGCGGCTGCAATAGATATCAATTTTTTCATCATGGGTGTCATTTTCATGGTTTTCGAGGGTGGTGAAGCCGATAGTGCTGTCGAAATGTAAATACAAGATGGCGGCTGCAATAGATATCAATTTTTTCATCTTGGGTGTCATTTTCATGGTTTTCGAGAGTGTTGAAGCCGATAGTGCTGTCGAAATGTAAATGCAAGATGGCGGCTGCAATAGATATCAATTTTTTCATCATGGGTGTCATTTTCATGGGTTTCGAGGGTGGTGAAGTCGATAGTGCTGTCGAAATGTAAAGCCAAGATGGCGGCAGAAGTAGGTACCAATTTTTTCATCATGGGTGTAATTTTCATGGTTTTCGAGGGTGTTGAAGCCGATAGTGCTGTCGAATGTATTTAAACTACTTTAAAAAATTTCGTATAATCATGTTATACGTAATTTTTTTAATGCGCTTAAGGCATGCCCAATTGGATTTACCAATTCGTATATTTTTTTTATTATAGTTTTAAATGTGTACAAAAATATAGTAAGCGGTGTCAAGTTCCATATTACAGTGTCGCTGTTTTTCGGAAAGCTTTCAATCATATAAAATTATTAAAAAAAACATTCTAGACACGGTAATGGAATATTGCTGCATTTGCAAACTACATCTTAGGCCAACTCCAATCCATATTCCAATGCATATGTCAAGATGCCATTCCACATTTCAACGAAATTACCTTTTTGAGACATATAATTGAAGGTGCCGCTTGTATTACGTACCACGTACCCTAATATAATGCCACGTTGCAGCTACGTTATGGATATAGCAAGAATAGATAGGTTTTAACGTGGTAGAGCCACGCTGCAGCTATATTATGGTTGTAGCAGCAAGGCTCGGCTCGATTGGGAAAGGACCACGCACTCATTGAATACCAGCGTAAATTAGCAGCTCAATGTTCTGTGTTTCGTATGGTAAGTATAGAGAAACGGAGACCATTTTCGCTGGTAACATGGCTTTCCATATTGGTTCTAAGGGCTGAAAACGCATCTGCATTTTGATTCTTAATCGAAAACAGATGTAAAAATCTATAGGCCACAGCATCCACTTACTATCTGATGGACAACTAGATGGACTGTGTTGTTCTCGTTTGTCACCCTGCCTTATACTAAAAAAAAAGTTACAAATGTAAGTATGTAATGGATGTCATGTCAATTAATTAAAGTTTTGTAAGCTGAGTTATATTTTGAGCGAAATTACTGATGAACATTAGGTTATTTAATTTATCTATAGATTGACCTTCACTGTGGTAATTGCTTACGCTTCGTGAACAACTATGTGAATGGCCGTAGAGATAATGGGGCTAGCTCTTCGTCTAGTCAATTTATATCAGAGTTATAATCTATACCTGTTTGAAACAAACAGTATACCTATTTTTTATAGGATGATGGTAAGTGGATGCAGTGGCCCATAGACATCTACATTTATTCTCGATTAAGAATAAAAATGCAGATGCATTGTCACCACTGAGGACTAAGATGGAATGCCTCGTTCCCAGTAAAAAGGGTTGCCGGTTTTCAACACTCGACATACGAAACACAGCAGCATCAAGCTGCTATTTTACACTGGTACTCTTTGAGAGCGTGGTCCTACCCCCGTCGAGCCTCATTCGTGATTAACCGATTAGTTGCGGCACCAATTTTCGACAACTTTTAGCTGTGGCGGCGAACAAATATTTCATGACACGATAGGAGTGTCAAATATTTGTTATACAGTACAGAAGTTGATGACACGCCTATTGTGCCATCAGCCATGTGTAAAAGTAATGTTCTATTTTATGCTTTTTTCACTTATTTAGACCTAATTAAGTTTATTTGACCTCAAACATCAGTTACAAACGGAAGGATACTTGTTTTTAGTGAGTAACTACGTGTTTTCTTTGAAATTGAGAGTAAGTGATTTTTTTTTAAGCAGAGATTACAAACCTTTTGTACTATTTTTTTGTTTTATAAAAAAATCATTTATATATTGTTACGAGCTTGGGATTCGAGACAATTAAAAACTGCCGATTGAATTACCAAAATTGACACTTTAATTACACAACACTAATTACAATCTAAAATTACACTAATAATAAAACACAGTTCGCCGTTATTTCGCTTCGAAGTAATCTCTTGTATCGCCAATTCAATACTCCCCGGTCGTGGTCTATACCGGCCTTATATAGGGCCTCAGATAGTTTCCAGAACCTTCTACTGTTCGAGTACATATCGGTCCCGAAATTTCTGGAAGGAGATCGACTCTCCTTGTTCTGCTACTCGACACTAGAGGGCGCTAGTGTAACTAGTGTTGCCATATACAAGACATTAATAGTGGCGCGCAACACTGCCCCCTCCTAAGACATGCTCGTCCCGAGCATTATTGGCCCCATAATAACGCGCCAGTCGATCCACATGGACAATCTTAGGAGTACCTCTGGCACCTTTCTGTATGCGGTAGGTTACATCATTGATCCTTGTCACAATCCGGTACGGTCCGTCCCATTTAGCTTGAAGCTTAGGAGATTTCCCTTTGCTGCGAACTGGATTGTGTAACCACACTAGTGAACCTTCATCAAACCCCTTGTTGTTCATTTTGCGGTCATACCGTGTTTTCATCTTCTCAGACGTTTGCTGGCCCGTCTGTCTGACGTGCTCATAAATGTCATTCATTTTGTTCCGCAAGTCATTTGCATAATCGGTTATACTGCGTGGGGCATCAGGTGGTATTCCGGTGATCAGGTCTGCAGGCAGCCGCAATTCTCTCCCAAAGTTTGCGAAAGCTGGTGTCACTGATGTAGTTTCGTGAACAGCGCTTCGATATGACAACAAAAACGGTTGTATATGCCTGTCCCAGTCTCGTTGCCGTTTTTCCACAACTTTTGCTAGGTACCTCTCCAATGTCTGATTAAATCTTTCTACCATTCCATCAGATTGTGGGTGGTAAGAAGTTGTTCGTATTTTCTGAGTACCCATAACTCGGCAAGTTTCCTGGAATATTTGAGATTCAAAATTCCTTCCTTGATCGCTGTGAATCTCTAAAGGTACTCCAAAACGACAGAAGACTTCATGAACTAGTTTATCTGCAACTGTTGAAGCTTCTTGATTTGGAATGGCGAAGACTTCTGGCCACTTAGTAAAGTAATCCATCACAACCATGAAATACTTGTTACCACTTTCACTTTCCGGAAACGGCCCTGCAACGTCAATGGCTATCCTCTCCCATGGTGCACCAACATTGTACAATTTCAATGCGCCTCTACTACGAATTTGAGGTCCCTTTACAGCCGCACAACTTGTACATTTGCGGCACCAGTCCTCGACATCGTCACGACAGTGGACCCAGTAAAACCGTTCTCGGATCTTCAGTAGAGTTCGTTTAACTCCCAGGTGGCCTCCTGAACAACCACTATGGTACAGCTGGAGAACATCCGGTACTTTAGCCTTAGGGACAACCATTTGCAAATGACACCTGTCTCCCCGACTATTTTCCCATTTACGGCACAGGACTCCATCCTGAATCAGCAAGCTGTCCCATTGGGCCCAATAGCTTTTCGTGGTCGAACTCATTGCTGAGACGTCGCTCCACTTGGGCTTAGGAGCACTGGCCTTCATCCATTCCAGAATCGGCTTAATGTCCGAATCTTCCTGCTGTGCTTGTTGTAGGCTGTCCTTCCATTCATTGCTGAGCTGGTCTGTCCTGAATATCCTCGCAGATACCACTTCTTTACCCTCTTGCCTAGTACAATGCTTGCAATCTTCAGGGCAAGGTCTTCTTGATAATGCATCTGCATTGCCATGAGATTTCCCGCTGCGATGTTCGATCACAAAGTCGTATTCCTGTAGTAGTTCAATCCACCTCGCAACTTGTCCTTCCGGATTTTTGAACTGCAATAGCCATTTCAGTGCAGCATGGTCAGTTCGTAAGTAGAATTTCCGCCCTAGAAGATATTTGCTAAAATGCTGCAAGGACTTTACCACAGCAAGCAATTCCCGTCTTGTGACACAATAGTTCCTTTCCGGCTTTGACAACGACTTGCTGAAGTACGCTATCACAATCTCTTGATCACCATTCCGTTGAGACAACACACCGCCAAGTCCTATATCACTTGCGTCTGTGTCAACTATGAATTCCTTGCCCGCATCAGGGTACCCCAAAATAGGTGTTTTGCACAGACGGTTCTTGAGGTCCTGGAATGCAATATCGCAACTTTCATCCCAGCAGAATTGTCGCTTCTCCTCGGTTAGCTTGTGCAGAGGTTTGGCTATATCTGCAAAGTTCTTCACAAATCGCCGATAATAAGAGCACAAACCCAAAAATGCTCTAATCTGTGTCTTGTCTTTTGGGACCGGCCACTCCTTGACAGCAGCAATTTTCTCTGGATCCGTGCGGGTACCTTCTTCCGACGCTACAAACCCAAAAAACTAACTTGCCGTTTGAATAGTGAGCACTTCTTTGGACTCAACTTGAGGTTGGCACTCTGGATCTTCATGAGCACGCGTTCCAGGTTTTGAAGGTGTTCCTCAAACGTACGACCTACGATGATGATGTCATCCAAATAGACGAGACAGGCATCTCCAATTAGCCCGGTAAGTACAAGCTCCATCAACCTTTCAAACGTTGCTGGAGCATTGCACAATCCAAACGGCATGACTTTAAATTGCCACAGGCCCTTTCCTGTGGAGAATGCAGTTTTCTCCTTGTCCTTAGGGTCAATTTCAACCTGCCAGTAGCCACTTTTCAGATCCAGCGTACTAAACCACTTTACGCCTGTAAGCATGTCCAGCGTGTCATCAATTCTTGGCAAGGGATAGCTGTCCTTCTTTGTAACGTCGTTCAGGCGGCGGTAGTCAACACAAAACCGCATGCTGCCGTCCTTCTTCTTTACCAGCACCACAGGTGAACACCATGGACTAGATGAAGGTTCAATAACACCATCCTTCACCATTCCCTCAATCATGGTTTCCACTTCCTTTTCACGTGCTACAGGCAATCTTCTTGGCCGCTGACGAATAGGCAATTCTTGTCCTGTGTTTATTTTGTGTTGAACTAAGCTAGTCTTTCCTATGTCAGCTTCGTTTGACGAGAAAACATTGGCGTACTTGAGTAACAACTTCTTCGCTTTGACCGTTTCATTCGGGGAGAGAACGCTGCGACAGTCTTCTAAAAGTGTGGTCACTCTAGTTTGTCCATCCTTGCTGGGGGTCCCAGTCGATAGATATTCGCACCGACGCAACCAATCCACTTCCTCACTAGTACCAACCAATGTGCCTTTTTCTATAATCTGTTCCTGATCACAAAGGTTCAGCACACGTACTCCTGAGATGTCGGCGGTTCTGACCAAGGTTCGAGCCACTTTCCATTGAAAGGTCATTGTCTACCCTTTCCACGAGTACACAACGAAGAGTTTGCCCAGGATTCCGTGGAAGTCTAACCGGCACAATCGTTTCCGATCTCGGCGGAAGAACAATCTTCTTAAGGCTGTACACATTCCCTGGTAACGCCCCTTCCACGAAAAGTTCCTCTTGTCCACATTTCAAAACACCTTGCTTAACGTCGATCTCACAACAATTCTTCCTCATAAAGTCTAGGCCCAGGATGCAGTCGTCCATTATATCAGCCACGATGACATTATGCAGGTACATCATGTTGCCTAGCTTCAACTCCATCTCCTTCTCTCCACGGACGGGTATGCGCTGACCGGTGGCTGTCACCAAATTAATGCGTTCTCGGTTGTATGCGGAGTCCCCAAGGAACCGACTTATAAGTTGGGAACTGACAACCGTGCGAGAGGCTCCAGTGTCTATGGTCAATTTACACGGCGTTCCGTTGACTTCGCCCTTGATGATTAGGCTGTTCCCATCATGGGTTTGTGAGATCGAAATCCTTGGGGCTCTTTTAACATCAGCCAGCACCCGCCAGTTTCCCTGCTGTTGCTGGGCGGTGCTGTCAGCCACACTACCCTCTCGATATCGATCACCTTCCCTTTCTACAGTTCGTTTAGGGCAGCTGGATCGAAGATGGCCCCTTTCCCCACAGCCGTAGCACCTAGGGCTGTAGCCCTTATTGCGGTCCTGAACTGTAGCTGCTGCAACCTCCCTGACGCGGTGGGAACGATGATCCTGCCGCACGGCTTCCACCTCCAGTGCATGGGTCAAGGCGTCCTTAAGCGTCTCGTGGTGCCCGAGCCTCACAGCAGCTCTGACTTCAAGGTCGTGGATGCCGTCGATGAATGTCTGCACCAGGTTCCCTACAATGAGCGCAGGTACAGACTGGTACGCTTTTCGAACCAGCTTCTCCACCTCAAGGGCCCACTGCTGCAGGTTTTCGTTACTGCGTTGCACGCGATCTTTGAGCTGCGCACGAAAGACGTGTTCCAGGTGAGCATCGCCATATCTTGCCTCCAATGCCTCAAGGAGCTGCTCGTAAGTTACTTCCTTACCGAGAGCTTCCAGAACAGTTAAGGCCTGGTCGCGTAGGCCTAGGGTGAGAGCAGTCATGGCCTGACTTTTATTCCAGCCGTTCGCTTTCATGACAGCCTCGAACTGGATTTTGTAGGCCGACCAGGAAGAACTCCCGTCGAACGGCGGCACTTTGAATCCACGTAGCGAAGGTGTTGTAGCTACTACGGGAGCTGTAATTCCATCCCCAAGTTTGAGGTCGTCCAGCGTTTTCTTCACATCAGCCATCACGTTGTCAACCCGATTGTTCACTTGGTCGATTCGGGTTTCAGCTTCCGACAGGCGGTTGTCATGTTGAGCAACCCTATCCTTCACCTCCTTTATCTCTTTCCCGAAGGTAGCGTGAAGGTCCTTCCTGAGGAGCATCTGTTCTTCCATACCGCGCTGCAGCTGCTCTTCCAACCGACGGGTCTGTTCCTCTTGTCGGCGGGCCTGTTCCTCCTGTCGGCGAGCCTGTTCCTCCTGTCGGCGAGCCTGTTCCTCCTGTCGGCGAGCCTGTTCCTCCTGTCGGCGAGCCTGATCCTGCAGCATCATCATCAGAGCACCTAAGTCAGGTGCTGCAGATGCAGGAGCTGCTGACGGGCCGGCCTCCGTGGTTAGCAGTTGCCCCTCCGACGTTTGCGGCGTTGCATTACCAATTCGTCTCTGGTCCATCTCCTGTTGGCGTTGACTTCGGGTACGGATACCCTCCGTGTCGTCTTTAGGTAAAATCGGCATATTTGATCCCACTTCTGACACCAATTGTTACGAGCTTGGGATTCGAGACAATTAAAAACTGCCGATTGAATTACCAAAATTGACACTTTAATTACACAACACTAATTACAATCTAAAATTACACTAATAATAAAACACAGTTCGCCGTTATTTCGCTTCGAAGTAATCTCTTGTATCGCCAATTCAATACTCCCCGGTCGTGGTCTATACCGGCCTTATATAGGGCCTCAGATAGTTTCCAGAACCTTCTACTGTTCGAGTACATATCGGTCCCGAAATTTCTGGAAGGAGATCGACTCTCCTTGTTCTGCTACTCGACACTAGAGGGCGCTAGTGTAACTAGTGTTGCCATATACAAGACATTAATAGTGGCGCGCAACAATATGTAGGTACAGCTAAATCACCGTGGAAAACCTTGGTTTTTATTAAATTAAATATTCACCTAATAATAACATTTGTAAATATCAAACAATCAAGAACCTTAATTTGGAAAAAAATAAGGTTTATGATTCATTGATATTTACAAATGTTAAATATTATTTAATGTTATACAAATGTAAAAGTAAAGTCGATCTGAAACCGGCTAATTAGTAAGAATAGCAAAACAAGGGTTTTCAAAAGGAAAAAAACGCCGGCGCTATACGGCGGCGGATTGACAAAAGACTATTTATTAGGGAACTTTTTTTATGCATGAACGGTTTCGAACAGTTTCAAACAAAAAATAAACCTTATACCATATCACAAGAGCACATGGTACTTCGTAGGTATATTCGGCCATATGATAGTAATAAGACGGCAGTTCAACCATTTTAAACAAAATTAAACAATAAGACAAACGCATTGTTTTTTTAACAGGAAACTTTGTTTTCCAGAAATTTATTTACAACTTGAGTTTGTGAGCGATCGCAATGAGTGCTATTATTTGTTATTTATTAGACTATTTTTCCACATCATGATTTAAAACCCACAAAGTAAAAAGAGTACTATGCACAAGTTAAAAATGGTTGTTAACCCCTAAAATTTCAAATTTTCAAAATATCAAGAACCGAAGCTGTAGGCATGAACTACTTGCAAAATAATGAGTATTTTGTTCTGGATAAATCTTCCAAAAAAGCAATTTGAGCGAGTTGTAACGATTTTTAAAAAGACACGACTCGCGTGTCATACGCCACACACAAATGTAATCGATGGTACGCCTGGCACGCGGCAGCTTTTGCTGTCGCACGGATGGGCCGGCTCGAACCGGGGTAGTACCACGACCTCACAGAAAACCAGCGTGAAGTAGAGGTTTACCTCTGCGTTTCGCTTGGTGAGTGCAGGTGGCCGGAGGCCCTTTTTACTGGAAATGAGGCATTTCATCTTAGTCCTCACGGGTGACAACACATCTACATTTTGATTAGTAACAGAGGATAGATGTAGATGTCTATGGGCCGCAGCAACCACTTACCATCAGGTGGACTGTGTGCTCGTTTGTCACACTTATCCTATAAAAAAAAAAAAAAAAAGCGTGGCTCGGCCACGTTTCATTTATAAGGGGTAATTGCATAAGCCTGCAAAAGTGAATATTATATCGAATATATAATTGCTTTCTGAGGACATTTCCTCATTGATTAGGCAATATATGAATACTCTGACGGTAAAAATACTCATTTATTGACTGAAAGAAAACGTTTTGGCTCTTTAATATCCTGAGATTTTCAAATTGTTTTTCATTTAAATAATTGTGTGGTATTGGAAAAGATGAAATTAGGTAATAAGCTTGGTATCGTTGTGGAAGTTTTTTTCAAATAAACACTAAAATTTCAGTGTACATTTGCACTGCCATTGTATGATTTTTGGACACCTTTAGCATTTCACTAAATACGTCATAACATTTTCAAGTTAGTTTTGGGGTTTCTATTCTCGTACCTGTTACCCTATAGTAATCTATGCTGTTACCCATCGTACGTTCAATTAGCACAGAGCGTTTTTAATAGGAGGAACGTTATGTTATTTGCGATTTTGATGTCATTATTATTTACTATGGCATAAAGTAGAAGGTGAGTAATTAATTTGAGACTATGTTATAATACGTAGGCGCACACAAACGCTCAAGTTCGTCATATAGAAAGACAGGTAGACGCTATGGTGTTCCATGTTATTAACGTAATTATTATCATTAATCATATTATTATACAGCCTTTCACAAGTCCACTGCTAAACATAGGACTCTCCCAGGGAATACCTCAAAGCACTTATCGTCTTCGTCCAGCTTGTAAGAACAAAATTTTAAATATAAGCATCTCGCAAGGGAGGATTTCTTGGACTAGTTTATTGTAAAGAAAAAACGAGCACACAGTCCACATGATGGTAAGTAGATATTTTGACTCATAGACATACTATAGAATCAAAATGAAGATTAATTTTTGTTACCTTTGAGGACTAAGATAGAATGTCTCGTTACCAGTGCAATGCGTCTCTAGTTCTCACCATTTATTATATGAAACACAACAGCATTAGGCTGCTATTTGATGCTGGTACTCTGTTACAGTGTGGTCCTTAATCGGTCAAGCCAACCTATGCTGCAACAATAATATAGCTGCTTAAAACCAGTGTAGAATTTTCTAAGTCTTAATATCAACAGCTTTTTTTTTCTTAGAAATAATAAACCTTAATTTTGAAATTAATCGAAAGTGATGGTATTCAAAAATCTTTCGTCTTCTTTGCTTGAAGTTGGTTGCACATATGTTTTGTGTTGTTGTTACAGCAATGAACAGAAGAACGATCAGACAAACTGTCTGCTAGTTTGTTGTTTAAATATTATTTAAAAAAAAGTTTTTTCGTTTATAGATCAAGCTTTTCTACAGTTTTGTCGTCATCATACTCGTATCTGTTGAGTAAGTAAGCAACACTTATGATAGGTACCAGGCATCTCACAGTTAAGGCAAGGATTTCACGCTTTAAAAGGTTTTAGCGCCTCCTTCTCCGCTGCACGCATATTCGTTCAGTACTAAGTGAGAGTGTGAAATTCGGTCGCAAAAAGTTATTTTTGAAAATTTTTTGCTTATTATATAAGGAAATAAAGGATCTGAACAATTTAATTGAGTATGACATGTATGCACATATTATTTCTTTTCTAAGCTTAAACTATTTCAAGACGTATCAATTCTCGCGCGTCATAATCGTGTCTAAACCACGATATTTTGTGCAACCTAGTCTTAAGATGATGTTTCTGTTAACAACCAGTCTAATAATTAGTCTAATCTTTCAGGTCTTGTAATTTTCTAATGTTTATTCAGATTAAGATTTTAATATTTAAAAGATAAGATAAGACTTGTGACAATCGATTCTTTTCCGTTTTCTTCGTACTGAGCATTAATTTAATTAATTATTGCATTAATTTTAATTAATTGCATTAATTAGCTCATATTTTAAATCTAACACTATAACTCTAGTAGCATTGCTAATACCTACTCCTCTTAAAATTATTATGTTATGAGTGGTTTACTATAGAAGTTGAACGGCGCATTCCAACTTACGACTTTCTGTTAGGCTACTAGCTTAACCGTCACAGCCTATTAAAGTCCACTGCTGAACATTGGCCTCCCCATAGATTGCCTCATAGGGGAGATATTTGCCATAGTTGCCATGCTTGGCTATCAGGTTGGCCACCGCAGTTTTTTAACCGCTTTGAAAATAATAATTTTCAAAAGTAGGAAGTTATGGATTTCGGTCCGATCTTGAGAAGCGAGTTTTCATCTGATCAGCACGTTTTGAGGTCCTAGGAAGCCGTTCCGACTGTAATTATATATCCTCGGCTGGACCTAGCCATAGAGATGGGCGTTAGAATGTGTTCGTTGAGACTTCCAGATCATTATATTTTCAAGTCAATCGATCGAAAAAGATTTTCAAGAAATAAAAACCAAAAAAAAAAATTAAATAGATTTTCGACCGTTGCGCTTGAAAATAAGCGGGAAGTTCCAGGGATAGCCGTATCAGGTCAACCGTATTTTTATTTTTAGTCGTTATTAGGAAGACTGATATGTCTGATCCTGATTTGCTCCCACTGTCGCCTCTAACAACACCCACGGGATGAGATGGGGTAGTGGATATTCTTACAACGCCACTACACGGTCAGTACTTTTCTTTTTTCTGTAGCTTTATTGTAACGTAATTGCCAATTACAAAGCTTTTGTACACTTTTCATTTAGTCAGATGACGCCACATTATTTAATGTAAAAATATATAGTTTTAACTCATTTGCACATTAATGCGATAACATTCAGAGCTGTATACCGACAAAACCCATTGACTGTGAGTTTGTTGCTGCGACAGGCGACACGGATGTGCCTTCACATTGTTAGTTCAATGATTTTTTGAAGCAACACCGTTATTTGTACGCGTTTCCATTTGTGAATCTATAAATTCTTTAGTAGTGTAATTTATATAACCAATTAATTAAAACCAATTTATGGATTGCCTCGTGTCCAGTAAAGAGGATCTCCGGTTCTCTATACTCACCATTCACATAACGCAACAGCATTAAGCTGCTATTTTGCGCTGGTATTCTGTGAGAGCGTGGTCCTTCCCCGGTCGAGCCGACCCATCCATGGTACAGCCATAACCATGTGAAAATATTCTTTCTCTTTTATTATATTACATTTTTTCTTATCCGCCCGTAACATGCTGCTGGATTTTTTATTTACTTATGTAAAGATTAGGACGTTGGATTATTATGAAAAGTAAAACAACACAGCTTCCATATGTTGTAATGTTTTGCATAAGCTTTTTATTTCTGAAAGAGAATGTTGATGCAGGTGAGTGTCGGCAGCAGTACCCAAATCAATGCGCTATGTAGGACTTCACATGTCCTCGAAATATTTTTATAATAAAGTTTTTTTTAAATATTTTTTTATAGAAGAGAGGCAAACCAACATGTGGCTCACCTGATGGTAAGTGACTACCGCCGCCCATGTACAACTGCAACACCAGGGGAATTGCAGGTGCGTTACCGTCCTTTTAGAAGGGAGTATTAAGCTCTAATCCCGAAAAATATGAAAAGTTTTTATCTCACAAATATTGACACCGGCTGATCTTGAATCCCTGGACCTCCAAACTAAGTTTGCAGGCCTTTAAACCACGAGTTATCGAATAAAATTTATTTCCTATAAATGAACTTTCACATTGATCTGTGGAAACAAACTATTGTTATATCCGTTCAAACAAAACGCTCACAGTCCGTGACCGGGTGTCGTTGGGCATTACACAGTGGACTCTCGAGCTGGATGGCAGAATTGTTTGGGATTATGTGCCGGTGAGTAAATTGAATTCTGTGTTCATTTGAAGTTTAATATGGTAACATGGATTAGATTTGAAAGTTTATTTCGATAAAGCACAGCCGACATTATTTGCAAATTAACAAAAAATGCAAGTTGCGATGTTCTTTCTTTCTTTGGTAATTGACTCGTACGATTGTATATTTGCCAATGTCAAGTATTATAAAATTGTTCTTTATGATAATTCGTTTATAAATTTCTTAATATTTTTTTCTGTGGTGAACTGTATTTTGATTCTTAATTGATGAGATACATAGTATCAGTGACATTAAGTTGTTAAGTGTTTACCGTTTAGCGTCAGATGCTCGCTTCAGTTACAAAAAATGGCAAAGTAAACCGAAGACATAACCTATAATAAGTTTGTGCAGGAGTACTAAAACATGAATGACCTTATAATAGTAAACACCCTAACTGCAAAATTAAAGGAGTCTGAGATGCGGCATTTCTACTTATAAGTGAAGATATGTACATACCGGGTTACCGGGGTTTGGAAGTAAAGAAGTTTATATTAAAATAAGGAACTTGAGGTCTACATATTCGCGTCCAAACTTGCTGGTCAACAAATAACAACTGAATTTACTAAACACAGCCACTAAACAGAATTGGAAACTGCTTATACTATACACCTGCACTAATCACTTGCAATTATTAATCACCTGCACTCGCACTAATCAAAGTGAAAACAGGCCTTTATGGCGAGTGTAGAGAACCGGATACCCTTTTTACTGGAAACGAGGCATTTCATCTTAGTCGTCACGGGTGACAACGCATCTGAATTTTGATTCTTAGCTCCATGAGCCATAGCATCCACTTACCATCTATCAGGTGGAATGTACAAATAATAATATAAATAAATAATAAATATTTATTTCATTTCCACACATGTTTACATATAGGAACAAATATGATTACAATTAAATAAAGTAACAATAAGTCTAACAAAAATAACATGCTATGATAAATGCTCGTATGCTTGTATGTTACCTTAATTCTGTAAAATAAACGTGAAATTACTTTTTGGATCTTTGACGCCGGCTTTGAGACTGTTTTAAAATCGATTTTTCAGTATATATGTAAATTATACAGTTAAATAATATAAGGTAAGTTCGTAGCCTCTGTGCTACGACTAAGTGTTATTGCACACAATTCATAGTTGTAGCCTTTTATATTATAATAGGTCACTATTCGATTTAGAAATATTTTAATAGAACTATATCGAACGTTGACAACAATTGATTAGTATAGCTATTTCGATGACAGTGAGACACATTCGGAGCGTGACGAACATGGAAGTCGAAACATTTACTCACAATCGTGGGAATTTATATCCTGCAATTAATTAAAGCTGATCGTCTCGTGGACATCGACGTGACTAAGA
This sequence comes from Parnassius mnemosyne, assembly GCA_963668995.1. Classification (NCBI taxonomy): domain Eukaryota; kingdom Metazoa; phylum Arthropoda; class Insecta; order Lepidoptera; family Papilionidae; genus Parnassius; species Parnassius mnemosyne. The sequence goes on along the minus strand of CAVLGL010000024.1, from coordinate 30,377,831 downwards.
GTTAAAATATATAAAAAATGAGTTGCAGTTTTGTACAAAAGACCACTATTAAGTATGTATATTATTATTATACTCGTAATACGTGGTAGAGCCCAGCTACAACTATATCAATAGTACAGTTGTAGCACGAATGGGTCGGCTCGAAGGACCATACTCACAGAATACCAGCGTAAAATAGCGGTTTAATGCTTCTGTGTTTCGTTTGGTGAGTGTAGAGAACCGGAGACCATTGTTACCCGAAAAGAGGCATTCCATCGTAGTCATCAGGGCATGAAAACGCATCTGCATTTCATCCGCAAACGAGGATAGATGTAGATGATGTATGGGCCACAACATACACTTACAGACGTTATTCTGCCCATACCGAAGACTCTTTGTCCTATTAAAATCCTAAAATTCGCAATAAAAAATATTGAGGTCATTTATCGGGATAAAAATTATCCTATCTTTCAAGTTGGACCGAACTGCACACTGTGTGCAAAATTTCATTGAAATCAGTTCAGTAGCTTAGGAGTTCATCGCGGACAAACAACGTGACACGTAATTTTTATATATAAAGAAGATATACGAGTATACGAGTATTTTTAAGGTAAATAGCAGTTGTTAACAGTCTCAGTATGGCTAACAATTAGACATGTTTGTGGTTTTTGAGAGGCGGCATACAAACGTGCTTTGGGGCGGTCTCTCACTAAAGTCTGTTTTCAGGGTAGGCGTACAAACGGACAATAATCTTTGAGCGTATTGTATTGTAGGTATAATGTATATACCGGATGACTATTTTACTATGAAGAAAAAACGAACTAAATGTCTATGGCGTAGATATTTCCAAAGTTTTTTTTAAAAGCAAGTTTATAAATTTTGAGAAAAAAGAAACAACTAAATATAAGTCAAAGCATGCGTGGTAATTGTTAAGGCATTCGTAATGCCCTTAACCTCGACCTTGAAAACGTTTTTTTATAAATTTGAAGTGACAAACGAACTTAAGTTCGACCTGATGGTAAGTGGTTACTGCAGTCCTAGCACAACTGCAGCTAACTTCTAACAGAAAGCTACAGATGCGTTGTAACCTTGAGGAATAACATGGATTGACCCTCTGTAATTATACTGGCTCTGCATAACCTTCAGAGTTACAGGTGGACAATTCCTTGCCCTAAAACCCCCTCAGAAATGAGGGCAGGCATGTGAACAGCAGTGAGACGGCTCTATAGGCTTTCTTTTATAGGCTAGGGTGACGAACGAGCACACAGTCCACCTGATGGTAAGTGGTTGCTGTGGCCCATAGACATCTACATTTATCCTCTTTTGCGAATCAAAATGCAGATACGTTGTCACCCGTAAGAACTAAGATGGAATGCCTCGTTTCCAGTAAAAAGGGTCTCCGGTTCTCTACACTCACCATACGAAACACAGCAGCGTTAAGCTGCTATTTTACGCTGGTATTCTGTGAGAGCGTGGTCCTTCCCCGGTCGAGCCGACCCATTCGTGCTACAACCATAATATAGCTGCAGCATGGCTCTACCACGTAAAAAATTAGGTCTTAGTGTTTGTGCCATCTAGCGTCTGTCCTACTTACCACCTTGAGAGTCCATCGATTTTGATTTGATAAAATGACTAGAACTATAGAACGTTGTAGATGGCGCTATTTATTACGAGTACAAAGCAATTTACTGGAAAGAAAATATCCTTTCGAGTACACTAAAGTTTAGGCTTCACATGTCTAAAAATAAGTATTGTAACATTTATTTGGTTGAAATTTATATTAAATAATATTATAAATCTATAATATAATTTAATATAATTTTCAACCAATTTTCAACCATTTTCAAATATAATCATATTAAATCTGAAAAACAAAAAATGCCGTTCATACCTTTTAGTAAGGTAATGGTGGTTTTAAATCCGATAATTTCCAGAATATTACCGTCATCTACATGCTACCTCAATAATCTTTCAGCACCTAATTGGCACTTAATTTTTAGGAACTGATAAAGAACAAAAAATACTGTTCATACATTATAATTCCCAGAATAATATCGTAATCTGTATCGGGTTTCGATAATCGATCTCCAGCACTTAATTATCATATAATTCCTTGCTATTAATATTTATCGTATATCTAGTAACGTCATCAGCGTTGCTAGCGATACGTTTTGCCAGCAACGCAAATTGTAATGGTTCATTGCGGTGAAAATATTGGAGCAACTAATTTATAAACTTGGTACTTAATTAGCACCTAAAAAGCCCCTAATTTGGACTTTTTCTGAAAGCAATTTTGATTCTATTTTGATTTTCAGGAAATCTGAATTTTGCATCTGCTATGTTCTGAATAACGACTTTATTTTTATTAGGGGCGCCTTGTTATTGCGTATATTTGCAGCACCTAATTAGCACTTAATTCCTTGCTATTAATATTTATCGTATATCTAATAAATTCATTGCGTTGCTAGCGAAACGTTTTGCTAGCAACGCAAATTTCAATAGTTCGTTGCGGTGAATATTTTAGAGCACCTAATTTTTAAATTTGGCACCTAATTAGCTTCTAAAAAGCCCCTAATTTTGGATTTTTTCAAATGCAAATTCCCGACTTTGCGTTGCTAGCGATACACAACTACAGTGGAGGCTTAGTAGTAGGGTTTAGTAATAGGGTCCCGTTGGTTACCTTTTGGGTACGGAACCTTAAAAAATAATCCGTTATTTAAACAACCACTGCAAGCACGAGCTTAACTTAACAAAAGTATTTAGGAAATGTAATGATGATGATGATGAAATAAGTAGACATAAAAAAGTAAATTTATAATATTCTCGAATTCATGACAAAATAAGGTCGTGTATTTATCAAAAGTCAGCGAGGACATAACGTTTATGTCTAACTATGGTGAACTATTATGTGTATATGCCTTTGTACCAATTATTTTGGGCGCAATAAAGAATATTCTATCTGTATATCTATCTATAAATTATAGCAACGAATGATAATGATAATTAGAAATTAAAAGAAATTTCAGTTTCATGCAAGTACGTAACTTCTACTTTCTTATAGATTTTATATTAATAAGTATACATTTGACATCATAATAATATGTCGATTGGAAATAATGAGTGTTATATAAATACGTGATGTAAAAAAATCCGTCAGGTCAGTATCTATGCGATTGGGTAAGGCGCGGGTGGCGGGTTCGAAGCCCGCATGGAACAAATATTTGTATGGCCTACAAATGATTGATTGTACCGTGGCTAGATTGTGTGTGCTTTTGTATACATTTTGTGTGTGTATGTTTTATCCGCATGACACAGAAGAAAATCTTGGTGGAGGGTTTAAATAAAAAAAAAGCAAAAAGAAATACAGTAACTACACTAAATAGATTTCATAGTTATGAAAGTTACAAATATTATAGGTTACGAAATCACATAGAATGTGATTTCGTAATCTGAATTATCCTGGTGTTAGTAAAATGCGAGTGTCACGAGGCCATTGGTCACTCATAGAACAATATAATCGTAAATAATATTCACGCTTAGGTGGACATTTCGAGACTTCCGTTTGATTTCATCAGATTGACGCCATTTCCCCCAAGCGACATAGCTAACCTCAGTCGATACACAGTATGGGCTTTTGATAGTAACCATAGATAAATAAATATGTAGCAAGCTAATAGTAACTATTGCCAATAGTACGATATTCACTTATGGTTTGAAATGTTAGGGAAATACGTAACGATTTCTCTCATATTTCTTGGTGTAAGAATATCTACTACCTCACATCATCCTGTGGGTGTCGTAAGAGGTGACAGAGGGGGCAAACGAGCATGCGGCTCACCTGATGGTAAGTGATTACCGCCGCCCATGAAAAACCGCAACACCAGGGAAACCAGGGGAATTGCAGATGCGTTGCCGGCCTTTTAAAAAGGAATAGGCTCTTTTCTTGAAGGTCCCTAAGTCGTATCGGTCCGGAAAAATCGCTGGTGGTAAACTATTCCACAAGGAAGTTGTGCGAGGAAGAAAACTTCTTCTAAATCGCTCAGTGGTGGACCGCCAACCATCCAGCTGGTGTGGATGGTATCGGGAGTTCTGCCGCGATGTGCGTTCGTGAAATTTGGCGGCTGGGATTAATCCAAACAATTCCTCAGAGCACGCCCGTGGTAAATGCGAAAGAAAATGCAAAGAGATGCAACATCTCTTCGAAGCGCCAATGAATCGAGCCGATCGGTAAGGACTCGGTCGTCGACGATTCGAGCCGCTCTGCGCTGGATACGGTCAAGTGGAAGGAGCTGGCGTTTCTAATAACAACTAAAAATCATGAGGCTACCGTTGCCAACGCTCCTGACAAACGTGGCAATTAATCTGTGGGGAGGCCAATATTCAGCAATGGAATTTTGATAGGCCGACGGACCGCCCCATCGGACTATGAGAGTGAGGGAATAGAGAGTGTACCTGTGCTTGCGTGTACATTTGGGCACTATAATCCTGTCCTGCGCAGATGGCTAGTCTCCTTTGAATTCGTCTGGAGGACATTATTATTATTTGATGAACGATGACGTTACTCTTTATTGACAAAGTAGCACTAATTTAAAATATACGACTCTGCTTTTAATTTGGAGTAGGGCTGTTTGATATTTTAGCTTTTATTGATAATAATTATTGTATATCATGTTACGTAAGTAAATAAAATTATGTAAAAATATTAACATAGATCCAAACCTACGTCACGCCTGTAAGAGATCTATTAAGTAAAGATGAAGACGCAGAGAGCTATTCGCTACCCAAAAAATACGATTAGCCAAAAAATGTGGGTTCAGATGGGAAAATTGTGAATGAAGTGCTAAGTTAGCTCATCGTTTTTACAATCGCAAACCATTCCATTAGTTGCTATATATAGTTAATTCGCGTTTACAACATGCAAGACAGTTGGCACTTTATTTATAATAAGTCTCTCATAAACATGAGACCAGATCAACATGGTACATAGATATAAAGCTTTAAAAGCTTTGGTGTTAATTCAACAAAAATATTTGATAAACATGTCAATATCACCTTTGCTGAATTTCGCAAGGACATACATTTTAAATACCACTACTGCTGTACTACTATACTGGTACAAGTCACACGTTTGTTTAATTTAATTTCTTGTTAAGCTCTATTATATCTACGGCGTATTAGTAGGTATGTACTGTGAACTCATAAATTTTCTGTTTTAAATGAAAATATAAACAGTACGACCGCGAAAGGTTTGAATATGTAGAGAGTTAGAAAAGGCAGTTGTAGTACGTTCAAGTATGATAGCCAAATCATACATTCAAAGATGGCGTTAACTATTCTTAAATACAATTGTTGTTATTATGAAAAAAAAAACAATAATTATGGTTATTGTATTTCAGTGATTAGAAGAGATCAACAAACATGGAGAGTTGTCCGATGGCTATCCTATGGATCGCTATTATGCTTCAAATGGTGAATTGCTTCGATATCCAACAATCTTCGGAAGTGAACACTGAAGTAAGATTTGACAAATCATCTTATAATTGCGGGATATAATATCGTTTTTTTTATAGAATAACAATGACAAACGAGCACACAGTCCACCTAATGGTAAGTGTTTACTGTGGCCCATAGATGCAGATGGCATTTACCCTCGACTGAGAATCACAATACAGATGCGATTTCACCTCTGAGGACTAAGATGGAATGCCTCGTATTCACTAAAAAGTGCCTCCGGTCTCTACACTCACCATGCGAAACACAGCAGCTATTTTACGCTGGAATTCTGTGTGATCGTAGTCCTTCCTCGGTCGAGCCGAATCATTCGTGCTACAACCATAATATAGCTGCGGCATGGTTTTACCACTTATAAATCTGACGTTTTATATAAATCTGAATTATTTTTGAAGAGACCTGATGTCTCTTCCAAAGTGAAAGTAAGATTAAGTCAATATAGGTCTCATCACAGCTGAGCTGAAATATTAAAGATGAAAGTAAATGGTAGTAGCCTATATGCATCCCACTACTGATATTTTTTTGCCCTAAAACTCCCTTAGAAATGAGAGGGGACCTGTCCCCAGCTGAGGGACGTATCTAAGTCGTATAACGTATATAACTATACTTTACTTTTACTACTTACGTTTAATAATGGTTTTTATTTCATGATTAAAATGTTATATAACTGTAACACACAAATATATATCAGCACAAATTCAGGGGCAAAAGTTTATTGACTTATTTAAATTTTTAGTTTTTATTGTATAGATTTTTAGTTCATTTAATCTCTATAATGTCTTTGGTAGGTATTTAGTTTTCTTTCTTAGTATAATTCATATTAAGTATTGTAAGCAAAATTTGTATATACCGTTAATTGGCATACAAATCAGAACCTTAAATCTATAATGACTCTAAATTTTGTAAATAAAAATGATGTTGTTTTGTGTTGTATTGACCGTGTAGTGGCGTAGTAAGAATATCCACTAGCCCATATCATCCCGTGGCATTCGTAAGAGGCAACACAGGGAAATAAATCAGGAGATGGGCAGCAGCGTAAATAACGACTAAAAATTAAAAAAATATAGTTTGCCAAGCGTGGCAAAACCCATATGATGCAATCTATGGGGAAGGCCTATGTTCAGCAGTGGATTTTGATAGGCTGTAACGGTAACGGTATGCTGTTGGTGTATCTTACAAAGAAATAAATAAACACTCAAAGGAAGTTATTAGGCAAGAATTAGCTAAAAAGTTGATTTAAAAATGAATATAAAAAGCTTCATTTAAAACTTAGCACCACAACTACTTGGCTTCTGTATAAGTCAACATTGACACGGTCATTGCCATTGACTTCGAACCAGTTGAAATATAAAAATATATATGTTTTCAGGATAGTATATCATTAGATGCAATCCGGGGACGACGCGGCGTGATAGAAGAGGAAAAATATTACAATATCCATTCTGAAACGCGACAAGACAATATAAATCAACGTACACCTTGGTTACCAGGTTCGCTACATTCAGATGAGGATCAAACCACTAAAATATCAATTAATAACGACGCCAACGAAGCCTTGCCATTGCATCAAACAACAGAAAGAGTAACAGACAAACCAACAGGACGAGGAGCGAGAGCTTCCAATGAAAACTGGGTAAAACTACCCTATCCTTTACATGATGATACCACTAGAGGTAATAATATTCTAACTCCTCCGCAGCCTACGGGCGATCTAATCAATTCCCGCATGCCAAGAGTCAACTTTGTCACACAAAACAATGCTTTAGAGGCGTCTGAATCTCGTGATAAACAATCTATACAAAGATCAACACAAACAGATGACATAAGAACCGAATTCGTACGACCCGATGAAAACGACTTATTACGACAAAAACCTATATATCCCAGGCAAGCGATGTACTATCCAGAAGAACCAAGACGTCAATACTACGACGATCGATACCAAAGTGATGATTTATACAGACGTGATCCGTACTATGATTTATATGATCGCAAAAGATATTATCCTGGCCCTAGAGTTGACAGGTACGATGATCCTTACGATAATTATGTGCCGCGGAAACCGAAGAGGATCATCTACTACGCTCACCTGCCAGAAGTAGTGCGAACACCGCCTAGTGTAGACTTAAGATATCGATATTCCGTTGATCCATATCGACGATTCGATGATGATTACTACGCGAGAACTGGCAGGTATGATTACAGATTTAGAAACAGACATCCTTATGCTGCTTTAAAAAAAGAGGAAAGGAATTATAGAGACTTGGCCAGTGCTAGTACTGTTAGTAAGGACAAAAAAATTGAGGAAAAAGTAACACCTACGCCAATATTACCCAAGAAGGAAGAGAAGTTTACAAATATTAATAATGACAGAAATTCAAACAGAAATAATATAAACAGTCATCAGTATCATGAAGAAGATTCGAGTTATAATGATCAAATGAGTCACAAAGGTTTCCTGGATAATAAAAGACCGGACAATGGATATTACAGATTTGAAGAGCCTTTGTTCCACGCTTCCATTGAGGACCCATATCAAAGAAAATATTAGTTTAGATTGTGTTTAAATAAAATTGTGTATGTTTTTTTGAAGTTTTCAAATAAAAGTATTTTGAAAACTTCGAAAAAAACTTTATTATAGGATATGGGTGTCTAATTGATTGCTAAATTATATTTTGTGAATTTTTACAAGAGTAAAACTTTCATTGTAATTTGCCAGTAATAAATGTGAGTACGAAGTGTCGTTTTAATTATTTAAGGGCTGTTTCAGCCGCGTCAAATTGTACAAGTAATAAATCGGGCGTTTAAATTAAAACACGGGAGGGTGAAGATGAATTTCATTAAGAATTAATTAATGTCATTCTTAAACGTTTTGTTTTTCCGCACGAATAAAAAACATCTGTCGGAAATGTTACAGCGGCGACGCGTTTTCTTGAGGTAATTAAGCAATAAATTTTGTGGCTGGCAACATCTCGAGGTGGGGGCCAATTACGTTGCGCATTTAAGAAAATGAATGTTCAACACTCGAGTTGGCGGTGTTATTCTATACCGAGCAATTATATTATAATATGCTTCTTGGTTTTATCGAATGTAATAATGCCATCAAACCGTATCTCAGTCACGGCGGCCAGTCTTAACGGAGACTAGCCATCGGCGTAGGACAGGATTATAGTGCCAAGTGTATGCGCAAGCACTAAAAACTCAAAGGGACACCCTTAAGGTGAAAGGTGTCCAGGGTGGCACGCGAAATTCAAAATTTCTTCCGTTTTTTGGAATTTCCAGGTCAGGGTCAGGTTGTATGTTTAACAAAATATGAAAACTCATTCAAAGGGATTATATTATGAACATAGAGGGTTGTATTGGTGATATGAATGATAATAATTCTGTAAGTACATAATCGCTACGGTCGCGAATCATATTTTGTTAAACATACAACCTGACCCTGACCTGCAAATTCCAAAAACGCAAGAAAATTTGACTTTCGCGGGACGCCCTGGATTTCACCTTAATCTCATAGTCCGATGGGTGGGTTGTCCGACACGACCGGAGAGAGATCAGGCGCAAGGACCGACGGAGTCCCGGGAATCGAACCTAGGACCTTGTGCTCAGCAACGGCATTCACAACCACTAAACCAACGAAGCAGTCAAATAGTCCTTTCATATATGTAAGACTTTGTTATGAAATGAAATAAACTTTAATTTGACCTACTAAAATAACGCCAAATTCAGATACGTTTTAAAATAAAAAAATAATAATTTAGCGTTATCAGAATAAGACCGCGAGAGCGGTAAGCTACAAAACCAACGTGACTAATTGTACTTAAGGGCTTAGAAAAAATCCTACGACATGACAGCATACAGTCGGGGGGATAGATTTGGTGTTTTAGCAGTTTTTTTTTAATGGCGAGCTTGCGTCCGCGGATTAATGGCGTGGCCATAAATAACACGTAATTAAATGTCTGTTTTGGGGTTTTAAGTGAGGATTGTGTGTTAGACAAAAGACGTTAACGATGAAGTATTGAAAGTATCATCTGCGTGATAAAATGTACTTTTTAAATATATCCTAACCGTGAACATCGACCGTTACCGTTACCGCTTCAGTCTTAACTGCTGAACGTAGGCCTCCCCCATAGATGACCATAGGGGGGATATTTGGCATAGTTGCCGCGGTTGGAAAGCGGGTTGGGAATAGCAGTTTCTTATTTTTCGTCGTTATTAGGAAGACGCCGCTGCCCATCTCCTGATTTGTTTCCTTCTGTCGCCGCTTACGACACCGACGGGACGATATGGGGTAGTGGATATTCTTACACCACCACTACACGATACACGGTCGTTGTCGACATCATTACATTAATAATTCATTTTCGAAAACGGACTTTTCCCACTTTTGACCATCTGCCAGAACTTTTCGTTCTCCGTAACGGTCCGTTTTATTACATACTACGAGATATGTACACGCAGAAACACTTTGTATTACAAACTATTCCTTCTGCTACTAAAGATGATTTCAAATAAAAAAAAATTTAAAAGGTTCATAAATAGTTGAACAGGTATTTCGTTTTTAAGAAGGGGTGTTTATGCTCATTATTTACTGCAAAACGACTCTTAATAGAAAACGAAGCGTTTTTAAATATAGAAACCACGCATTAATCTCTCTATATAAATAGTATTAAATTACATTATTTTACGTGGTAGAGCTATGCTGCAGCTATATTAGTAGTATAGTTGTAGCACCAATGGGTCGGCTCGATCGGGGTAGGACCACGCTCTCACAGAATACCAGCGTAAAATAGCAGCTTAATGCTGCTGTGTTTCGTATGGTGAGTGCAGAGAACCGGAGACCCTTTTTACTAGAAAAGAGGCATTCCAACTTAGTCCTCACGGGTGACAACGCATCTGCATTTTGATTCGCAAACGAGGATAAATGTAGATGTCTATGGGTCACAGCAACCACTTACCATCAGGTGGACTGTGTGCTCGTTTGTCACCCTATTCCTAAAAAAAAAGAATAATAAAAAAATAATCGTCGCTTGGTCTACATGTATCGTACCTATGTTACTATGGTCCAGGGATTATGGTGAAGATGACCATGACTGAAGTGAACGAGTGACCCCACTAAGTCTATTTGGAGGGACCGCCTCGGGCCAATCTTGTAATATCCGCTTTCTTTACCGTGGATGACCAAGCTACGGCTATTATGCTCTTCCGCCACGATTTACGTGGTAGAGCCATGCTGCATCTATATTAGGTATAGTTGTAGCACGAATGGGTCGGCTCGACCGGGGAAGGACCACGCTCTCACAGAATACCAGCTTAACACTGCTGTGTTTCGTATGGTGAGTGTAGAGAACCGGAGACCCTTTTTACTGGAAACGAGGCATTCCATCGTAGTACTCACGGGTGACAACGCATCTGCATCTTGATTCTTTATTGAGGACAGATATAGATGTCTGTGTGTCACAGCAACCTCTTACCATCAGGTGGACTGTGTGCTCTTTTGTCACCCTATACTATAAAAAAAAGATAAAGCAGGAATGCGTTCGAAAGACAACACTCCAACTAATGTGGGTTTATAAGATAGTGTGACTGCAGGTACGAGACTGCCACGTAGGAACTTTTCTTCCCCGTTCGCCCTGCGGCCTATTGCCACTTCAGCATACCAATTTTTGCGGATATATTTGACATTTTGTACACCCACTTTAAGTATGTATTTACAGGCTAACTTTTGCTGGTTACGGCGTATTCCATCTTAGTCCTCGCATCTGTAATTTGATCCTTAATCAATATAGTCAATGGACAAAATAATAGGTTTCATTTTTAATGTATACATGATGATGAAAAAGATTCAAATGCGATGAAAACATACGCTAACCAATAAACAAATTACTAATTTTGAAAAAAGAATTCGATGTTTTTAAAATAAAATAAAATTGAAATTAGAATTTTAGTCTCAATTTAGTAATTAATTTTCATATTTAAAGACCATAGAATTATTACGCAATAATTGTATGTAATAATAATGCGTAATAATTCTATGGTAAAGAACTAATATATGGATAAAAGTAGGGATCTAAACGACGGACACAAATACTTAGCATCAGGTGGACTGTAACAGCGTACAACCTTTGTCATCCTGTAGAAAACATACATTTAAACCCAAACACTAATAATTTGTAGTTTTTTTTTTACAAATGTTTGCCCCGGCTTCAAACAACAGCCGAGTATACCGACTGCTAGACTCTTTGTTTAGGATATAGGTGAATACGTCCACTTAGAATGATATATATATATACTAATTATCATAAAAACAGTTATCACATCAGATTAATGAAAAAAGTATAATAAAAAACAATTACGTAGGAATAAATGTTGGTTTGATTTATTTGCTAACCACCGATTATAATCGGCATATTTTGGCGATTAGTCGCCGATTAGTCACCGACTGTAAAATATATATATATATATGCAGATGTAAATTGAATAAACATAGCCTTATCAAGTGCAACAAAATCAATAAACTTAATAAATGGCGGATACATTTATTGTACAAATAAACGGTAGGGTCGCCAAGAGTATGGACAGAGTGGATCCTTGATGAGTTGAATTATTTATGGAGTCCCCAAGCTATGGTGACATCGCGTGCGGTAAGATGAACGCCGGATATTTGTAATCATTTCTGACAATGATAATTTATTATATCAAATAATGGTTGTTCGTGCATCGAGCACTTTTAAAGAAATTCAGTAGCGCAGCTTATTTTTGTTCAAAAACATTGTGTAAAATATTAAGGACAGACTGTATTTTATTGCATACAGAACTTCAACGTAATGTATTGTATTTGATATATTCTTACAACCCTTTCTATTGTCATACAGTCTTTAATAAAAATAAGGCTTAGAGCAATTAAAATAAATTCATCAATATATCCTAAAAATGTATGCAAACCCCCTGGTCACCGTACAGAAAAGGGTTGTGACAGATGCTATCCCGGAGCCCGTTGTACAACATTACATAATTTCAGCAAACAGCAGCTATGTCTTGAGGCGAAATTCATTACCGTCTCCGCCAAAATTGCCAGAATAAGGCATTACACGGACTTTACTCAAATTTAATCCTGGGGTTAACGGGCACTCCTAATTGGAGACCTTGTTTGTGGTAATAGTATAAAGGGTATTGTACAGTGTTCTTCTTTTACTCTAATAAATCGCTTGTCTATATGTCCACATTTACATCTATCTACAGAGGGATATTAAAGCTACTTACTGTCAAAGCTACAATGTGTTAAAAATATTTACTACGGCGTAGCGCAATTTGTGTATGAATATTTATGTACGCTTGTTTGTTACATATTATATTGTATTGTATTTATTTTTTATTTCAGAAAATTACTTTAGTGAGTACATTATAAATATTTATATAAGAATTATATTTAAAGTATATCTAATATTAATTTTTAATTCCCGAAGTTTCGATAGCCTTGCTGCATTATGGGTGTGCATTAAAAATAAAATTAAACGCGAAAATATCCATAAAATTAGTTTTATTTTATCATATACAATATTAAAAACTATAATAATAATAAAAAAACTAAAACTAGAAACTTAATTATCATACAGTCCTACTACCCGCAGTATCGTACCAAGAACGCTGGCTGCGTTTCCCCGCTGAATGGCTATACTTAGCCTTTGAGCGAGAAAAGAACCAGTCCTCTTATCACCAACAGCAACGACCAGCCGCGGATGAAGTTCCCTTAGGAAGTTTTATTTCAATGTGTAATATTAGGGTGAATATAAAAAAATCACTTTACTAATGGTGAAGAATAATAGACCACTGCAGTCGTGTTCTTTATTCCTTAATCATTATTATTTATTATTATGAACTTATTAAAGAGCTCTCATATTGTAAAGAAAATGTTGTAATTTCAGATGATAAGGAAAATATTCGGGTTTCGTCACTTCAGCAGAATAGTATAATATGAACCGATCCGATGATATGATGATAATAACGCTTTTTTTTAATAACATTTAAGTAGTTTCTAATCTTTAAATCTCATTGATAACCCAATGAAACAGAGCATTGAAGTAGCATCTACATCATTATCAGTTTTGCATTCCCATTACTTTTCTTGAGTTCTTCCTACTCGTAATGTGATTATTAATTATAAAGTACGTGAGGGTTATACGATCATCCGGTTAATATATTTTTCGAAGGTTTCCTAATTATTTCCAAGGGTTGTTTGCTATTTTTTTCTAAATATATTAGTTATACTTATAGTATACGACTTTGTGTTTTTGAGTCTGTTCTCCTCGTAGTTTTGGTTTTAAGGGCTAAAATAAAACCTGCGGTTGCCATCCTGTTTGCCGAACGTAGCAACCGCGGCAAATATCCCTTCTATGACACAATCTAAGGGGGAGGCCTATGTTTTTTTTATAGGAGAGGGGGCAAACGAGCATGCGGCTCACCTGATGGTAAGTGACTACCGCCGCCCATGAACAACTGCAACACCAAAGGGAATCACAGATGCGTTGCCGGCCTTTTAAAAAGGAGTAGGCTTTTTTCTTGAAGGTCCCTAAGTCGTATCGGTCCGGAAAAATCGCTGGTGGTAATCGATTCCACAAGGAAGTTGACTTTTATAGGCTGTAATGGCTGGATGGATGATACCATAATGATGATGATATTATACATCTACTCAAAAACAGCTCTATCTGGAGTAAGCGATGTTTTTCTTTCAATTTGAATTCGTTTTCCTGTTCTTGTTTTACACGCTTGTATTCAAGCCTTTTTGCTGCATTTCTCGTAGGCCTTTTCAAGCATGGGCTGGGTGGTTATAACTTTGGAAGATTTGTCTATATCCACCAATTTGGGCAGGTGCTTTATAAATACCGCGGTATAGTGGTGGTAATACAGCTCTATAATGTCTGTAAAAATTGAGTGTAGCATATTGGGTGGATATTTGCTATCATTCGATTAATAGAACCTCGTCCATTATATCAGCAGAGTTCACCCAGTGCAGATAATGTTGGCATTTAGAGATAAAGTTCACGTTCATTATACTCTACTTACTATATACTTTATACTCGTTTATTTTACAATATTTCGTAGAGTCTCCTTCTTGTCGTGTGAGTGTTTTCGAATCTGTGTCGGGTCGCTTCACGAAAAGCTTTCTGTACTGAACTTCCATATTGAAGTCAAAGAATACGTATATTATTTAGAACCGAATTTTTAAAGTTTGTTAAAACAAAAATCAGTTTAATGAATTTTTTACAATGACTAAGTATTTGTATTCTAAAACCTAATATTATAGGATCAACTACAGATATTTAAAATGAAAATTAACTCTATACAACATAAAGGCCATAAAGCGTCTGTACAAACGATTCATAAATGTAAGTAGCGACATCTAGTGGGGGCGCGCGACATCACAACACCGAAACTATTAACATGTCAATAACAATTTGCTGAATTGCATTTATGTTGTTATAAATGAGCTGAGCAGTAAGTGTGGGTAAGGGTTGAAAATAGGGTTGATGCGGACTTGCAAGTGTATAAGTTTTTGTTTCATTTAACTTTCTTATCGTTTTTGGCTTTACATATTTTCTAACTTTTTGCCTTAATTGAAATCTTTTGGAACCTGAAATTATTAAACTCTATTGTGGCCTGTCAACATACATCGTATTTGCAATAATAATCTCAATGTAAATCCAGAGATAAATACATTTCACAGTGTGAAATATGTTGCCAGTGTGTGTGTATCCATTCAATTACAATATGGATGTCTTCAAGGCAAGAGTGAATAGGCTTTTGTTAAATCAGTGCGCTTCGCCATCTTAGGCTATATCGCCACTCACATCAGGTGGGATTGTTAGAATAATAAAAAATGAAATATGGCAGTTAACAAGAGATTGCTAAATTATTTTAGTACTAGATTAAAATTAAACATGTTATTAAATTAGCTATGAATCGAAATGGTGTCAAAAAAGATTGATGAGTTATTAATGAGACTAGAGAATGTTTTCATTTAATCGATGTTGATAAGAATTATAACGAGTGTATTTACCTAAATGTAAATACACTCAGTAGTTGATCTCCAGCACTTAGGTGCATGTGGAACGCTGGAAGGCAGTGTTGCTCAGCTTATGAGTTCTTTCACAGAAATTTCGCGAATGAAGCAGAATCTTTAGAAACTACAAATTTGAAAAATCTGTATTTACTTTAGAGTTTAGCCAAATTATTATTTAAATGAGAATTTAAAAAGTAGATAATATAGCTATGATGGCAGCCCTATCACATGTAATGTTTTGATGCGACCCTGTCAAGTTTAAACAGTCCCTAAGTCAAGGGTCGAGCCTTGTGTCCCGGGACGAGTCGAGACCATCCGGGAAATTGATAATTTTCATTTTGTCCGCAATATCCTAACCGTTACATTAGTTATTCATTAAACTCGAGATATGATCCGGGTTCGCCTTCGTAATTAATATTTATATGCATTGTCCCTTTTGTCTCACATTTTAAATTAATTTGATACCTTTTAGGATTGAGTAAGCAGTGAATAATAATAATCGTCCAGAGAGATGGATGATTAGTTTTTGACTATGCAGTACAAGTTTGTTGTTATTCTCCAAAGTACAAAATGAAAACATTTTAATAGCCTATCTAAAGTAAATTAACTCGGCCATATTATGCTAGGCAAGCGAGTTGGTTGGTGAGAGCAGAACCAAACAAGTCTTTTGGAATATGGCGTTTTGGCTGTTGACAAAATCTCATTCGTTAGCGGAGTAAACCGCGTGCGGTTGGCCCAGATAAAAAAAAATGTTTGTACATCTCTTTTACACAATACAATAGATAATTCAAGCCGTAGAAGTCCAGCACTACTGGACTTGGGCCCTCTTGTTATGATGACGATGCTGCTCGTCACCGGCCTGAATTTTAAAAGTCTGGCGTAAGAAGAAACAGAAGTTTTCTTTTATTCAATATAGATTTTATATATCAACTTATTGAGTCACTCTTTTGACTCAGTGGGACTTTAAAAAAATACGGTTGACTCTACAGACCTGCCCTGGAACTTCCCGCTAAATTTAAATACAAAGCGCTCCAAATCCCACCTATTATGATAAACATCATAATATTAATTCACGCCATAATATGTCGTAATTTATTACGTCAAAAACGATCCGAGAAGAAATTTCAAGGTTATTTGAAAAAAAAAATACTTTTTTCGCAATTTTTCGTTTTCGATTTCTCTTTAACGCATCAGCCGATTTTGATGTGGCTTGCAGCTATCGACGGCGCTTTTCGTGTTTAAGAGCTGATTAGATTTTAGAATTGATCCTTACATCTGTTTAAAAGTGATTTAAAAAAAAATTTGACTTTTGAAAATTTTATTTTTGAAATTTTTCAAAATCTTCGGTTCCGAATCGATTCAAACGGTGTACAAAATCTATGTTTGGTAAAGCCCTTTTGAATGCCGCCAAGTTCGTTCAAATCGGGCAAGGCATTCAAAAGTTATAAAAGGGTTACATACATCCATAAACATACACACACACACACACACACACACACACACACACACACACACACACACACACACACGCGCACACACGCACAGACAGACATAGTGATATCCTTGTAGGAATAGTCAGAATAGCTTCCTAGGACCTCAAAATGTGGAGATCTGATGAAACCTCGATTTTCGAAAACTGGGGTAAAACCAATAACTTCCCCATTTTTTGAAAATCATTGATTTTCATAGCAGGAAGTTAAAAAAATAACAGCTTACAGTCATGTATGTATACAATTAAAAACATAACAAATTGGAAATAGCTTGGTAGCAATCATCTCATTTCCAGGGGTTATTATCATCCATAAATTCCTTAATATTATAATAACCCTTTTTATACAAACTTGGTTTAATAATGTTTTTGAACTTTGAGCAGGTCAAAAAGCTATTGGTAAATCCAATTGTACATGCCCTAAGAGCACACAAGTTTTCACTAATAACCTTATTATTATACTTCCAATTTTCCAATAATTTTATGTCAAACTTCAATTTTAAATAATATTAAACTGCGCTTCGTTTAAATTAATACCAACTAATATTTCAGCCAATAGCGTAACAACAAAGTACATAAAATTAACATCAGCCACTAATGAATTTAGCCAATTATTACATCTATGTGTTAAAAATATTATTTTGTGCGGTTTAATAAAAATAACACTTCAGAAGATTTAACGGCAAACAATTTAATTAATATGATAATTTTCAAACACTATTTGAGCATAAAATATTTTTGGATATAAGTTTAATTTTATAGCAAATATTTGTTACAATCCTCATTTTTAGACATGTGAAGCCTAAATTTTAATGTTTTAAATCAAAAGAATATATTTATTCACATTTATTGATGTTTTTAAAGAATGTTTTCTTTCGAATAAAATAACTTTGTAAGCCGCCATTTACTCCATTCAATTGGTAAAGTCATTTTACCGAACGAAAATTGATCGACTCTCACGGTGGTACGTAAAGAAGACGACACTAAAGAAGACACTAGATGGCATAAATACGGCTAATATAAATCAGGAACGTCGTGGATGGTTTTGAATGGACTGGAATATGATAATTATATTCAATATGGTTAATTTTATTTGTTTAACAAATTTTTTAATTTTTTTAACTATTTCAACAGTTAAAATATATATTAACCATCTTTACTATATAGTATATTATCTATGGCCCGGAGTGAGCAAAGCAAAGTGTATTTAGTAAAATAACACAAAAAATAACAAACTAGGCACATCTAGTTCTCCTCGTCGAGGAGTTCCAGTAGCAGTCATCAAAGTACACTTTCAAGTCACTCGGTTAAGTCCTGAGGTAAGGTCTATTCATAACTAACAAATCCAGCACATCTAGTTCCCCTCGTCGATGAGTTCCAGTGGCAG
The DNA here is from genome assembly GCA_963668995.1 of Parnassius mnemosyne. Taxonomy (NCBI): domain Eukaryota; kingdom Metazoa; phylum Arthropoda; class Insecta; order Lepidoptera; family Papilionidae; genus Parnassius; species Parnassius mnemosyne. The sequence goes on along the minus strand of CAVLGL010000024.1, from coordinate 30,359,405 downwards.
TCTTCAAAGTACACTTTCAAGTCACGTTATTAAGCCCGGAGGTAAGGTCATTATAACTAAAAAAACGAGGCCAAACTCGGCACATCTAGTTTTCCTCGTCGAGTAGTCCCAGTAGCAAATACCGCCACACCTTCAGGTGTGTAAAGTCCAAGATGTATGTATAAGTAAATTTGTTTATATATAAATCCTGCGTGCTTATTGAGAAACAAAATATTATAATAAAAATCTCTGATTATAAAAATAATAATAATATCTTACCTTGGTCAAGTATGTATCAAATTCGGTTTTTGGAATATTTTGTATTTCTACGGCGATCGATATTTTTCAGCACGGGCCGCTGTAACAAACGACCACTCACGACAGCATTTGATGCTGGAGTAAATAAAGTACTCTGTGGCTGTGGCTCGGAGTGCGGCTTCGGCCTATTTAGTAAAATAAATTAATACAAGGCTGCTAAAACCACCGAAAATTTCGCCTTTTTAGAGCCGAAAAAAATTAATTATAACTAAAAAAACAAAATTAAACTGCCATTTACATTCAATGGCTTCCCACATGATAGATGAAGAGTTTTAAAAATAGATTGAGTTGAACAATTGATATTTTCAAAAGTTATCATGTTTATGCCGCCATGCGGACTTTATAAATCCACACCATATGCCATTAAAACCCCTTTTTTATGTAAAAATAGCAATTAATCTATTTAAAAAAAATATTAATAAGTTCAACAATCATTTATCTTTCCGACAATGTGCTATTTATATCATTTATATGTATATCGAAGTGCTGAAGTATTTTTTTATAGGATAAGGGTGACAAACGAGCACACAGTCCACCTGACGGTAAGTGGTTGCTGTGGCTCATAGACATCTACATCTATCCTCTATTACAAATCAAAATGCAGATGCGTTGTCACCCGTGAGGACTATTATGGAATGCCTCATTTCCAGTAAAAAGGATCTCCGGTTCTCCACTCACCATACGAAACACAGCAGCGTTAAGTTGCTATTTTACGCTGGTATTCTGTGAGAGCGTGCTCCTTCCCCTGTCGAGCCCACCTATTCGTTCTACAACTATACTACTAATATACGAGTAGCTGCAGCATGGCTCTACCACGTAAGAATGAAGTGCTTGTACAGTAGGCCTACGATGGCTATCCGAGTACAGAACCAGATTACGAAACCTTTTTTTGCAGAGAGGTGTAAAACAGGGTGACGTTATATCCCCGAAACTCTTCACCGCTGCATTGGAAGACGTTTTCAAGCTTCTGGACTGGAAAGGATTCGGTATTAACATCAATGGCGAGTACATCACTCACCTTCGATTTGCCGACGATATAGTCCTTGTGGCAGAATCGCTGGAGGACCTAAGCACTATGCTCAATGACCTCAATAGTGTTTCCCAACGGATAGGTTTTAAGATGAACATGGACAAAACAAAGATCATGTTTAACGTCCATGTCACACCTATGCCGGTAAGTTGTTGGGAGCACTAAGCTCGAAGTTGTTGACGAGTATGTTTACCTGGGACTAAATAGTCCGATTAGGTAAGTCCAACTTCAACCGAGAGGTCAATCGACGAATTCAACTCGGTTGGGCAGCATTCGGGAAATTACGGAAAATCTTCTCGTCAGGTATACCTCAAAACTTGAAAACGAGACCAGTGCGTGTTGCCAGTGATGACCTATGGAACTAAGACGTGCTCCTTCACTGCTGGCCGGATAAGGAAGCTCAAGGTCACTCAAGGAGCTATGCTTGGAGTTTCTCTGTGGGATAAACTTAGAAATGAGGATAACCGCAGTAGAATCAGAGTGACCGACATAGCCCAACGGATTAGTAAGCTGAAGTGGCAATGGGCTGATGGGGAAAAAAGGTTCTCGAGTGGCGGCCTCGTACCAGTGGACGAAGTGTAGGGCGTCCTCCCACTAGATGGAGTGACGACCTGGTAAGATATACAGGATATGCAGGAAGTCGATGGATGCAGGTGGCTCAGGACCGTGCTTTGTTGCATTCCTTGGGGGATTTTTATGTTCAGCAGTGGGTTTCTGAAGGGCTGTAATGATGATGATGATAATGTATAATATGATTGCTTGTTACGATTTCATGCGACAAAACGTTGGGATCTTAATTTTTTAGGCCCTATCAGAACATACCTGAGCTCCTCGCGCTTAAGGTATTTAATTTTGTATATTTTCTGGGTTTTTGTTGTAAAGGCGTAAACATCGTCCCAAGAATGAATTACTGAAACGGTGGTTTCGAGTAACTGGTAAGTACTACTAACTTGTGTCTGTCTGTTCCTAGTGTTTACAGAATGAATATTACTTATTTTTGTAAAACTACTTTTATTTTTGTGTACGTAGATACATTTTTATAAATGAGTTAATATATTAATTTCTTTAAATTTTTGTCAGAGCGACTGTTTAAGTTTTAAATCATAGATTGCTCTTATGGCGCTCTTCTGTAAAACAATTATAATTTCAGTGTCCGTCGCGTATCCTCATAGCTAAATACCATACGACATTATGCTAAAGTAAACTAAAGTAAACTACTCTAGCTGTTTCAACACTGGTAAGATTTGTAATCTTTTTTATAGCATATGCTGCAGAACTAAGTCTGCTTGCTAGTTTTCATATATATATGGCCCTCATTGAAGTTTCGCGTCCAAGAAAAAAGGTGATACCGACAAGATTCAGTCCCTCCCCATTTAAAATTACATTAGTATTTAAATGTTTGACATTTGGAGTCATGAACTTCATACATTTCGTTTTAGTGCCATTTAAATACAAATTATTTACATTAAACCAATTTACTAATCTAGATATAGCATTATTTACTTCGTCATATTTTACTAATTATCGTTTTAATTTGAAAATGAATGAAGTCTCATCAGCAAATAATATTATATCATGGTTATCTTCTACTATGTAAGGTAAGTCATTAATATTTATTGATCAAGAATAATTTTTTAAAGTATTGGCGGTACAGAAATAGGTCTAAATTTGACGGGGTCTAATGTACTACCAGATTTAAATAAATATACTACTTTATTATGCTTCATTAATTCATGAAACACACCAGATTCGATATTAATATTAAAATAATAGCTAGTTGAGGTGCGATTGCATCTATTATCAAAATGGATATGGCAAAATGGATATACCATAATACAGGTTTATTTTTTAAAGAGTAGTTCAAATTTTATTCTTAAGTTCAAATATATAAATAATGATATACCGTTGTTGCAGTTTTTGAAAATATGACTAAATAAGGCTTCTACTTTTTACAATTTTTTTTTTTAATTTGCAATGTATATAACTATGGTTGCTTGGGTGGAATCTTATAATTCAATTTTGAAGCTTTTTTTAGTTTGGATGACAATGCATAGTTAGCTATGTGACGTCATTCTAAATCCAATATGGCGGAACACCCAAGATGGCGGACTAGTTATTTTTAATGTATTCCTACAATATGGGTATGCAAGGGCGATTCCTTCCAAGGATGTCATACACCTCAGCCGTCATGCACCCCCCCCCCCCCCTCCGTGACCATGTGTGCTGTAAAGTGCATGAAACGTAGGGAATATAAAATAAGTTAATATACGCGATAAAATCCTTAAAACTAGTTTTATTTAAATGTGTAGTGTTCGCGTAAATACCTATAAGAAATCATAAGCTTGTAATACCAGTTGCTAGACTCCACAGAATTAGTAATTCATTTATGGGGTAATGTATACGCTAAATCCCAGAAAATGTACAAACTTTGTCAATAAACAAGTTTAAATGTTTTATTAAAGAAAAATTGTACAAAAAGAGTTATTATAATATCAAAGAAAAAACTTATTGAAAAAATTCCTGGGTGGGAATCAGGTGATCGCTACCATGCTGGTTCTATTAAAACTCATTTAAAATTTGTGCAAACAAATTTATTGTAAAGAGAAATATGTTGAAAAAAAGGTCCCGCTGGGTTTCTTGCTGGTTCTTCCCAGGACAGAGGTATTTTCTGAACCAGGTGTAAATAAAAAATGACTTTCAATGAGTATTATGTAATAATCTATACTGAATAAAAAATATTCTATCCTATTCTATTTTCGACTATAGTGGTTGCTCAAGTGTGTCGGAAGCTTGGAAGATAATAATGTTTAAATCCGGGTAACATGTTTCATTATCTACGTGAAATCCTCACAAAGAAAAATGTATTTTTGATAGTTATATACAGCCCTGGTTTAATAAGTGTTCCGTTTTGCTGAATTTGCTAAGGTACACTCAAATGGTAAATAATTGGCCAAAGAAACAAGGAAGGAGAACCTATCGTCCCATCTCGATATATGGGTATCGTAAAATGGACTCAATAACGAAATTTCGCTGGTTTTCTATATGTAAATTAATAATATAAGCTCAACCACAACCTTGATGCCATAAGGGATTGGTCGTACAGACATAGTGTTTCGGTTAACCCTTCCAAATGTAAAGTAATGGTTATAGGTAGTAGCAGAATGTTAGCCAAGATTAATAACGATGATCTTTCTCCCGTGTTTACAATGGAACATTGCTGTCATTCTGTAAATTTGTAAAAAATCATGTCTTACATATGGACCATACCTTAAGCCGGTTCAAGTTCCTGAAATAAGCCATAAAGTTACTGCCACCTTACGTTCTCTTTGTCGTCTCAAAAACTTTCTGCCTAAAAAAAAAAACTAAACTTCTACTTATCCAGACTGACATTGCCCATTATTGATTGTGTTACCCAGATAAATATCTTCTCGATAAGTTTGAGCGCCTTATCAACAATTTCATTAGGTTCTTTTTCGGCTTACGTAAGTATGACCATGTTTCCTAGTACCGTTCTAAACTTAAATGGCTTTCTATTCGTCAAAGGCGTAGCTCCCGAATTTTACAAGTACTATAAAAAAAATTAAATGACCCAAATTCTCCTTCTTATCTTAAGGATAACTTTCAGTAATTCTACTCATGAGTTCCCCGTTCCCAAAATAGCCTTAAAATTCGTATTCCCCCACATAAGAGTGGTTTCTTTAATTCCTCTTTTACTGTTATATTATTTTATGTTTCTTAAAAGATTTTGTATAGATAAGTATCCGTTTATATATTTATTCTTTCATTCTTTCCTTTTTATAAAGTAGATATTAACTTTGTTTATTTTAAATATATTTTATTTATTTGCATTTTGTTGTAAGATATAATATTTATTACTTATTTATTAATTTATGAAGTGGTTGTTACACCTGCCATACCTCAAATCATCCAGGGTTGACTGGTAGAGAATGCCATTAGGCATGAAGTCCGCCCTTTATATCACTTATTATAAGGTAGATGTAAAAAAGAATAAATAAATAAATAAATCTCATAAATAACAGACTCAAACTACCAAGATCCGTTACCGAGAGGCATGTCGTATAATAATAGCTAATCTGAGTACATACTGCGTTCGCGATATAAACAGGTGAATGTGCAATATCTTCTAAGAAGAATAAAATTATTTTGTGAAACATAAAATTTTTCTTTTTTATAAATAAAATAACAAATGAAATGAAGATAGAGTTTTAAAATAATTAAAATATATCTTTGCCATCATCACTGCAACCTATTAATCTACTGATGAGCAAAGGTCTACCCTACATACTGCTACAAGGAACGGGGCACATGCAACCATAAAATTCGTGAATGTCTTATCATATCGTCACTTCATTTGTTTTTTTATAAATACTATATAATAAAACTGAAACTTAACAGTGGTAGAGCCACGCGGCAGCTTTCGCTGTCGCACGGATGGGCCGGTTCGAACCGGGGTGGTACCACGACCTCACAGAAAACCAGCGTGAAGTAGAGGTTTACCTCTGCGTTTCTTTGTGAATGCAGGTGGCCGGAGGCCCTTTTTACTGGAAATGAGGTATTCCATCTTAGTCCTCACGGGTGACAACGCATCTACATTTTTATTTGTAATAGAGGATAGATGTAGATGTCTATGGGCCGCAGCAACCACTTACCATCAGTTGGACTGTGTGCTCGTTTGTCACCCTAATCCTATAAAAAATAAATAAAAAAAAACTGAAGATAATAAAAGTACATAATAGGTGCGTTATGGGAGAAATAGACTGATCCCACGTACGCAACGTATGCGATGCAACGCTCCCACGTTGGTGTACACACTTGACCTACGTATATGTAACGTATGCAACGTACGTTTGGCGAACGCGTAGTGTTACTATATATAGTTTGTGGTTTGGCGTTAGACACTCTTGTCACTTCTTAGCAGACGCACGAGTACAAACTTAAAGCATGTTTTCTGATTCTGGGAGTGAGTTTCGGAATGGTTTACTTACTCTGATGTTCATTAATGAATATATTCAAGCCATAAAGGAAAAGAAAAAAGTTAAGGAGCGAAGATATTGGGTACATGAAATAAATAAATCAAGAGAGGAGATTGGAGAATACCATACATTAGTTAAGAAATTGGAAAATGCTAACGAACGATTTTTTATGTACTTTCGTATGACAAAAGTGCAATTTGAGGAGATTCATAAAATTTTTGAAAGTGATATAAACATAAAATACACAGCAGAGAAAGACTCGCAGTGTGTAAAATTAAAAACTATTTTCCAATAACATTTAAAGATATTCAGTTTTTTTTGTGTCTCCTAAAAAAGTAGGACGCAATGAGTTTATCTTGTTATAAATATATTATATACTTTTATAATATATTTATAAGAAGGTGAAGGAAAACATCGTGAGGGAACCTGCATGTCTGAGAAATAAGAAAAAAAATATTTCGAAGACACGTGAAGTTCGCCAACACGCATTGGGGCAACGCGGCGGACATTTCCTTGCCCTAAAACCCACTCAGAAATGAGAGGAGGCCTGTGCCCAGCAGTGGGACGTAAATAGGCTGCAACTTTACTTTTAAATTTAAATACGCATGTCTTGAAAACTGTTAAAGCATGGTATTGAGTATTTCATTTTAAATTGAGATTGATTGATTAATGATGATTTACTTGAGTATGGTTAAAACATCTTCGCAATGGGGTGGAGTGTGAGTCTGAGTGGGTGTGCGACACTGCTGTCATAAGGGTGGTGCCCCCGCCTATAATATTATGATTTTTTTTAAATTGTTAAGTACGTTGTAGAGAAATTTCTCAAACTGTAAAAAATGTCAGGATTTTTCAATGGAAATCAGGTTTTTTCTCCGGTCCTTTAATTTTTTCATCTTGTAACCCTGGTTGCAAGGGTCTATTTGTTTATGATACCCTATATAGTATATTATCTATGGTTTATGACGTGCTACGCGTTATGTACGAACATCCCCTCCACATTCCCACGCTACCCAATCTACACATCGCAGATCGACGTTGCGTCGGACGCGTGTGATTACGTTGCATACGATAAGTGTGTTTCTAATGCATAGTTTTTCATACAAAATCAAGAGTCCAGACGTCATAATGCGTTACATACGTTGCGCACGTGGGACCAGACTGTCTCTACCTTTAAAGGAATGTCCATGTCATAAATTATTTGCGAATACATGCGACAATGTATCGAATGGCTTTCTTAGAACCGGCTTCGAGGCTGTATCTCACACGCGACTCGCTTACTCATTTTACTTTATGTGACACTTTATTAGAACGTTAAGAAGGTATCTCGTTGGATAACAAAAGTGTTATTTGGTTTCTGAGAAGAATTTTTGTCGTATGATTCGATATTTAAATGAATATTCATGTACAATGTTGCGAGCTGTTCGTTATTTATGATGGCAGAGTCCTGTTGACAGAGAACAAAAATTTGCGTTTCATTTTTAAAAATAAATTATCTTTTTACGAGTATTTTTAATAATGAACGCATATTTAAATTAACGTTCGTTCATAATTCTCACTGTAAAGAAGCAGAACTGGATTTGACAAATACGAACACAAAAGTCTTTAATTTAATAACATTGTATTATCTGTATTTTATACAACATTGCCGATGGTGACGGCGTAAGAAAATCGAATCGTCCCGTAGGAGTCGTAGGAGGCGCCAATAGAATATGTCGGAAAGACCTTTTGGATTCGGATAGAATATAGTTATACCACCAACATCTCGCGTAAGCGTAAATGTCACGATTAGGGGAAATAAACACTACAACGGTAAGGGCCCATGTCCAGCAACTTTTTCTGGTTGCTGATGTAGATGTAGGATAAAAGTAAAGTAAAGTTGCAGCCTATTTACGTCCCACTGCTGGGCACAGACCTCCTCTCATTTCTGAGAGGGTTATAAGGCAAGGAAATGTCCGCCGCGATGCCCCAATGCGTGTTGGCACATATCTTCGAAATATTTCTTTTCTTATTTCTCAGAGATGCATGTTTTCCTTCACCGCCGAGCACTTGGTAAATCAGCACTTAAAATTGCAATTAAAAACTTCATTGGTGGCTACCACGGCTCTGATGTAGGATATAAAGACCGTAAATATAAAGGAGTAAGAGAATTCATCCTAGTATTTCGTCCCGAGGATGTCGTGAAAAATGATTATGAGAAATGTCACAAATATGTTAGGACTTCCGATATATTGTAACCATTATTTTACGCCAGACGTAAAATACCAAAACGGCGACGGAGAAAGTGCAAGAGTGGCACTGAGATCATTATTCCGCTTGCCAAGAGTGATGATCTTTTCCTTGGCATAAAATCAACTGATCTTTTTTATTATTATACATCTCCACAAATTTCAGCCATTAAGTTAATTTATGTAAATAAACTACAGTAGTCTGTGCACCGCTGTGTTCCGATATGAACAAGTATAATGATAGGTTGTGAGATCTATGGCTTTCTTTGTTTATAGTTAGCTGCAGGTGTCCATGGTCTGCAGGAGCCACTTACCATCAAGCAGATTGTAAGTTCCCTTGTCACTTGAATTAAAAAAAAAAACTCTAGTGACTAATATGTACTATTTTGTCCCAATGGCTATGATATAGTCGAGTATTGTTAATATTATTTCATTCTAAGTTTGCTGTTTTTTTTTTCACATACACAAGACTTTAAAGCAAAATGATAAAGAATCCAATCGATAAAACAACGTTACTCATCACTACGAAAGTGTTTGTTTAACTCTTCAGGCGATGCACTTATTTGTTGAAGGGCAGAATGTAAACGATTCAAATCATAAGATTAAATAGGCGGCTACCTTTTTCAAGAAGTAAGACTAAAAAAGTATATTTTGGGAAGCATTTATATTCCTAATTTGGTATAGAGTTGAATATATTTTACAATATAATCTTATAAATGGGTCTGGGAAATAAATTATTTATTTTGTAATAATAATTCGAAAACATGTGAAGTTCGCCAACACGAAAACGTATAAATGTGGTCACGTTGCAGATTTATTGTAGTTGCATTACGAATGTATCGGCTTGGCCGGGGTGGGACCATTATTTCACAGAATACTATCATGAATTAGCAGCCTAATGCTGCTGTGTATCGTGTGATGAGTGTAGAGAACCAGAGACACTTTTTACTGGAAACGAGGCATTCCATCTTAGTCATAAGGAGTGACAAATTGACAATGTACTGCATTTTGATTCTTAATCGAAGACAGATTTAGATGTCTATGGGCCACAACATTCATTTACCATCAGTTGGACTGAGTGCTCGCGTGTTACCCTTATTCTAAAAAAAAAGCACTGGTGTAGTTCGCTTGACAAAATGCTCCTCAATCCTTTCAGAAATTAAAGGAAGCCAGTGTCCGGCCGTTCATTCGGAATTCGAAATAGATTAATTTTTAAGATGGATAGGATTACAAAGACTTACAAGGCATAATAAACTGTATTGTCGTATCCAACTGTATTGCCGTATTTGCATACGGCAATACAGTTTATTATGCTTTGTAAGTCTTCTAAGGTACTACGATGTGTGAACAATAAAAAATGCAATGAAAAAGTAATATAAACAACGGCATGGAATATTTTCATGTGAAATATTCTACATACCATCGGCGTATGCACAAAAAATAGTCCCCCGTTCAGATGTAATCGCTTGACACGCGCTGTTGCGAACGAACAATAAAAATATCGGCTATAAAGACAATTGATACGTTATGAGTGGCCGTCCATGTCTGCCGGACGGTTATTTATGGTTAGTGGCCTCATCGACACGGCCCGGGTTCGATACCCGGCCCGTGCAAAAACGGGCCCAACACAACGCCGGGCGTAATATAATGCAAAATGATCGCCGGTAATGTGTGTATGGCGCAAAATATTGCGGTACAAGTGCATCGCTTGGAAAGATGCTCTATTTAGCTGTATTAACTTGGAGCTTTGATCGATTTTCCGAAAATATTTTGATTTTCTATAGGTAGAATAAATCGATTTTTAAACACTGCATGTGCTATAAAATAGTGTGTTCAATCAAGGGAGATTAAAAACAAAACGCACTTTAATAATTTCTTAAATTTACGCAAACACTAGACATACGAACAATAAAAAGGTTTTAACGGATTTTGTCGCATTTAATTTAACTTGTTTTAACTCCCGACGTTTTGTGTGCTTTGCAGTAAGTACCCATGGTCACAGGGAGACAGAGCTGTGTGACGGCTTTTATTTAATAATAATCTTGGTACGATCTACGCACAATGAGGTTATTACCTATATCTTTAAGTCTTGTGGTAGCATCTTTGGGTTTAGTTTTAATTTTATAATTACAGAATACAGCAGGATCCGCCTTATTTATTGTGATTAGGATGAGTTTTAATTTCAAATGCCACACGAATTATACTTAAGAATCAAGGTATATTTGCGAGGATATGTGGTCTATCAAATGTGATATAATAACGGGGCCGTCTAGGATATATGATCACAGACTGCACACTTCCCATAGCGTTGGCGTCAGCGATATGTTCTTTTATGCGGATCTTTAAAAATATTTAGATTTTTCCTATATAATAGAGATCAGATATAAAATCAAGCTTCTATACCCAAGACATACGGCACACGCTCGGGCCGGTTTCACTCGGTCACTGCGACGCAGGCGCGGGACCTTAAGTTTGTTTTCTTGCAATGCTTGCTTGACGTGTCGAAGCTTGGCAATCGATATAAAGATTTTACCACGGTAGCTAATTTTTAAGAATGATGGTGAGATTAAGCGTTGATATATCGGTTATTAAGGGTCTTTTTTCTATGCACAGTAAGACCTATGGTGTTCTTAGGATTTGGAATTCTTAACACATTTGTGGAATTAAGATAGTCTAAGAATGCAGTTACATTTTTTGATGTTAAAGTTGTAAAAGTATCGTATAAGTACCGCTTATAGGACCTGGATTTTACAGGTAAAGCAAAAAGGGTTTTCTCCTCAAAGTCTCCCATGAGTATAAGTGCGAATATGAGAGATACAGGTTAACCAATCACCATACCATCTTGTAGAACTTCATACAAAGATATTCTAGTACGCTATTTCGTAAGTGTTCTGTTGCAACTATTATTTGTGACATTACCACGTATACAAATATGCTCATGGACGTGGCTAGCTATTAGAAATATGAAGTAGAGCATACTGCATCGTAAGTCCCACGTCATCGTCCCACGGTGAGGTTACTTTATAGTCTTGTCATATCAGTTAATGGCAGGCGGCTCTTTGCGGCTGCCGGCGGCGTATATCAGCCGCAATCGCAGCGACATCTCGCGCCTTTGATGCGCAACGAGAAATCTAGTAGAGCATCTAGTATGACAGATCAATGGGCGTTTTGACAATGTTAGCGAAGTTATAATTACAATTGCCGTGTTTATCAATGCGATAAGATTAATGAGTTTTCGTTTAATCGTGAAACTGAGGTTAGGTATAAAAGTTGGGAAGTTTGTAACAATATAACAAAGTATGTAAAGGTTACTTTTATTGTTACTACAAAAATAGTTTTAAACCTTAGAAGGAAGTCAATTCTAAGTTTAAATTGTGCTACAGCCAGGCGAAGGCTTTTCTAATACAGCACAAGTTCACAATACGACAGCTGATATGCGTTGTTATTCCAGAATAGGTGTAGTTGTTACTCCAGAGTAGGTGTAGACAGACTTCAAATGTCTTTGAAATATCTCTATTTCTTTTACATTATCAGAAAAAGGCGTTCCTATCATCGCCGGGTGCGTGGTTAATTAATGATTTGAACTGAAATTAATCACACTGAAATTGTGTCTATGTTAGGGTTGAAACCCAACCTATCGTAGGTTTGCGTGACTCTCATTGGAATCTGGAAAAATGGACTAGTAGCTATTCAATCAACAGATGAATATGCAATTTACAATTACAGTGATGACAACACTGGGGTTGTTTGTGCATGTAGTACTCTAATATGAGGTAAGCGGCGGTTACTTAAGCTCCATCTTATCTTTAATTGCTTATAAATAAGAAATTTCTTATTTATAAGCAATTAAAGAAAATGACAGATAGAATAAACTACAATCGTTTTTATTCAATATAGATTACACTATATAATACTTATTGAAAGTATGTAATTTTTTTACTTTTACTACTGGTTCGAAAACAAACCTCTGTCCTGGGAAGAACTAGTAAGAAACTCAGCAAGACTTATTTTTTAAACAGCTCAATTTACTATATAGTATTTTATACAATTGTTATGAAATCATTTAGAAACAGCATGGTAGCAATCACCTCATTCCCAGGGGTTATTATCAGTCATGTACTCTTTAGTAGTATAATAACCCCTACTGGACAATTTTTGCTTAATAAATAATTTAAACCTTTTGATAGAATGTGTTTTTGTTATTTTGATTTCTAAATTCCAATAAAGCAATTTAATACATTCGCTTGCAAAATTATCGATTTGTATTGTATCCTTCATATCTTCGTTTATATATAGTTTAGGAAACAATATACGAGTATAATTTATTACCCTAAAATAATGTGCGTTTCTCGAATTCCGAAATTGACAACTTTCTAATCAGTTTTCGGTGATAAACGAGCACACAGTCCTGATAGTAAGTGGATGTTGCTTATAGACTGCTATACCTACCCTTAATTAAGAAACAAAATGCGCGCTACTACAGGTTAGGTAGCGCTCGGTCGAGTGAATTACGCGATCGAAGAAGGTAGCGCACGTAGCAACAAACTCAGTCAATCAGTGATTTGTTTATAATCGACGCATATTCCCATAGTACCGTAGGACTTCATTGGAGGTTTTCAGATTCATCGTAAAGCCTGTTCCGAATCTAGTGCTATCTAAGATATTGTTTTTTCATTTTTTTAAAACTATTTGTGTTTCGTGTGAAAGAACCTTTTCAAAACTAAATTTAATAAAATCTTACTTAAGGTCCACAATGAGCCAAGCGCGACTAACCAATCTTTCCATTATATAAATCGAAAAGGACAAGAATATAAATTTTGATAATGTAATAATATATTTTACCTTAAATTTTACCTCCGTATAGTGGCGAATAAGAATATCCACTACCCCACTTACTTCCCGTGGGTGTCGTAAGAGACGACAGAGGGAAACAGAGGCAGAAGATGGGCAGCAGCGTCTTTGTGATAACAGGTAAATAACGATTAAAAACCGAAGTTGCAAATATAATAAAACAAATATAAAAATAAATATTAATATAAAATAAAGATAATATAGCGGTGAATAAACACAATCCTGTCTTCACCGCTAAATGGAGCCCACTCACCCTGGCTCCTACTTTCCGGAATGTATCATTGGAGTACACTGACCACCTTCAGTTGTTAGGGGTTAAATTTTCCCCAAACTTCAACTATAAGCTGTTCATTGAGTTCAGAGCCAAAGCATCCGTAAGGAAACTTGGTGTCCTTGCAAGGGTACCGCGGTACTACACTCCGGTGCAGCTTCTTACCTTATATAAAGCGCAAGTCCGGTCATGCATGGAGTACTGCTGTCAAATATGGGCTGGTGCTGCAAAATGCCACCTGGCAGTGTTGGACTCAGGTGGAGAGACGTGCTAAGAGGCTCGATTTGGTTGAAACCAATTTTGTTAGCCTCGAGCACAGGCGCAGAATAGACACTCTCTCGTAATTCTACAACCAGGCGGTCGGCGGGTCTTCACCTCTTTGTTGTCGCTATTCCACGCATTAGAGCCAAACGGTTTGCTTCGTCTTTTGTAATGCGTACAGCAAAGGAGTGGAATGATTTGCCGGCGTCTTTCCTTCCGAATACAATCTGGGCGTCTTCAAGGCAAGAGTGAATAGGCTTTTGTTACGCTAAGACAGTGCGATTTACTATCTAGAGCTGCATCACCACTTACCACCAGGTGGGATTGTGGTCAAGCACTGGCTTATAATAAGTAAAAAAAAAATTACTCTCACATGGCAACATTTTCAAAGAGCACCCGGCACCCAGTACCCGGCGGCCTCGCTATTCCTGGCTACGGTGGCGACCACGGTAACGGCGGGGCAGGGTGTACTAAGAAGCTCCGGTGGAGGTTCAGTCGCCACCTAGGACGACTCGATTCGGCAATCTATAACGTACTTACACTGATTACTGACCAGTAGATTCTGGAGCTGGAAGAAGTGATAGAAAAGTTACGCTGGTATATTATAGGTAATCATCGAATCCGGCAACTTGTTCTATCACCGGTAGGCCGACAATCTGTCCGATGGAAGTGTGTCAGATTTATCGGCCACAAGTCTCTCGCTAACAACGTTGCAAAGATTGGGAGTGTGTCGACGAAGGTTAGGTACCTTATATTCAGCATCACGAAACGGTATTTGCTGAAGGTCATACAGGTTTACGCACAAACCTCGGCACATCTCGATGAGGAGGTGGAGGAAATGTATGAGAATATCTCTAGAGACATGCGTTCCTCCAAAACCTACAATACGTTGTTAATGGAGGAGAATTTGAACAAATTGGAAAGCATTTGACAGCATACAGTTAACTGAATAGACATATTTCCAAAGGCATGCTTCGGGACTTACACAACTTCAATATAGCTCATATTGAAGTAGCAATTGGGCGAACAAAGGCCCCAAACGCTTTGCCAGAGATCTGTCTGCCAGAAAGAGCCTTTACTGCCGAAACTGAAGACCGAATGTGACAGAATTGTTTCCAAGACACCTGAGATTTGAGTGAGATTGAGATATTCTATGGGCAACTACACACGTCATCGTTGAAAACACATGCAAGTGTGACAAACGACCCAAGAGCAAGTCTTATCCCACACTATTCGGATGATATCCCGGACGTCAGTTTGAGCGAAATTAGAATACTCTCCAGCACCTTAAAAATGGCAAGTACCCGGGTGAGGATAGAGTTACAGCGGAGCTTCTGAAAGCGGGTAGAAAACCGATATTTGAAGTCCTTCAGAAGCTCTTTAGTTCCATACTCCGGAGGCGTGGAGCAGAAATGTCTTAAGATGAACATGGACAAAACAAAGATCATGTGCAACGTTCATGTCTCACCTATGCCAGTAGTTCGTGGGAGCACGAAGCTGGAAGTTGTTGACGAGTATGTTTTCCTGGGACAAATATACCCAGAGACCGTGTGCAAGGGCATTTAGCATCGGAGCCTAAAGCCTTTTATATATATAAGATATAGTATATAAGATTGCGAAAAGGTACATCGGGAAGTAGAAAACTATTGAAGGATGAAAAGGTTTTGTCAGATAGTGAATGTGCTGGAGAATTCGCTAATTTTTTCCAGTCAATATACAGCCAGGAGCCACCTTTGTTGAGCGCGACGGTGGCTGGTGCTGCGGCAGCGGGAGCAGCTGCGGGTGCGTGGGCTCAGCTCGAGCCTCTGCGATCAGTTGATGTTCTGCGTGCGCTGGCGCATCTTCCCTCGAAGCGTTCAGTAGGACCAGATGGCATACCAGCCTTCGTATTTAGGGATTGTTGGACAGTACTAGTGAAACCATTGTTACGCATTTTCAATGTCTGTATACGCTACGTTTTCTGATCAATGGAAACTCACTAGAGTTGTGCCTGTACCGAGAGGTAGTGGGGGATCGACGCCTAGTGACTTCAGACCCGTGGCAGTCTTAAACACTTCAGCGAAAGTGTTCGAGACGGCCATTTACAACTGCCTGTACCCATAGATTAGTGCACAGTTGTCCGACGCGCAGCACGGCTTCCGCTCTAGGCGGGGAATTTTTCTTTTTACTTTTTTTCGTTAATCTATAAACTATGCATGTGTATCTCATTTTTAGCATGAAATAAAAGGCTTATTTATTTTATTTATTTATTTTATACCATACCACTACATGGGTACTACAAGCTCGAAGTCAGAAGAGAAGTCGCTCCCGCTGTGTACGTGTTGAAGGTGATCAGGGGTAGGATACACAGCCCGAGAGTGTTGAAGATGGTGCGACTGAATGCGCCAGATGAAAGCGCGGGGCGTTGGCGGCGGCCGTCGTTACTGGCGGTGCCGCGTGCGCGCACCGCACTGATGCAGCAAGCACCATTCACGCGCGCGCTGCGTGTGATCAACCATATCGGAGCGAACTGATTTATTCTCATGTTCGCTGAGTGAGCTCAG
This sequence comes from Parnassius mnemosyne, assembly GCA_963668995.1. Taxonomy (NCBI): domain Eukaryota; kingdom Metazoa; phylum Arthropoda; class Insecta; order Lepidoptera; family Papilionidae; genus Parnassius; species Parnassius mnemosyne. Next base: position 30,342,933 of record CAVLGL010000024.1, on the reverse strand, counting down.
TAAAATGGCATATCATACTGTATCGTTGGCTACACTGTCGAATAAGGGTACTCATCCTGTAATGATTGTGTATGTTGTATGCGTGTGTAAACAAACAAATAAATAAATATTAATAGTATACATATTTGTAGCACGAATGGGTCGGTTCGACCGGGTAAGGACCAAGCTCTCACAGAATACGAGCGTGAAATAGCAGCTTAATGCTGTTTAAATGTGTTTCGTATGGTGAGTGTAGAGAGCCGGAGACCCATTTTACTGGAAAAAAGGCATTCTAAATTAGTCCTTACGGCTGTCAACGCATCTGGATTTTAATTTGCAAACGAAGATAGATGTAGATGTCTATGGGCCACAGCAACCACTTACCATCAGGTGGACTGTGTGTTCGCTTGTCATTCTTATTTAAAAAAATTACATTAATAATAGTATAATTTAAAATTAAAAATTTTGTACAGCCGACTTCAATATAAGTTATTTAAGAATAACTTAAAAACTATTGGTCTGACCTTGATCAAATTCATATGGGACCACACGAGAAGTACCAGCTTTCAAATAAAAAAGAATCATCGAAATCGGTTCACCCAGAAAAAAGTTCTGAGGTAACACACATAAAAAAAAAAACGAAAAAAAAAACATACAGTCGAATTGAGTACCGGCTCCTTTTTGGAAGTCGGCAGAAAAAAGTTAAAGGTCGCTCAGCGAGCTATGGAGAGGTCTATGCTCGAGGTTTCTCTTCGTGATTGTCTTAGAAATGAGGATATTCGCAGTAGAACCAGAGTAACCGTCATAGCCCTACAAATCAGTACGTTGGAGTGGCAATGCGCTGGCCATATAGCTCGAAGAACAAACGAAATAATAAAAAACAACAACAAAAACCAACAAGGTTTTCGAGTGGCAGCCCCGTACATCTAGATGGATTGACGACCTGGTAACACATGCAGGAAGTCGATGGATGCGAGACAGGAGACACCCGTCTCAGGACTGTAGCAAAATAAAGTCCGGTAAGCATGTTACAGCAAGCATTTTGTTTTATTCGGGGGGTGCTTGACAGAGAACCCACGCTAGGCCGCCACTGCTACTAATACCCCTGAGGACTAAGATAGAATGCCTAAAGTCCCGTTAACAAAAGGTCTCCGGTTCTCTACATTCACAATACGAAACACAGTAAGTAGCATTTAGCTGTTATTTCACGCTGGTATTCTGTGAGAACGTAGTCTTTCCCAGGTCGAGACGACTTATTCGTGTTACAACCATAGTATAGTCACAGCCTAAGAAGAACAAGTTAGACTGTGTGTGCAGGGTGGCTCTACCACGTTTAAAAATTTTGAAGCAATGTGAAATTAGTTACTGTTGCATCGAGCTCCAAATCTCTTGTTTCAAAATGCTAGTGTAATAGCTAGTGTATAATAGTAATTCACCGCTCCTAAAATTATTTTGTTAGAGGTCAAAATTATGCGGTGTTCCCCAGCGGTCACTAATCCAAGTATTGACCGCGTCCATTGTTGCCTAACTTCGCTGAACGGTTGAGTTCATGCGGTGTATTCAACGTGTCCCTTGTTGCCTGAATTGTATTAATTTTTCATGTTATGTTAAATAATAAAATTATATCATTTGTTAGCAATCGATAAATGTTTGCATTTCAAGGATTTGATCTTCTTATGAACTTTAGTATCGCTCCCTCTGAAATCTAGTATTTATTGGATTAATTATATACTTGTAATACAAATGATAGAATAGTATAAAGTATTTTTTATTGAATAAGGATCATAAAGAATTCAATTCAAGTTATTTTTTTACTTTTAGCATTGCATTGGTTCGAAATAAAAAAACAAAACTCTCTTTCCAGGGAAGAACCAGCACAAAACCTAACAGGACTTCATAAGTAATAGGTAATTATGCATTTATTTACACATCTCATTTAATAAACAGCTTGGAAGCGATCACTAATTTCTGGGGATTATTATCAAAGAAGTACCTGTTCTTTTATATTATAATAACACTTTTTATACAGTCAAACCCGTAGTGATTGAATCTCTTCGATACAGCCTTTCATAATACAAAATCTAATATTATGTATCATATCCTAAAACAAAGGGGTATGTCTTAAGTTTCAACAGTCGAATAGAATAAACGACGAATGACCTCAAGTTTCAAGGAAATTTAGAAGTAAAAGCACATTGTCGATTTCCCATTTGCAGTTGTATTGTTTTTTAAGGCAGTTTCAATTCTATTTCCGTATCTATAAGGACTAGAATGTACGACTCTTTTTGCACAGTATAGGGTGGCAATAAATTACTCGTCGGAATCTAGAAGTGCTCGTATCGGTCGCGACCGATAAAAGTTCTCTTTTACTGGACCGGTTTGTGATATTCCGTTAGTGATGGGGCATACGATTTATCGATTGTAACTTTTTAATATTTTCAACATTTATTTATAGTTTTTTTTTTCGAACAATCGGGGAAAGTATAAATGATTTTTAATAAGTATTTTTATACCCCCTAGGACTACCACTACTACAACCGTGCAGAGGCGGTGTAAGTATATCCACTACCATGGGCCCATCATCACGTGGGTGTTGCAAGAGGTGACAGAGACAAACGGATCGGGAAATGTTCAGCAGCATCTTCCTAATAACGACTTAAAATAAACAACTGCGCTTGCCAACCCGCTTGCCAAGCGTGTCAACTATGGCAAGATTAGTTAATTATTATCCAATAGGAGCACTACAAGGCCCCTTTCCGGGTTTTCTATCTACCGCCTTTTATACCTTTAGCGTGTGCACTCTTGTGCTAACGGGTTTTTTTTTATAGGATAAGGGTGACAAACCAGCACACAGTCCACCTGATGGTAAGTGGTTGCTGCGGCCCATAGACATCTACATCTATCCTCTGTTACAAATCAAAATGTAGATGCGTTGTCACCCGTGAGGACTAAGATGGAATGCCTCATTTCCAGTAAAAAGGGCCTCCGGCCACCTGCACTCACCAAGCGAAACGCAGAGGTAAACCTCTACTTCACGCTGGTTTTCTGTGAGGTCGTGGTACTACCCCGGTTCGGGCCGGCCCATCCGTGCGACAGCAAAAGCTGCCGCGTGGCTCTACCACTGTTAAACACAAGTTCAGAATACAAGAAACCAACCGCATTGCTTAATAAACAAATGACAGAAAATAAAATAGTGTTTCTCCCTTTCAACATTAATATAAAAAAACCCGCGTGTGTCTGTATTCGAAACTTCTATTTACACAACTTTCTATAGTCTAATAAGCTGACCAATTTATTTTTAAGTACCATGATCATGATCGGAAACATTTAAGTCAATGAAAATAGGCAATTAAGCCTAAATAAGATAAGATGTTAAATTGCTTTAAGTGAGCACTTAAACAAAGAAACCGGAAATTAAACTTTTAAATAAAATCCAAAATATGTTTCTTAGTATTTCTCAGACCGCGAACATGAACAATCTGTTTTATTCGATGTTTGAAAATGCGATAATTTTATTTAAATTTGTTTACAAAATATATACCTATTTTAGTATAATTAAATTGTTCGTAAGACCAAGATGCTAAATGATTTATATTACTCGATATTGACTGCGTATATTAATTTGCTTCACTAAAATAGTACAAACACTAGCGGCGCTGCTTTAGTGTTCGATGCACGTTTCGATCAGCTGCCGGCTTTTGTCTGTTTTCTTTTTAATTACCTCCAATAAATACCCTCTCATCGACGTGCCGTTTAAGATAGGGGATCCCATGCCTATGTCTTTGGACACAGACGATCGATTAAGTGTGCTTTATTACGAACTTTCGGTTAATAATGTTGTAACTTTGGTCCACCGTTTGTTATATTGTGTAAATAATATTTATGAGTATGTTAAATGTTTCTTGGCGTTACAATAATGTGATGGTTTATTTTAAAATGTTAACTCTGGTATTCAAATACAATCTCGAGGTTAAACTAAAACATTACAATATGAAAATTTGTATTAAACACTTGGCCGTCTTAGCCGTGTAGTGGCGGTGTAAGAATAATGCCCTGTCAGTGTCGTAAGAGGCGACAGAGGGGAACTAAAATAGAAGATGGACAGCACCGTCTTCCTGATAACAACTTAAAACAATTTAAAAAATAAACTCTTGTTTGTATCGCGCCCACCAAGCAAGCAAGTATGTCAAAATCTGCTCTATGAAGCAATCTATAAAGGCGGTCTAGGTTCAGCAGTGAACTTTTATAGGCTGTAATACAGGGATTACATTTAAATAAAATTAATTTTACGGATTTTATCGTATATTAACTTATTCTATATTCCCGATGTTTCGAGCACTTTCCAGCACCCATGGTCTCGGGGGGACTGAGGTGTATGACGTCCCAATGTCATAATTAACCACGGCTACCTCCAGATTAAAAATTATTATTTTTACGCAGTACTGCGTAGATCGGAACAAAAAAAAAATTAATAATTTTTAATGTGGAGGTAGCCGTGGTTAACGTCGTGCCTACAACTTCCGCTTAGCCATCCCGGGGACAAGTTCGTCTTCAGTAGCAAATAAGCAATTGGCTTTAACAGACACTTTCAAAAGGAAATTGCTTTGGGAAGTTAATGACGCTAAAGCCAGGAAGTACCATTATTTAATAGCAGCAATGATTGCATTAGAAAACGATCCATTGTCCATTGTAGAAAAAACCAGTCACCAGACTCCTGGAACAAGCTTTACCCCGATACAAATTGCCAAACCGTACTTATATTACATAAAATATCATTCCTGATATATATGACAGAATTTATGAGAAAATTAAAAGTTTCAAGAAAACAAGAAAAGAAAATTTCAGTTCCTTTGATATTTCAGTGACTTCCGACATATGGATTTGCTTACACAACAACAAACTAGCTTCCTGAGTTTCACAGCCTGTTGGGTATCTCCTGAATTTAAACTAGAACATGGAGTTCTTTCTTATGTTCACACTCTGGAGAAAATGTAGCAAAAGAGCTTAACGGTGTCCCGAACCGCTGGGACCTTGAGCACAGTAAAATACATTTACTCATTCATGACAGTGGTGCTAACATGGTGAAGGGTGTTCGTTTGGCTGAGTAAGATTCTGCTAGATGATTCATACATTCGTTTCAGAGCGTCGCTCAAAGCCCAGGTTGAAGTGACAACAATGATTGCTTCTGGAAGACGATCAATCCAATCATTCAGGCTTAGCTTATGAAAAACTGCTAGCAATGCAAAAAGAGCTAAATTTACCCGAGCATCAGTTAGTGCAAGATGTCAGCACTAAATGGAATTTCACTTTTCATTTAATGGAGCGTCTGTTAGAACAAAAACAGGCCATATCATTGTTTGTTGCTGATCATGATACACTCACCAATTTGACGGCTCAACAGTGGTGTTTGATGGAGCAATGTATACATTCATTGAAACCTTTTGAAGAAATAACCAAACTAACAAGTTCTGGTCTGTCCTGCTTGTCGGAAGTTATACCACACGTAACTGCTTTAAAAAAAGTATTTAGACAAAGATGAAATTGAGCAAAGAACGACGGATTTACCACACATGCGGGCCTCGTTAAAAGCTGAATTAGATAGTCGTTTTAACTGCTTAAGTCATGACTCTAACTACTTGATTGCTACATATATAAATCCGAGATTCAAAACAAACTACTTGGAAGTGGTTGAAGCTGAAAGAGCTCGGCAGGAAATTCTATTGGAATACTTAAAAATGTCTAGCGAAGAGTCCTACAGACCATCGTCAACACCGGCTAAAAAAAGTGGAGGGCAGGAGATAGAGTCAGCTGTATCTCGCGAAGCTCATTACACGTTCTGGGATTTCTCCAATTAAATAGGAAATGAAAATAATACCAACCAGTCTCATCATGAAGAAAGAAACGCGATTTCATGTGAGATTGATTTGTATCCAAAGTCAGCTCGAATTGCTCGCAATCGTGACCCTTATATTTGGTGGGTAGCTAATGCTGCACAATACCCTAATTTATCGAAGTTTGCCAAAATCTATCTTTCAGCACCCTATAGCAGTGTGTACAGCGAAAGACGTTTCTTCTGAAGCTGGCCTTGTTTATGAAGACAGGCGAAATCGCTTGTTACCTTTCAATGCACGGAAATTAGTATTTTTCCATAATGATTTCTTATATTTACGCGAACACTACACATTGAATAAAACTATTTTTTACGGATTTTATTGCGTTTCATTTACTATTTTTTAATTCCCCCCCGTGACCATGGGTTGTTGTAAAGCACCCGAAACGTCGGGAATTAAAAAATAGTAAATTAAACGCGACAACATCCGTAAAAAATTGTAGTATTTTTCCACCATAATTTGCCCTTAGTGCAGTACGAGTACAAAATTTCTAAGATTTCAAATGAAAATTTTGTGATTATTGATTATATTTGTTAAGTGACATAAATAAAGTACTTAACTAAATTTGTATTTTTTAATACGGTATCCGGCCGGATAATAATTTAGGCCGGATAGGCCGAATACCAGATAGTTACCGGATATCCGTTTCATCTCTATTTTTAACACCAAATTTTCTTTTTTGCCTACCCCACACGCCGGCTATTATGCGGCCAATAAAACGACACGGGCAAATGTAAATCTCACAAAGCACTAAGCCGCGGTCGGTATAGCCATTATAAAAAAATAAAGTGTCCCATCAAAAGGGCAGGGTATTTGGGGCACATTTGTAATTCGGGCGCGATCGCAACGAGTCCCGACGGGTCGGAGCGACGGGTAGGCGTTTGTGTTTTATTGATATTTTAGCGTTGGAATGATTTTCGCAGCGACTGTACGACTCTCTCGGGGTGCGACCGTTAGTATTGATGACTGTACTCTGTGACGGATTTGGAAATTGGAAATTCATTACGGATATATTTCGGGCAGTTGTATTAGGTTTTTTTTAATGAAAATGAAAAATGGTACAGCAGAAAATGAATAATAACTTTAGCACCTTTTATAATCTCTTTCGGCCCGTTACCTGTTAGGCAGTTTAACATCAGATTTAATTTTAAAAAAAGCCTATTCACTCTTGGCTTGAAGACACCCGCACTGTAATCGGATGGAAAAAAAGATGCTGGCAACTTATTCCACTTCTTTATATGTATGCATGATAAACGACGTAGCTAACCGTTTGGTTCGAATGCGTGGTAAGTCAACAACGAAAGGGTAGAGACTGGCCGAACGTCTGGTTGTCCGATGGTGGAAGGGAGAGGGAGGAATTAAATTATGCAATTCCTGCGCACACTCCGAAATGTATCCTGTAGAAAAACGAAATGCTGGCTACTTTGCTCTTGTGTTCGAGGCTGGTAAGATTGGTTTTGACCAAATTCGGGTCACCAATAAGCCTCTTAGCACGCCTTTGCATTGATTCCAAAGCTGCTAGGTGGCATTTTGCAGCACCAGCCTATATATGGCAGCAATACTAAATGCACGACGGGACTTGCGCTTTATATAAAGTAAGCAGCTGTCCCGGCGTGAAACGTCGCCGCACCTTTGCAAGGACTCCCAGCTTCCTTGCAGCTGTTTTGGCTCTAGACTCAATGAACCGCCCATAGTTGAGGTTCGGAGAAAATTCAACCCCTAACAACTGGAGGTAGTCAGTGTACTCCAAGGATACATTCCGGAAAGTAGAAGCCAGGGTGAGGGTTCCTTTAAGCGGTGAAAAGACACACTTGTGCTTTGGAGGCATTGAATCTCACGCATTGCCCCATTCGGAGACTGCTTGTAGTGTGAGATTCACACGCTCTACCATAGCTTCTTTTTTGGACTGGATTTAATCCTGACTTGCCCGAGCACATGGTTGGTATCTCTACACAACTTTGTATTTGTTATTTATTTGTATTTGTTAATCAATAATATAATCCGTTTATCAATAATAATATGCTACGAAAGGAACTTCGTTCCAACCGAGTGTTCCACTACACTCACGCATGTTTTTGTTTTCTAAAGGTTTTCAATATATAATATAAACAATAAAATATAAAATGACACAAGAATTTAGCAAAAATCAAATATTTATTTTTAGTTTGTTACTGATATTTTTTTTGTATAGGAGAGGGGGCAAACGAGCATGCGGCTCACTTGATGGTAAGTGACTACCGCCGCCCATGAACAACTGCAATACCAGGGAGGGAATTGCAGATGCGTTGCCGGCCTTTTAAAAAGGAGTACGCTCTTTTCTTGAAGGTCCCTAAGTCGTATCGGTCCGGAAAAATCGCTGATGGTAATCGATTCCACAAGGAAGTCGTGCGAGGAAGAAAACATCTTCTAAATCGCACAGTGGTGGACGGCAAATCATCCAGATGGTGTGGATGGTATCGGGAGTTCTGCCGCGATATGCGTTCGTGAAATTTGGCGGCTGGGATTAATCCGAACAATTCCTCAGAGCACTCCCCATGGTAGATGCGAAAGAAAATGCAAAGGGATGCAACATCTCTTCGCAGTGTCAATGAATCGAGCCGATCGGAAAGGGCTCGGTCGTCGACGATTCGAGCCGCTCTGCGCTGGATGCGGTCAAGTGGAAGGAGCTGGAACTGGGGAGCCCCTGCCCAGAGATGGGAACAGTATTCCATGTGAGGCCGAACCTGCGCCTTGTAAAGTTGCAGGCGGTGTGCCGGCATGAAATACTGTCCCGCTCTGCTGAGCACGCCAAGCTTTTTAGAGGCCAATTTGGCCTTCTCTTCCAAGTGACCACGAAACTGCATGTCACTCGATATGTCGACTCCGAGGATACCGATACTGGCTGAGGCAAGAAGGGGAGTGCCTTAAAACTGAGGAGATACGACAAAGGGGTTCTTTTTAGCGGTAAACGCGCAAACTTGTGTCTTATGAGGATTAAACTGGGCTAGATTTAGTCGCCCCCAATCCGAGACTTTGTTCAGCAAAGACTCGACTTCAGACACAAGTTTGTTCCGGTACTCGGCGACGTTTTCCCGAGAAATATTGGCACGGCCGGTGTATAGAGCATCACCAATGCTCTCATCCGCATAGCAATGAATGTTACCAGTTAGCAACATATCATTGATATGCAGAAGAAACAGCGTTGGTGATAGCACACAGCCTTGTGGAACACCAGCGTTAATAGGCTTGTAGTCAGAACATGCACCGTCTACAACGACCTTGATGCTCCGATCTGCAAGGAAGCTGGTGATCCAATTGCACAATTTCTCGGGAAGCCCATAGGAAGGGAGCTTCGAAAGAAGCGCTTTGTGCCAAACCCGATCGAAGGCCTTCGCAATGTCCAGACTAACGGCCAACGCCTGCCCCTTGGACTCTACTGCCTCCGCCCATCTATGGGTCAGGTAGACCAGAAGATCACCAGCTGATCGACCCCGACGAAAACCGTATTGGCGGTCACTAATCAGCTGGTGATCCTCAAGGTACCGGATGAGCTGGCAGTTAATAATGGATTCCATTATTTTGGAGAACACGGAGGTGATCGCGATAGGCCTATAGTTGGACGGGTTTGAGCGGTCACCTTTTTAGGGATCGGGTGGACAAAAGCTGTCTTTCATCCTTGGGAGTAAGAGTACCGGAAAAGACGCGTTAGGACCGGTGCCAACTCCGGAACACACGTCCTCAGCACAATTGGGGGGATTCCGTCAGGCCCACTTGACTTCTGGATGTCCAGGGAGAGAAGTGCTTTGCGAACCGAGTAGCACATCCAGCATGGAGCACTCACACCGCGAGATGGTCGGCGGTGTTTTCCCCCCTGTCATCAAGATTCGAGTTGGACGCAAAAAGGGAGCCTAAAAGTCAGCTTTGTCTTTTGCGTCTTGGGCCAGTGAGTCGTCCTCCCTGTGCAGAGATGGTAGTGATGGCTTACAGAAATTCCCTTGGACAGCCTTGGCGAGAGACCAGAATGCACGGGTTCCCGAAGGAATGCGAACTAGTTTCTCGCCAATTCTGCCTATGTGCTCTGACTTTGCCTTGGCAATAACTCTTTTTAAGGACCTGGAGGCGAAGTTATACTTCTTTTTAAGTGTGCTGGTGTTTACATCCCGAGTCGCCGAAGCCGCAGCCCAGGCTTGATAACACTCCTGCTTACTGCGTAATGCAGTCTTACAGGAGCGACCAAACCAAGGCTGAGATCTGCCTCCGATGGGTACCACAGATGATGGAATAAATAGTTCCATTCCCTGTAGCACCACATCAGTGACAGAGTCAGCAACAGCGCTGGGATCATCCGGCGAGAAGAAAACCCGCCCCCATGGGTAGGATGCAAAGAAAGACCGCATTCCGTCCCAATCCGCCGACCTGTAATGCCAAACACGGCGGCAACCTGCAGAACGCAACCGCGAAGGGAGCGTGAGTGGCACCACAATCCGGATCAGACAATGGTCCGAAGAGCCGAGAACCTGATATCCGTCCGGATGAGAGGTCAGCAGAAGGTCCAACAGGGAAGGTGTATGATCCTCCACATCTGGAATCCGCGTAGGCGAAGTAACCAGTTGTGTCAGACCACATGCCAAGGCAAAGTCATAAACAGATCTCCCCGCATGATCGGTTAGACGTGAACCGAGCCATTCGGCATGGTGGGCGTTAAAATCGCCAAGGATCACGATCTCTGCGGATGGGACCTGTTGCAGCAAGGAATCTGTAGCCATTTGGACGTGGTCGATGAGTCGGTCTGTTTTGGCATTACCGTTATGGGACCTATAGAGGCACCCGTAGACGCGCGGATGGTTGTCGCTGTCTACGCGTAGCCAAAGGATGGACAGGTCCGAACCTTCAAGACTGCCGGGACGTCGAGAACAGATGTCCTCTCTGACATACACGCAAACTCCAGCCCGAGGCACAAAGGAGTGCTCCAATTTGTACCTCGGGTAGGAGAGATACGAAATATCAGCCGGAGAGGAAACCTGCGTCTCGGTCAGAAAGAGCAAGGCCGGCTTCGCCGTCTCGACATGGTAGTGGACGGCGTTTAGGTTAGAGTGAAGTCCCCTGATGTTGCAGAAATTCACGGATAGCGTGGCAGGGGTCGCCTTGGTATTGTTGCTCAGTTTGCCTCGAGCAGTTATGTTTTTGAGCGGAATTTTGCCCCCCCCCCCCAGAATACGCGGGGCAGCCTGAGCACCCACGCTCAGGAATGGAATAACATGGTTGTGGATGCTCAGCGAGGGATTCTCCAGGGGTACTGGTACCCTCTTGGGGTAGTCTATCGTGTAATTCCGCTACCATGTTGATGGGGGGGGGGGGGGGGGAATTGGGCCTCCGGCAACCTGCACTCACCAGACGAAACGCAGAAGCAGAGCCTCTACTTCACGCCGGTATTCTGTGAGGTCGTGATACCAACCCGGCTCGAGCCGGCCCATACGTGCAACAGCAAAAACTGCTGGGTGGCTCTACTACCAATGGTGGCTCTACCACCGATAAAATATAGACATGAGATATTTTTGATAACTTTACTTAAAAATAATCTTTTTTAACGAACTTTTTTTACGTAATTTTGATTGTAAAATACACAACGTCGAAATGGAAAAAGAAGCTGTTACAAGCCAATTAAACTGCACTAATGTGTTGGACAGGCACAAACTTACTTAATATTTAATGGTGGGTATAGTTTTAATAAACTACAGCGCAGATACCCATCGCAATAACCTTATATCACATCACTAATTTCTGCTCCACTCATCGATTGGATAAAACCTTAACTGAACGGAAAATTTCACGATATACAATTTTCACTTTAAAGTTTATAAGGGAAATAATATTATAAAATATTATTAAACATAGCATAAAGAAATGGTCAATAATATCAACAGCACAAAAGAAATACTTTTTTTACAACTAATATTATTTTTCTAGTCCGGCTCTGTTTTAAAAACGAGGGACATTTGCTAAACCGCAGTATCACCTCTCCATCAGGAAGTCTGCAAGATTCAAGGTAACAGCCAGAGGGTCGCCTTAAAATACGGATATGATTAGATCAGCTTTTACTGGATATTACTGTTTACGGAGCCGTGAGTGGCGATTTACGGCGATTTTTTCGTTATGACGGTTTTCAATTTACTCGGGTGTATGGGTATATGGATTTTATATGATGCAATAAAAACAGAAACTCATTGCCTAATTATTTTATGCTTGCGGTATGAAACTTAGTTGGTTTTAGAGCGGAAAAATACAAACCATATTTTACAAATCGATAGTAATGATGACTGAGCAGGAATTAATAGTGACACAAGCGTAAAGATACATTTATAGATAGATTTATTTGCAAAAACATTTGTACAACAAAAATTGTGAAAAGCGTATATGCTGGTCATATTAATAATGACTAACTTATTTTACCGATATTACATTACATTTTTTATATAAAACGAGAAGTGTCAAACTTTAGTTGACCTGATGGTAAATGGCTACTTTAATCTATGGACGCTAGCAGTCTACTTCAAACAAAAAAGCATTATCACCTACAGATGCATTGTCACCTCAGAGAACTAAGATGGAATACTCACAGCCTGTAATTATAATGGCGCGTCTCCACCAAAGTTTTGTTGTCAACACATTTGCCAACACGTTTTGGCAACGAATGTTTCTGACAACAAGCGTCTCCATCGAGGGAACAAATGTTGGCAACAAGCGTATTCCTTTGATGTTGCCGCCGAAAATCGAAACATGTTTTGTTGGCAAATGTTGTGTTGACAACAAAACTTTGTTGGAGACGCGGCTTAATGGCTCTCTAGTTTTGAATACAAAAGTGCACTGCTATTTGCTAGGTAGAAAAGTAGACCGAGTAAAATATGATGGTTTGTATCACTTTTAACCTAATGTTATCAGTGATTGTTACATATTAATTTCTATCATGAATCGTTATAAATAATAATTGTATAATTATCGTTTTGTTTTATAATATTATTTTTTAATTATCAAGTATAAAATAGACTAAAAGTCACTGTATTGTCATAATAATTATCATTGTTAATTTTCTGTTTATTTCTTATTTTGAATTTAAGATATTAACTAAGAATATTATATAAGTAATTTCATCTTCTAAACATTCGTTATTAGTTCACTCATCAGTAATATTTATAACAGTGTTTTACTTATTTTCATATTATAAAAGTATTTGGAGTGTACAATTCTTACACATTCAAACTGTTGCCAAGTTCAGTTTTGATAGGTAGTAGGGATAAGCTGCCACCATTGTGTGATATTATAAAAACGATTGCAATAATTATTGAAAGACTATTCTTGTTGTGAACTAGTAAAGTAAACAGGGTATGTACACTTTCTGCGACTGCTGTAATACTATTTAAAATCAGTAGCAACAATAACAACAAATATAATTTTTCTTAATATAATATCTTTTTCATCAGCTTGTAGAAGCCCACTGCTAAACTATATAGACTTCTCCCGTTAAATTGTATAATATATGATAAAAATGTGGTGTGGTGACGGTGTAGAGCATCTATCCCTGCATTTCATCCAAAGAGCCAACTATTGGAAATGCCAGAAAAATATTATGGTTTCCAAAGGATGGTGGTATAGTTATACCACCATCCTTTCCCAATGGTTGATGGTCAAATTTATTTTCCGTTACAGCCTATAAAATGTCCACTGCTGAACACATGGCCCCACGTAGATTGCCTCAAACGGAGTATATTCGCTGTAGATCGCGAGTTGTTAACCCATTTTTTAATTTTTAATTTTTTATTACGAAGATTCTGCTAAATTTCTTTACGTAAGAGGTAAAATACATAGACCTGCCACACCTGCTTATTCTTTCTACAATCTAGATACCAATTTCCAGCAGGAATCGACTTATAAGGGCTGACAAAAGAAGGATAAAATGAAAAGCACTAAGGCAAATTCGTATACATAATGTTTTCCATCTCGATTTAAATAATAGTGACAACTACTTTCGGGATTTGTAACCGCCTATAACTTACAGTATTGAACCTTGGTATGACTCAGGGCCAATTTTTCAATCGACGTATAAAAGCTATTCATTGAATAAAATATTAATAAATACAAATTAAAAATTAAATTTGTATTAATAGAATAGTTTAATTGTTTGACTTTTATATTCAGTGAACATAGATTAATAATAAGTCATCGCGCGCTCTGACTAGATACCGCGCTCCCTGCAAGTAACAGCTCCGTGAGTGCGGCATCTTAATATTGTAGAGTGTATAAGACAATTTGCATGATGCTAGTGTGCGTGAAAAATTGTATATGCCAGCAGCTTAACTATTAACCGATTAATGGGAAAATTTATTTTATGCTATGGCTTAGTAGTTAAGTTCATAGTTATGAATGTATTCCAGAAATACTTAAAAATGAATAGTTTATTAATAACGAATGTATCAATATATTTGTGTATGTTATGTATAGGTTATTTTTCTGAATAAATGACATATAAATGATAAGGCCTCCTTTTTATCTGTTTAATTTTTTTATTTACACGTCTAACTAATATTCACAAATTATTTAAAAAAATAGTTATATATATGGTGTAATCAAAAAAGGGCTTTCTATTCTACGCGTCAATATGAACAACTTTTACTATAGACCTATCTTCCTAATCGCAAGAAAAATCAGGTCTACCATACATTTTGAACAAGTTTATACGAAATTTTGTATGGAATAACTGACTTTGAGATATTTTTTATAGGATCAGGGTGACAAACGAGCACTCAGTCCACCTGATGGTAAGTGGTTGCTGTGGCCCATAGACATATACATCTATCCTCGGTTAAGAATCAAAATGCAGATGCGTTGCAACCCCTGAGGACTAAGATGGAATGCCTCGTTTCCAGTAAAAAGGGTCTCCGGTTCTCTACACTCACCATAGGAAACACAGCAGCGTTAAGCTCCTATTTTACACTGGTATTCTGTGAGAGCGTGGTCCGTCCCCGGTCGAGCTGACCCATTCGTGCTACAACTATACCAGTAATATAGCTGCAGTATGGGTCTATCACGTATAAATTGAAAATTTCGAAGATAATCTCATAGTAAAAAATATTCACGTTGTTCGCGCAACGCTAATTTCAGGAACTAACGCCAGGGGGCGCTCGGCGCGGTGCATTCGTACCGGTTTGACGTTCGCGCGAGAGAGTTATTTCCAATCGGCGGCGGGGTCGAGTCGAACAGTTGCTATAACACTGTGCTATCGAGGGCATGTTTAAGGACGCCCGGGAAACCTCCATTTTGGAGTCGGTTTTGTGAGCAGACGATGACAAATTGTTAGGAAGTTAACATTGACTGCGATCAAAGTCTGAATTGCGTGTTAGGCGCGCCTAATTTACCGCGAATTTGGTTATTCTAATTTGATAGCGTATATAAGTGATTTGACAATATTAATTGCTCGTGCGGCCTTTGATATAGACTGTCATAGGGAAGAAGGAAGAAAGTGACGGTGGATGACTCCGCGGGAGATTACCACATTTTGGAGCAGCCTAGAACTCGGTCGTTGCTGCTCGCCTTTGCTTGCCAAGGCCCCACACACTCACACATCACTGTACACTACTCGCCATCCACTATTACACACACTCACGGCCTGCCCAAGCCTTGGTGCGAAGTTAGCTTCGGAGAATGGTAAGATGTGTTTATAGCTTTCTCCCATATTGTTTATTGTAATTAGGAAATTCCACGTGGCCATATTCTGGCCCCGTCCCTCTGCTGCCCAACGATGGGATTTTTCATGGGCCCTAATCCCCCCAACCCTTGGTTGGGGCAGCTAGGGCCGTGTACACACGTTGACGGGCAGACTCATTCCCTAAGTTATTAAGTACTATTTTGTTACACCTTTAGTTAGTATATAAGACTGGGGAAAAAGTTTCTTTTTATATTGTATACAAATTCAAGACGTTTTTGTTTTAAAGTTTTATTACATTTAATTATAATATATATGAGTCCATTCTGTTCGATAATTTGTTACCATCTTGTAAGTAGTGAAATAATTAAAAATAAACGTTGCTGTAGAATTCTTTGGAATTTGATTTAAAAAATGCGACAAGTAGTTTTATTTGATATATTCAATACCAGAGATTTGAAGGGACATGGATTTAGTCATCCCATTTATAATGGAAAAAAAATTAATAACTTAAATATTAAATCCTCCAGAAAGCTTTCTTTTGAAGAACACAAGCAACAAAAGAAAATAATGACTAAAACTTTTCAACCAGTTTTAAGTACTCAAGCAAATACTGGATTTTTAGGAATGTTAGTGTGTATTGAAAGTCTCAAACAGATAACTAATCTTGTGATCTGGCGTTATCATCATGAAAGACCACTCCTTTTCTGATTATCAATGCCAGACTTTTCTTTTGCTGTTTCTTGCTTGTCTCATTATTTATTGGTAGTAGAGATCCGAATCGATGGTTTTACCCGGCGGTAAAAGCTCATGATAAACTTTCAATACCACCATACACACAGCATCATTTTATTTCGTGTTAATCCAGGTTTCGCTTTAGTCTGTAAACAAAACACATATCACATACAAAAAAAAAAACGTTTCTTCGTCGAAAAAATCATGTCTTCATACAAGAAACGTGATTTTTTTGGGTCCTTTAATATTTTACTTGTTTTCTTTTTTATTTTATGTTGTTATAGCAGCAATATAAGTACACATTCTATGAAAATTCCAAGTATCTACATAATACGGTTCATAAGATACAACCTACTGACAGACAGACGGAACGATAGTGGAGACTTGAGTCCCGTTGATACTCTTTGGGTACGGAACCCTAGTAAATGGCAATTATGTCATTTGAGCAATACTAGAGAAATAAACATTAAATAATATAGAATTAGGTTATATTATAATAAGTTTAATATATTATATTATAAAATATAGTAACAATAAATTCACATATAAAAATCTCAGCCACGGGGAACTTTATTTTTGCATTCGCGGCAACACTGAATAGCGTCATTGATATTTTGTGATTATTTATGGCTCGTGTTATTTTATGTTAAAATTTTGAAATTGTATGATACTTAATGATAGTATGTGATTCCAGTGTCTTTCTTATTTCTTGTAGTATTATTTTTACACGGTTTCAATACGTAAACTGGTATTATATTTCGGATTATGATCAAAATTTAATAAAACATTCGGTACGTTCACCTCACACGTTGCCTGGAACGTGACTGGCTCGGGTACGCCGATTTCGGCGTAGTATTTGTTGCGCATTTTAAATGAGCGCCGGCGGTATCTAGTATCATTAATCTATGTCAGTGAAGTTCTAATTTATTCGACGGATAACTTTAAACTGACGATTGAAAAATCAGCCCTGAGATTGAAGGTAGGCGTGAATACAGTGAATTAAATAGGGGTTATCATAACACAATTTACATATATATAATTTAAAATTTAAACATTTGTACAGCCGACTTCAATATGAGTTATTATGAATAACTCAAAAACTAATGATTTGACCTTGATCAAATTCATATAGGACCACACGAGAAGTACCAGCTTTCAAATAAAAAAGAATCATCCAAATCGGTTCACCCAGTAAAAAGTTATGAGGTAACACACATTAAACAAAACATACAGTCGAATTGAGTACTTTCTCCTTTTTGGAAGTCGGCAGAAAAAAAACAATACTTTTAGAATTTGTGCAAATGTTGGAATATTTGCCCGAATTAAACGCTTTACAAAGTCAGACAGAGAGTCAAACACAAACAAATGCGTCAGTTTACGTCGACGCGAGATTCAATTAATGTCATACATAGGTTTAATACCTTGTGTCTCTTACTCTGTTTTACCCGTTTACAAGCAGAGGTATGAAGATAAATAAATACTTCCGCGAAAACCGATAAACACAATAAATCGCGCCGATATTCGAGATAGGCAGATTCTTGCGTGGAGTTGGTCCTCCGTACCCCGGCGTCACTCCGCAGGGCGCCCTCCCGTCCTTCCAAGTAATTACACCCGCCCTTTGTCTCGCCTCAGCCATAAATACGAACGATATTTATTTCGATAGGTGACAAAGTTATTCTCATGTTATTCTCGTGAGAATTTTAGCTGCTCTCTTTGTATTGGTTGAATCTGTCGAATGTATGAGAATTCTTGTGATCTTATTACTAAAAATACTCAACGTAAAGCTATCGTAGCTCAGAAGCAAAGCGTACGTCGTTACTTTCACAGTAGGAGTAATCCAAGTTCGATCCCTGCCACAACTCAGTGGCGAAGGAAAACGTCGTGAGGAAATCTGTATGACTGTAAAATAAAGTCGGACGGCTCCGTGGCGCAGTGGCTTAGCAATAAGTTGCAGCACCAATGGCGACGGGTTCGAATCCCGCACGGAACAAGTATTTGTATGGCCTACAAATAATTGTTCCGTGTCTGGATGTTTGTCCTTGTGAAATTTATGTATGTAAACTGCCCCCACGATACAGGAGAAAATCCTAGTGTGGAGGTAAAGTTTTTAAAAAAAAAAGTTGAAGATATGCTCATTTAAAGTAAAACAATATAAGTACCACTCCTATACGATCTATATTTGGATTTTTAATTTCGTTCTCAATAAATTTCAGAAATAATGTTAAGCTTATAAATAATTAACGACTTCTTATATTTACTCGCGAGTCATCCTTGGTAGGAATCGGTTTTTTTGCATGGGTTTCTGGTTTATAAAATCTGATATAATGATTGGGACGACCGTGAACAGTTGACATACTGCAGACTTCCCGGAGCGTCGGTGCTTCATATCAGCGATATTATTTCACGCGGGTTTTTATGGATCATTTTGTTGTACTATGTGGGAGAGACCACATTCATTCACATTAATTACTTTAAAAACGATGAAATCTCACGTGCCTCTGCATTTCCGCGACCGAAACGTCTCAGTTCAGAGCAGATGCCTTTCTTCTTTCTGAGAGAGTTATGGCAGCTGGCAATGTTCCGATAAGTGCCTCTATTGTGAGGCAATAGACTCACTTTGAATGTCTCGTTGGTCTAGTCGTAAGCGTACCTACTGATCAAGCGGTTCAGGGTTCGAATCCCGTGTCAGACCAGAATCAGTTGCGGGGTTTTTCTTCCGCCAAATTCTCGGTAGCAGCCTGGTGTTGCGAATTTGGCGGAGGGTCCATGCCTAGAAAAGCGCATAAAACTGTCAGTTCTGCGCCTGATCTTTATTCGGTCGTGTCGGATAGCTGTCCCATCGGACTATGAGAGTTAGGGGAATATAGAGTATACCTGTCCCTGTCCACACGCTCTTGCAATGTATTCTTGTCCTGCTCTGCAATCAAATTGCTATTAAAAACTTCAATAGCGCAAACACTATTGAAATCTGAATGGGAAATATTGCGAAATTCAAAGCAAGCGCATTGTGGTAAGCTGTCAAATAATAATTAACAAAAATATGTAATCAGTCATTGTTGCGTAAAGTTTTTCGACTTGTAACTCGAATGTAGATTATTATTACATGGGCTAATGCAAAAAAAAAAGGTTCGCACTTACCTTTGCTGGGTAGAAAACAAAGCGGCGTAATTAGTCACGTGGGGAGGACGTGGCACTCCTAACAAGTTATTTCACACTGCCATTTCCTAGCTGTGTTTATTATCCCTGCTGTCCCCAACTAATTTATTGGACCCTTAGCGCCCTTTGCTCTTAGATGGATCACCTAATTTAACATTAAGGTGCGCCCTAGCTCCTTGTCGATACACCGTCATAATTTTTACTGTCTCGCTTCTCGGGCCAATAAGCTGTTATGTACTAAATTAAACTATTGTCAGTATAGGTTATTTATTTTTAATTTTTGAACTTTAAAAGAAAGAACAAATATTTCATTTAAAACATTGTTTCTTTATCAAAGAGCAATACGGGCCACCAGCGTATCGGAGGGCTGTAGCCATACGCAGAAGTTCCAATCTGTCAAAAAATCTTATTATTAGAAATGTATTAATTTAAATATCATCATTTACAATTCATAATGTCTGAAAACTTTCATATTTTCTCATGTAGCTACCATCCGGCGTTTATTTTATTTTATTTCGTAATAGTAAATTTTCGAAGAGCGTTTTGGGTTATACATTAATTAAATATCTAACTATATATAAGTGTACAGTTATGTGTATAGTTATATTCTACTGAATAATTGTTAGCTGTTCCTTTAAAGTTAAAATTAAATAAAAACATGCTTGAGTGTCGTGGAACACTCGGTTGGAATGAAGTTCCATTCTTTCTATTCTTTCCTTTCCTTTCTCTTTCTTTATGTTTCTTTCATGGCAAGATAAGAAAAAGTGCGAGAGAGATGGATATTATACCATCTCGCTTCCTTATAACCACCAAGGCCGTCCACACTACGTCAGGAGGGGTCGTGACGGAAAAACTTTTTCTCGCCGAGCCCCCATCCGCCAAATTCGTATCGTCCGATCAGGAACTTCGGTCCAAAATAAAATCATCACCACTACAACCCGCACAAACACTTAGGATATTTGCCACCTTTGTCACGCTTGGCAGTTGGGTTGGTATTCGTGGTAGAGTCATACTGCAGTGTTTCATGGCTGCAGCACGAATGGGTACCGAATCAACCGGGAAAGGAACACGCTCGCACAGAAGATTAGCGTGTTATAGCAGCACAACTGTGTTAAATACATACATGGTTTGTGAATGTTCACTGGGCACTTGTGTTGTGCACACACTGTATCAGCAAACAATTTCTAAAACTTAAAACACCATTTACAAGTTTAGGTAAAAAAGTTTATAATGCGAAAAAAAAATTAACGTCCAACATGCGTCCAACGTATTTATAACTAGTAATGAATATATAACCTCGCTATTAAACTAAAACAAAAGGAGGAAGCAAACTAGTTGATTGTGAATCCAACTTCGCGTCTATCAGGCTAATCTACACTAGCGGCTACGCATAAATCGGTGCACCGGCGTTGCGTAAAGCACTCGATGTCCTACAAGGATGCCCACTCAGTGCGAGATAGTGCGACACCGGCCTTATCTCGTCGGTGACAAATACCGCCCGTACATTGTCCGTTCCGCGAGAAAATACTGCGTGATTCGAAACCGGAGTAATCAGAGCCGCGAGCGCTAACAAGCGACTGTCGGCAGATAATGCTTTGAGGATTGTAGGGATAAACTTAAACATTTTAAATCATTGATCAGTAGATATGTTTATGAATTGATATGTGTTTACAATAATATAATATCATTTACTTATTTACTTATATAAAGTACAATTATTCTTACGTTTTTTTTTCTTTAAAAATACATCAATTTTAGTTTTTTTGAAACAAATTATCATTTGACAATCGAATTATATTCAACATTAACGACCCGCCCTGGAATCGTCTGGGTTGAATCTGTTAATAATATGGGGATTTGGATTTAAGATGATCATCAAAGACCATTTATTTCATCTTATCAATTTATCAATTGAAAAAAATTCCAAGTTTAGCGGATAAAATATTGGCACAGATCATTCCTGTCATCTCTTTGTGTTTCATTACAATCGGTTCAGCCATTTTGAAGATTAGCTCGGACATACAGACAGATCAACCGACAAAATTTTAAAAATAGCCACTCACAATCCATGTTTTAATAGCATGCAAATCATTAATAGCTCTAAGTAAAAGTCAGTTATTACGATATTATAGACAGACACTTCAATTTTATTTAGATGTATAGAATATAATAGATTATACAATTTTTTTTTAAATCTTTGAATATTATTTTCAATCAAAGACACGGTAATTCCCCTTTATTATGTAATCTCTCAGATAAATTAAAAAAACAATACTATACCATCATCATTTCTTCTTCTGCTTCAACAGCTTGCAACAGTCACTTATTGAACATGGGCGCCTCATCCACTGCAATTTGTGGGAGAAGCCTCTATCCAACAGTAGACTTTTGACAGGCTGTAATGAATTAATGAAAATATTCCCGTATTTGCTTACGATATCCACGACGAATTCGACGGTGGATTTATGATATTTTCAACTGCGTATCAGTACCTATCAGTACATATGTATATTTTTCTATAGGATGGGCTGACAAACGAGCACACAGTCCACCTTATGGTATGTGGTTGCTGTGGCCCATAGATATCTACATCTATCCTCATTTGCGAATCAAAATGCAGATGCGTTGTCACCCGTGAGGACTAAGATGGAGTGCCTCTTTTCCAGTAAAAAGGGTCTCCGGTTCTCTACATGCACCATACGAAACACAGCCGCTAATTTACGCTGGTATTCTGTGAGAGCGTGGTCTTTCCCCGGTCGAGCCGACCCATTCGTGCTACAACTATTGTTGGCGACGCGTCTATAAAAACATTTCAATTTATTAGTTAACCGATTACGAATAGCTTCTAAAAGCGAAAATTTCAAGTCATAATATTCTAATAAGAAACGCTTAGTTGAATCTTAAAGAAATGTCGAATTAATAATTTGAAAGTCTTGGGTTCGATTCCCAGGCCGGACTAGTTCGTCGTTTTCTTAGTAATATTTTCTTAATAAATTCGTAAAGGGAATTTTTAAGATATAACTTATGTCTCCGGGTTCAGTTCCCCGGTTGAGACCACCTTTCCAATAATATTGATAATTTAAAGAAATATTAAAATAAAGTTAAAGACCAGGATTTGTTCCCCGGTCGAAGTGATCACTTTGTGAATAAGTGGAATTAATGTAAAATAATTGCATAAGCATTGTCTTATATAAGTTTGATACGTTTTGTATGAAAAATAAAATGTCTATTTTCAATGTTTGGTTCATGAAATATTTTCTTTGTGTTATCTGATAAGAACATGATAACTGATAACAACTTTGATAACTGATAAGAGATTCTTATTGGATACTACCTTGCCGACAATGGGGGTCGTATAGGAATCAGTTACTCATCTTGTGATAATGGACAACAGAGAAATAGGCTAAAACTGCCAACTGCTTTACCGACAACGAGGTGTAGGGTGAAAGTTAGTTGTTCATCTAGCTGCAGATAACAGCAGCGCGCTAATCTGTAGAATTGAAAGTTTAAATAAGTGGAAATTTAAATGTTTGTAAATTTCAGTAATTTATGTAAAATTGACTTGTAAAATGTTTCAGGTTGACTGTATGAGCAAAATAGGTGAATTCTGTGTTGTTTTCATGTATAAATTCTTATGGAATAGTGAAATATTGATAGTTTTGTATGAGAAGTTTAAAAGTGTTTTAAATAGTAAAATATATAGGAAAAATGTAAATTAAACTATTGTATTAGTTAAGATATTTGTATTTTCAAATAAAGAACATTGTTTCAACCTTATATGTTAGATATTTAAGAATTCTAACTTAGTGCATATGTTGTACAATAGGCATATTTTGTTGAATGAATAAAAGGTTAATTGTGATATGAAAATGTAATGTATATCATAGTATAGATATTTTTTTGTGCTATCTTTATAAATAAAATGTATAAATGTATGTCTTATACAAATAAAGATATTGGGCAAACCGTGAGGGAGTGATAGTACAAATTTGATGTAATTAAGTTGCGAAATTGTACAGAGGGCGCGGCTCTCTTTCGAGTATAGCCTTTTTGATACCCCGTTAGACTGATTTTCATGCAAATCGTTAGTAGTCCCAATCAGCCACCGGTACGACATACTCCACCGATCGTCGAGTCCGCATACTCCGAAAGATGTCGAGGTCACCGGCCCTTAGGCAGATTCTTGGCACTCAAGTGCGTTCCGTGCCTTGCGTGCTAAAGTCGCGTACGTGAGTGCTCTCAAGCACTTCCCCCAACCCTTTCGTGACGAAAGGGGTAGGCAGTGCCCCAAAGTGTTGCAGCCAACCTACTCGCTTCCGTCCGTTTCGAACGTCGCGCGTCGCTTGTGTCACTCTGTCACGTTAAGAACGGTAAATAGATAGGCACCACTCAAGCTAACCAACAACAACAAGAATAACTGTAGGATGTCAGGCAAGGGGAGAGGGGAACCCCCCCACCCCCGCGCGTTAGGAAACCCCCGGACCGTCCAGGGGTACTCGATCGACCTCTATGTATCAAGGACCTGTCGAACCCGGAACGTTCGAGGATCGTCATATCCTTCAGTCAAATCCCCAAGATGAAGCCTTCAGCGCCGAAGAAGGATGAACCCGCAACGAGCGCCGCGCTCACGCCCACCGTGTCTGAGAGCACGAGTGGGCTGGAACCGACGCCCCTACCGCAGCGGGCTAGGAAATCGGCACGTAGGCATACACCACCGGAGACAGAAGCATCGCTTTATGAAAAAAGGCAATGCGTTGAATCACCAAGAACATCTGGAGCATCATCGTCATCGTCCTCGGCGGAATCGGAAGAGGATGACAGAGTCCCAACCCGGAAGGAAGCAGTAAGGGCGCATAGATCGCCGCCCAAATCGCCTTCACCACCGAAGCCAACCCCCCCACCCCACCTGGCCGCAGGAGCATGGACGCGACCGAGTTCGAGCAGGGAGGAGAAGAGTCCTACGGTTGGGACTCAACATCCTATGCTATCATAGCGACTACCGGACAAACATCGGCACCTACCAACCCATCGGGCCTTACACAGGACGACGGTCAAAGGCCGTCAACCAGTTATGCTCAACTGGCAGCGATGCCAGCAGTACCGAAACCGACAGCAGAAGCCCCTCAACCCCAACAAGAGGAAGAGAAGGCACGATACCCACCGATCGTAGCGGAGTGCCTCCCGGACTGGACGAAGCACTTCGAAATACTAAACAAAAAATTAGGACACCCACCTAACGCTCGTCCGTTCGGGAAGGGTGTTAGATTCACCCCTCAGAGCCCGGAAGAATTCCGGGCAATACAAAGATACCTGATTGAGCTCACCGAAAAAGTACCAGCGCTGTCTTGGTATTGCTACACCCCGGCGGAGGAGAAACCCACTAAAGTGGGCATCCGGGGGCTGCCAGCGGGCACGGATACCGTCCAAATCACTGAGGCTATCAGGGCAAAGGGATTCCCTATTAATTACGTGAGAGCGATCCCGCCCCGTAGAGGCAGACCTGGGTGCCTCTACTATGCACAGCTGGATCACCTAAGCGTAGAGAACCTAAAGAAGCTATATGCAGTCGACGAACTCCTTTACATGAAAGGAGTAGTCATAGAAGCCTGGCAAGGAAGAGTGGTACCGGCTCAATGCCACCGCTGCCAGGCTTTTGGTCACGCATCGGCTAATTGCCATAGACCCGTAAAATGTGTCCGCTGTGCAGGGGAACACATTGCAAGCAATTGCCCACGGGGTAGAGAGGAACCTCCTACATGCGCAAACTGCGCAAAGAACCATACTGCAAACGACCGACGCTGCCCAGTCCTGAGGAGGATTGCTAGGAAGCAAGGGATTACTCTGCCGGGTCTACTGCTAGAAGCACCGCAGAGAATCCCTCAGAGTCGCCCAAGAGTAGAGATCCAAGAGGACGGATGGGCAACCATTAGGGGGAGAGCGAGGCAAACCACCCCCCCCCCACCCGCAACTGCACCACCTGCACCACCTGTACCTGAAACGGTGGAACCTACAATAGCAACCACCGGGGCGTCTCTACAGCCCCCCGCTAATGACGCTATAGAGGGTCAACCCCCTAAGAAGAAAAAGCGGGGGAAGAAGAAGAAGAAGGTGCAGCCTCCTCCTCAGGCAGCAACCTCTACCCCGACACCTGCAGTAATGATAGCCTCGCAAGCGCAGGTTTTCAAGAGGACAGCTACAGAAGGTAGAGCGCCAGAAAGGGCTCTATCAGAAAATAGAGCCCGCTCTACACATAGAGCGCGCTCTACCTTAAGGAAAGATACCTATACCCAGCCGAGACCAGTACCATCCACAACAACTACAAGACAACCAACCGCCAACTCTGCCACCACGGACGCAATCCTGAGGCTGGTTGGCATTGCCATAGACGTCGGTAGCCAGGTACTGGCAGACATCAGAGCCGGCACCGATCCAATCACGGCAGTGATGAGAGCACTGTCTCTACTACTGGCTCGGCACTACAGAGGCGAGTGATACGAACCTGCGCTTGCTATACTGGAACCCGGACGGTATCCAGTATAAGCTCCATGAACTCCGCACTACAGCTCAACAACAAGACATACACGTAATCTTGCTGGGGGAGACAAAGTTGAGGCCATCTATGCACATTAAGATGCCCAACTACCACATATACAGGAGGGACGAAGTCAATGCTCTAGGAACCGCCTATAGAGGCACGGCGGTTCTAGTGAGAAAGGACATCGTCCACCTAGAGCACCACCTAAACGCAAAACACCCGGCACGATCAACCCGCTGGGTCGTGAACTTTACGATGACGCAGAACGCAATAACTATGACGTTTTAGGTCCCAAAGAACCAACGCACGTTCCAATCGACCACAGGAAAAGTCCGGATGTATTGGACATTGTGCTCGCTAGGAACGTCAACTACCCGGTAGTGGTAGAGGTGCTATACAAACTGAGTTCACAGCACCTCCCGATTCTGATAACCCTTGGCCTCAAGGCAGTGACTACGTTGCCCAGAGCTTTTACTACCAAGATTAAATGGAGGCTCTACCAGCAACACCTGCAGGAGAGGCCTCCAGTACCTACATTGATTACCTCGGCGGACGACGTAGAGGCCGCTGCTGCTAGAATAACACAGAACATCCAAGAAGCCCTCAACGCGGCCTCTACTATCGTCCCTCTAACACATCGTAGAGAAGAGCTGCCACATGAATTACGTGCGCAGCTAAATCATAAAAGAGCGTTGAGGAAGCTCTGGGCACGCACGCGCTACTCACGCATCAAATGCAGATTAAACGCACTGACGGATGAGCTGTCGGTTGCAATACAGGCCTACAGAGGAAGGGCCTGGGAGCGGCGCATATGGATGGCTGAAGATCAGGAAGCGTCGCTCTATCAATTGAACTGACAGCTAACTAAAACCAGACCCCCCGTCTGCCCGCTGACCAACAGCGCGGGCGGGCGTTGTTACGAGGCCAAAGGCAGAGCGGATATCCTAGTCGAGCACTTCGAGGAGCAATTTATGCCGAACCCAGCAAGTGCGGAGTACATGGAGCTTCATGCCCTAAAGGACAGCCGCGTACGGGAGTTCCTGTCGTCGCCCGCGCCACCGCTTGCAGGAGAATGGTTCATCTCCCCCGCTGAAATGCGGAGGACGATTGCCCGCCTGCAACCGAGGAAGGCGCCGGGGCACGACCGGATTACGAACGCTGCACTCCGACAGCTGCCCCATAGAGCCATTGTAGAGCTAGGACGACTCTACAATGGCATACTGCGGACTTCACACTTCCCGGAGGAATGGAAGGAAGGCAAGGTGATAGTTCTGCCGAAACCCGGGAAGGACAGGCGTAGAGCAGTTAGTTACAGACCGATAACGCTGCTACCGCACATAGCCAAATTATTTGAAAGAATTATCTTAAGAAGAATCCGCCCGTGTATCAAACTGCGGGCGGAGCAACACGGATTTAGGAGCGGACACTCCGCAGCAACACAGCTGACCAGAGAGCTGCACCTTCTGGCGGCCGAATATAACCGGGATCGCACATCGTTGTGCGTCTTCCTCGATATCGAGAAGGCGTTCGACAGGGTGTGGCACTCTGGTTTACTCTACAAGATGAAACTACAGACGAGTGTCCCTCCGACTATGCTGCGGCTAGTGGCGTCGTTCCTAGCCGACCGGAGCTTCTACGTCTGTGTCGAAGATGCCGAATCCGCAGTAAAACCCATTAGAGCTGGCGTACCACAGGGCAGCTGTCTTTCACCGATCCTGTACGCGGCTTATACAAACGACATCCCTACACTGGCTGGACATTTTCGAGAATGGGAGGACGACTTGGAGCTGGCGTTATATGCGGACGACAGCGCCTACTTCACCTCGTCCAGAAGCTCCCATCTCGCCGTCGCCAAGATGCAGCGCCTGCTGGACCTGCTGCCATCGTGGCTGGATGAGTGGAGGATGGCTGTGAATGTTGGGAAAACAGCCGCCCTCCTCACCCGCCGCTACCGGAACTTCCCGCCCCCGTTGACGCTTAGAGGCCAGGAGATTGCGTACCAAAAGGCCGTGACTTACCTTGGGTGCCGGATTGACCGGATGTTGCGCATGACCGCGCACGTCGACATCGTCGTCCGCAATGCCAGATGTGCGCGGGCGGCGCTCCGTCCAGTCCTGGCATCCAAACTACCACTGAAAACTAAAATTAAAATATACAAACTATACATTAGGACGAAGATCACCTACGCCGCGCCGGCCTGGTACGCACTCCTGAGCGAACGGCAGAGGCAGCGGCTGCAGGTTCAGCAGAACCTATGTCTACGAACCATCGTCGGTGCAGGTCGCTACGACGTCATCGCGGCTAACCTAAGGATGGAAACTATCAAGGAATTTGTGGCCCGATTAGCGCGCGGTATGTTCGACCGCGCTGATAACGCCCCACATGAACACTTACAAAATTTCGCACCCCTACATGCTCGACCACCGGACGGGCGACCTCTGCCAAGAGAACTCCTCTCTATAGAGATTAGAGAGTCGAGTAATAACCCAAAATGCCGCAGACAGGCCAACTCAGACGCCCGACCGCATTAGCCGCCGGCCATATTGACTTGACGAAACAATTTACCAGATAACCACAGACCGAATTAGGCGTCTTTTTCAGGCTTAGGCCGAATTAGGCGCCTTTTTCAGGAAAAGGCCAAATTATGCAACTTTTTCAGGAGCAGGCCATATTACCCGCCTCCTGAAAAATTTTGGAGGAAAAAATTTTTAGTGACCGGGAAACCAAACCCGCATCACTACAGCAGCCAACAATGCCAGAACGGCTCCCACGACCGGTGCATAGTAATGCACCACGAGGAGATTCCGGGTAATGGGGTTAGCCCCGAGGCCCGAGACCTGCAGTATGCAACAAGTGCATATATGCGGAAGACAGGATAATAAAATGCAAATCGTTCGGGACCAGCTACCAGTATATAATATAATCAAGAAAGAAAAGCATATAGGGAAGTGATAGGAAAAGGATTACTCTCTCACGGAACGGTTTGAAGATAATTACTGTTTTATTCCCAAGGGATCCTTCACCTTTAAAAATAAGTACAGTCCTTCTGGTGTCGCCGGAGCGGCACATATTGAAGAATTAAGGCGTTGGAACCGGGACGACCTCGGAAGACCCGTAATCCCCGTCTGAACCTATTTGAAGAAAAGGGAAGAGGTCGACGCCCTTGTGTGTTACTCCGTTGCGGGGTTCACATACGTTGTTCCCAAACCCAACGTAGGTGTCTTAGGCAGGATTTAGCTCCGTCTTTTTCAATTGCTCCTTCGAGGCCAGATTAAGAAGCGCGTTCCCTTTTTAATTGGTCCTTCAAAGGAAGCCGAGTAACCCCTCTATGTCCTTTTCAACTATACTACTAATATAGCTGCAGCATGGCTCTACCACGTATAACAAATATAATAAATATTTCTCTCATAATGCAAAATGGATAGTATATCTTACGTACAAGCGTGTCCTACGTCAAGTAAAAAATCAAAGTTACAGCCTGTAATACATCCCACTGCTGATTAGAGGCCTCTTCTCATGTTGAGAGGGTCATTTAGCAGTTAGATATTATGGATATATTGCATTTAGTTATGTAGCAATGTTGGCGGACTTCACATGTTCTCGAAATATTTAATTCTTCCGACATGCAGGTATCCTCACGATGTTTTCCTTAACCACTGAGCACGTGATAAATCAGCACTTGATATTTGATTTAAAAATTTCATATGTGCCAGCAAGTATCGAACACGTGTTTCTCGATTACTGTAATATTTACGCCTAGTACTTAGCCCTTGAGTTAATGACCCTTTACATGACTCACGATGAACAATGCATATAAATAGTAATATAATACTATACAGGCAAAGTTGCTGAAGCAACACAAGTTATTTATAAAAATATCTTTTTGTTTTTAAACTATTGGATTTTAGGTTAAGTGGTGGGTGTGTAAGTTTTAGTTAAACTTATTATAAGCCAGTGCTTGCCACAATCCCGCCTCATAGTAAGTGGTGAAGTCGCGCTGTCTTAGCGTAACTGAAGCCTATTAACTTTTGCTATGAAGACGCCCAGATTGTATTCGGACGGAAAGATGGACGTCGCAAATTATTGCACTCTTTTGCTGTGCGCATACAAAAGACGAAGTAAATCATTCTAATGCGTCGACAACAAAGGGGTGCAGACCCGCCGACCGCCGTGTGATTCCTACGCACACTCAGTGAAATGCATCCCATAGTAATACTAAGAGGCTGGCTATTTTGCGCCTGTGCTCGAGGCTGAAAAAAATTGTTTCAACCAAATCAGGGTTATCAATGAGACGTTACTACGTCTCTCCACTGAGTCCAACTTCAGATCATCATTACAGCCCTTCACAAGTCCACTGCTGAACATAGGCCTCCCCCAAAGAATGCCACAAAGCACGGTCCTGAGCCACCTGCATCCATCGACTTCCTGCATGTCTTACCAGGTCGTCACTCCATCTCGTGGGGGGACGCCCTACACTTCGCCTACCGGTACGAGGCTGCCACTCGAGAACCTTTCTTCCCCATCGGTTGTCGGTTCTTCGAGCTATATGGCCGGCCCACTGCCACTTCAGCTTACTAATCCGTTGGGCTATGTCGGTTACTCTGGTTCTACTGCGGATATAGCTCGCTGAGCGACCTTGAGCTTCCTCATACGGCCAGCAGTGAAGGACCACGTCTCAGTTCCGTAAGTCATCACTGGCAACACGCACTGGGTGTACAATTTTTTTTTTCAGGTTTTGAGGTATGTCTGACGAGAAGATGTGTCGTAGCTTCCCGAACGCTGCCCAGCCGAGTTGAATCCGTCGATTGACCTCTCGGTCGAAGTTGGACTTACCTAGTCGGACTATTTGTCCCAGGTAAACATACTCGTCAACAACTTCGAGCTTAGTGCTCCCAACAACTACCGGCATAGGTGTGACATGGACATTGAACATGATCTTTGTTTTGTCCATGTTCATCTTAAGACCTATCCGTTGGGAAACACTATCGAGGTCATTGAGCATAGTGCTTAGGTTCTCCAGCGATTCTGCCATAAGGACTATATCGTCGGCAAATCGAAGGTGAGTGATGTACTCGCCATTGATGTTGATACCGTATCCTTTCCAGTCCAGAAGCTTGAAAACGTCTTCCAATGCAGCGGTGAAGAGTTTCGGGGATATGACGTCACCCTGTCTTACACCTCTCTGCAATTGGATAGGTTTCGTACTCTGATTCTGTACTCGGATAGCCATCGTAGTCCTACTGTACAAGCACTTCAACACTTCGATATACTGACAGTCAACTTGGCACCGCTGAAGGGACTGCAGCACCGCCCAAATTTCAACGGAATCAAAGACTTTCTCATAGTCCACATACGCCAGACATAGTGGCAAATTGTACTCTTCGGACTTCTGTACAATTTGCCGAAGGGTATGTATGTGGTCTATGGTGCTAAAGCCCTTTCGGAAACCGGCTTGTTCGGGAGGCTGGAAGTCGTCAAGTCTGCGCGTGATACAATTCGTAATGACTCTCGAAAACAGCACGTAGACGCGGCTCAGAAGGGAAATCGGTCTGTAGTTCTTCAAGAGAGCGTTGTCACCTTTCTTGAAGAACAAGACCACCGCACTTCTGCTCCACGCCTCCGGTGTAATGCCACCATGGAGGACGGAATTAAAGAGCTTCTGAAGGACTTCAAGTACCGGTCTTCCACCCGCTTTCAGAAGCTCCGCTGTAATTCCATCCTCGCCTGGGGCCTTACCACCTAGCCATTCTAATCTCGCTCAGACTGACGTCCGGGATATCTTCGGAATAGTGTCGGATGAGACTCGCTCTTGGATCGTTACTCACACTTGCGTGTGGCTCCAACGATGACGTGTACAGCTGCCCATAGAACCTCTCAATCTCACTCAAAATCTCAGGTGTCCCGGAAACGATGCTGCCACATTCTGTCTTCAGCTTTGACAGTTGGCTCTTTCTGGCAGACAGATCTCTGGCAAAGACTTTGGAGCCTTGGTTCCGCTCGATCGCTTCTTCAATACGAGCTGTATTGAAGTTGTGTAAGTCCCGCCGCATGCATTTGGAGATCTGTCTGTTCAGATGCCTGTATGCTGTCAAGTCTGTTGAAGAATGTAGCTTCATCTCCTGTCTAACAGCCATGAGATTAAGAGTGTGATCGGAGAGTTTTTGTGTTCTTCTGCGGCGGGTCTTGCAGAACTTAGCTCCGACCGCATGGACAGTTTCCACGAGCTTGTCATTCATATCGTCCACTTCATTGCAGTCTTCTAGGCACTGAAAACGGTTTTGTAACTCGAGCTGAAAGGTTTCGGGACTTTGGAACAGAGCACGAGGGGGACGGAGCGTTGACCTCATTAGACGAGACCTCTCCAACTTAACGTTTAGGTTCAGTGTGCCTCTAATCATTCGGTGATCGCTACCAGTTTTCACCCTCGCGATCACGGAGACATCACTGAACAGTTGTCGTCTGGTCGTCATAATGAAGTCAATCTCATTTTTTGTCGAACCGTCGGGGCTCGACCAGGTCCAGTTCCTGTGGGGCCGCTTCTGGAAGAAAGAGTTCATCATAAAGAGTCCCTCTTTCTCCATGAATTCGGCCAGCTGCTGGCCCCTTGGGTTCCGTTGCCCTATTCCAAATTTCCCTACTTTCAGCTCACCGTTCTCTCTTGTGCCTAGTTTTGCATTGAAGTCTCCCATTAACACCATACATTTCCTCCACCTCCTCATCGGGGTGTGCCGAGGTTGGTGCGTAGACCTGTATGACCTTCAGCGAATACCGTTTGGTGATTCTGAGTATAAGGTAGGACGCAACCCTCGTCGACACACTCCCGATCTTTACAACGTTGTTAACGAGAGACTTGTGGACGATAAATGCGACACCTCCTTGGGACAAATGGTCGTCCTCCCGGTGATAGAGCAAGTTGCCGGATTCGAGGATTACCGTGTCCTCCCCCTCTCTTCGGACTTCGGATAATCCTATAATATGCCAGCGCAACTTGTCTATCTCTTCTTCCAGCTCCACGATCTTTTCGTCAGTCCTCAGGATGCGTGCGTTGTACGTTGCCAGGTCGAGTCGTCTAAGGTGGCAACCGAACCTCCACCGGAGATTCTTAGCACCCCCTGCCCCGCCGTTACCATGGTCGCCACCGTAGCCAGGAATAGCGGGGCCGCCGGGGACTGGGGGCCGTCTCTTTGTTACATTCATAGGGGGGTATTTGCCATAGTTGCCACGCTTGGCGAGCGGGTTGGCAACCGCAGTTTTTTTATTGTAATTTTGACTATTATCAGGAAGATGCTGCTGCCCATCTCCTGCCTGTTTCCCTTTGTCGCCTTTTACGACACCCACGGGAGGATATGGGGTAGTGGATATTCTTGACCGCCACTACACGGCACAGATAACATCATCGTTATTGTAGTTGTAGGATGTGTAATTGAGTATAGTATAGAGACTAGTTTTGTAGTTAGTTTTGGAGTAATAATTAATTCGTTTACACGAATTAATTATCCAACGAGTCAAGGATAAACTAGTAACGGAATACGAGAAGCGCACAGTTCCACCTCAGAGCCAAGACTGTCCTAACGGCGGCCGCTCCATCCGTTTTATACAAGCAAAACGCAGGTGCAATGGTGCAGGTGTGCGGAGCACGTGTTATTTACAAGAATTCTGTCTAGCTACACCGACGCCGCCGCACGTACAATGGTGCACGTGCCGTCACGGTTATATTGACATTCGATTTTTCTTAATCTTTTTTTTCAAGTACTATTTATGCTAGTCCGGAATCACTATTTCCTGTAGCTATATCATTGGACCGGCAAGCGCCCTGCAATGATAGTAAGAACCACTTTTTTTTTACTCTTTTTTTTCAATTCAGTATAGAACAATTACAGACTAGCCATAACGCAAACATGTTACTGTCACAATCACACAAAGGCGTATCGTGAGGGACGTAGTGATATAATAACACCAAAGTATGCAAACCAACAGCAACAAGACACATCCCAGTGCAGCACAGACCAGCCTCCCTGCAACTTCATCTTCCTTTCCTGCACTAGAATAATTACTTCGCTAGAGTGTTGCAACGTCTCTGTATTTTCTAGACGCACAGACACGGCTACCTCTGACTGTCGCACGTCCTCGTGCGGTTGAACAGCATACGGTCTATCAGTTATCACCACCTGCTAACAGATATTAACTCTTGTTAAATATTACAACGGTTGACCATCCCAGACTTCATTTAAGTCATGGACGCGCCGATATGGCTACCTCCAGGCAAACGCACTCCAGCTTTCCGTTCTGCTGCGTTCGTGCCACATTCGCGCTAGCGAGCCGTCGCTTCGTACTGGCGCTAGAATTCTGTCTAGCTACACCGACGCCGCCGCACGTGCAATGGTGCACGTGCCATCATAGTCAATTTTTACTAATGAACGCATGATTCTATAGATATTAATTTCGTTATTAATTAATTAAAATAAATTAGCAGTTTTACTGGTATTTTGTGAGAGCTTGGTCCTATCGGGTTCATACCGACCTAATCGTATTGTAGCTATGTAAAACTGACATAGCTTTTTTGTACGGTAAGTGTGACAAGCAAGCACACAGTCCACCTGATGGTAAGTATCTACTTTGGCCCATAGACATCTACATCTATCCTCGTTTGCGAATCAAAATGAAGATGCGTAGTCAGCCGTGAGGTTTAAGATGGAATGCCTCTTTTACAGTAAAAAGGTACATTCACCATATGAAGCACAGCAGCATTAATGCTGCTATTTTACGCTGGTATTCTGTGAGAGCATGATCCCCCGGTCGAGGCTACCTATTTGTGCCAGTGCAGCATGGCTCTACCGCGTTAAATTAAATAACATCATCATTACATGCCCTTCGCAAGTCGAAAATTATAAAAAATATATTAGTTTCTTGTTGTCCATGGTCAGTCAGGTCCAAAGGGTACGGATAAGAGTATGTGGGGCGGGGGGGGGGGGGGGGGGGGTGTAACAAAACTTATAACGACATCCTCACATTAATTATCTTGTCAAGTACCCATTGCAGAGATTTGCTCATTACCAAACTTTACCAAGATTGTTTGTACTTGTAATTGTTTAGTTTGTTTTTATATCAACGGCCAGTTTCGTTTTTTCTTCGTTTTTGTTTCATCAGTTATTGTATGTAAATAAACATATTTCGTATCTTGTTTTGATAAAAGAGTTGCCTGAAGGGACTACGGGATTAGTATTTTCATGTAGATATTTTAATAGAATCGGCGTTAGTTTGCGGAGATCCAAGATCCTCGCAAAAATTATGTGTATTACCTAGTTATAGTGCGCGGTTGCCATCACCACTATTGCCAACATCGTTTCTCCCAACACCACTACACTAGGAATGACACACAATCGTCAATAATACGACATGTGTTTCACTTCTGTACAAGGCATCATAAGGAGAAATAGATTATATGACGATGGCTTTGACTTTGAGTTTTGAAACAAGATTTTGTAACTTTAAGATTTTAAATGACCGAGGAGAGGAGGTGAATTTTTACACTGTCACCACATAAACATGTATTATGAGCCAGTCGTGGGCGAGATACGGTCTGTGATGTAATTATGAACCTACACTTGGTGACTAATTATAAGTTTGATGTTTTTGTCAAAATCTACACAATGGATTAAATAAGCTCCAAATGGAATTTGTTTTCAGGGGATATTATGTCGAACATTGATAGAAGAAAATACACCTATGAGCTTGCATGCATACTACATGGGCAATAATCAGACTCTATGGCTCTATGTTGAAATTTGGATTTCAAATATCAAGCAACTGATCTCACAACAATTTCCAGATGGGAAATGAATAAGATATACATAATAATACTATATGTTTTATATAAAATTACTTTATGATTAATTAACGTAACACGTAATACTTAAAACATATACCTACATTACATGACGTATTTTCAATGATGAATTAAAATCAGATGCGTTCTCACCCTGAGAACTAAATGCCTCGTTAAGTTCGTGAAGTTTCATAACAATTGGTTTAGTCATTCCGAAGATTAGCCCGGACATACAGACAGACCGCCAGACAAAAATTTTAAAAATGGTCGCTCCTTAAAAGTCGGTTATTTCGATATTACAGACAAACATTTCAATTCTATATACAGGGTTATTTTTCAAAGAGTAGCCAAATTTTAAACTTAAGTTCAAATATATAAATAATGATATACAGTTATTGCAGTTTTTGAAAACAAGAGTAAATAAGGCTTCTATTTTTATTTGAAATCATCCCAAATGTGCAACAACGTTTTTGTCTACCGATCGACCCTTACGAATTTGTGCGTGCATAGTAAAATGAGAAATTAATTATTCTTTACCTATATTACTTATTCTGAACCTTCTCTGTGAATTTGACCGGTTATTGCAAAATAATTCTGTATATAAATATGTAGATACATAACAGAACAATACAATTTTCTATTTTTTTTTTAAATATTTGTAATTCTGTTCGAAACTTTGAATATTAATTTTGAAAAATCTTTGAATATTAATTTTGATTCCAAGATACAAGATAATTCCCTTTCCCATTCTCAGACGAATTAAAAAATAGTACAATATCATCATCATCCTTTCTTATTCTTAAACAGCTTGCAACAGTCAACTGCTGAACACGGGCCTATTCCACTGCAGGGAGGATTTGTCACAATCGACGTGCTTCGCAGGTAGTGTCGTCGACGATCCCTATCAGGTGTCTGGTTACTTTACATTTCGCTTAAATTAGATGATGATCTATGGCCATGGAAATTTCCATAAGTCATCATGTAGCAGTTTATGAGTACCCACTATTTTATATCATACTGTGGTTGTCGTAAGAGGCGACAGAGGGAAATAAAACATAACACATAATGAAATGAAATGAAATGAAGATTTATTTGCTTTGAAAAAGGGGTACATTTAGGTGGTTATTATAAAGTGTAGTTCAGCTTTTTCAGCCATCTATAATAGATGCAAATACATTTTTATAATTAAATTTATTATATTACAATATAAAATTCAATTAAAATATTTATCGTCATGTCATTGTTTACAAATTAGCAACACCAATGCATACAAATTTAAATATAATTAAGATTAAAATTTAATTTAAAATATAACTATATTTTTAATTAAATTTTAATCTATAATTATATTTAAAAATAAATGAAAACTTTGTTACCTTTCCTCTTAAGTTACTACCTGTCGTCATTCACTTTTTTCTTTTTTTTTTCCTTTAATCTCTTATGTTCTTCTATTTATCTTTCTATATTATATTCTGTACTTCCCTTCCGCTATCTTTTAAAATAGTATCCTCTGCCCTAAGGTTGCCTGGAAGAGATCGCTGTTTTAGCGATAAGGCCGCCTGTTGTACAAATGTCCCTTTATATATAAATTTTGTTATATGTTCCTTGGTGTACAATAAAGTATATTTTACTTTACTTTATAACTACTGTTGTGTCACATCATGTCAAATTTAGGTATTCATTCACATTATAAAAACAATGTTCATTTAGCCACCTGTAAAAGGCGCCTTTA
This sequence comes from Parnassius mnemosyne, assembly GCA_963668995.1. NCBI lineage: Eukaryota > Metazoa > Arthropoda > Insecta > Lepidoptera > Papilionidae > Parnassius > Parnassius mnemosyne. The sequence goes on along the minus strand of CAVLGL010000024.1, from coordinate 30,305,403 downwards.
AAATACCTCCACCATATTAATAGGCCTCCACCAAGGAATGCCACAAAGCACGGTCCTCAGCCTCCTGCATGCATCGACTTCCTCCAACGGGACCGGGGACCACCCTACACTTCGCCTACCGGTACGATCCTACCTAGTTGACATTAATAGAAAGTTTTCGCCCTTACCTATCAAAATCACTCAGAAGAAAACTGTGATTATCATCACTGTGGTTATATGACCATATAACCCTATAAGTTCATAAAGTACGCAAAGTTAAATTAGAAGACAAACGATACAGCTGGCAATCGAAAAGTTTTAAAATATTATGTCGTAGCTGCAGTTAAATGTTATCAAATTACGATTTACGGTGATGTTACTCGTATGTCTGTTGAAGCTCGTGTCGCAGTGTTATTTTTTTAATCTTTTGCATCAGGTATTGTTGCGTGAAATATATTGTCAAGTGTCATTCGCGAGAGTGGGTGAGAACAGATTCCGATGGTTTTATTTAAAGGTATGGCTGCGTCTCCATGAATAATGTATAAAAATAGTAATATAATATTATACAGCCAAAGTTGCTGAAGCAACACAAGTTATTTATAAAAATAATAATAATAATTATTATTATTTATTTGATACAGACAACACAGATCCATTACAAAATTAAAATTAAATTTTTTTAAACTATACCTTAAATTTTAATTATAATTATTGGTTAATCAATGATATTATTACATTTTATTAATAAGATTTTAATAAATTTGACCATCTACTAAAAATTTCACTACATGCATACATATTACAAATAATTTTGATGAGTTTATTCTGCGACCCAAAAACAAAACTTCTAAATCGCGCGATACGGTGACGGATCAACGCATCCAAACCAACGATACAAAAATATATTTTTGTCTTTTAGATTAGTGGGTGTTATGTTAAGTCGTGGCAGTATTAGAGCATGCAATTGTTTCACATTGCTCCACAAACTATGCAGTTTGATTTTGAAATTAGATTTTTAACGCGGATCTTAGTTATTTAATTATTACATCATCATTATTGTAATAAATTTACACAAATGAACGCATGATTCTATAGATTTCAATTTCGATATAGTCTCAAATCACGATAGTATACTGCTACGCTTGAACTAGGTACGCATTATTTCAACCTTTTATTGTGTGTTTGGTTTATTAAAGAGTATTTTAACATAATCATTACAGACCCTTCACAAGTCCACTGCCTTTACATATGCATCCCTCACAGATTTTTTTTATAATATAGGATGACAAACGAGCACACAGTCCACGTGATCGTAAGTGGTCGCTGTGGCCCATAGACATCTATCCTCATTTCCTAATCAAAATGCAGATGCGTTGTCACCCGTGAGGACTAAGATGGAATGCTTCTTTTCCAGTAAAAGGGGTCTCCGGTTCTCTACACTCACCATACGAAACGCAGCAGTGTGGCTGCCATTTTACGCCGGTATTCTGTGAGAACGTGGTCTTTCCCCGTTCGAGCCGACCCATTCGTTCTACAACTATACTACTAATATAACTGTAGAATGACTCTACCACGTTTTAAATAAATAAATGCCAATAAACACGTTCCCGAGCCACCAGCATCCATCGACTTTCTGCATGTCTTTCTTACCAGGTCGTCAGTCGTCACTCCATTTAGTGGGGGGCCGTCCCACACTTCGCTTACCGGTACGATAGTTTACGGTTTATTTTAACAACTTATAATGATAAACTACGGCCAGTGAGGGCGGCGTAAGAAAATCCAATATTTTGTTGGGTGGTTGTAAGAGGCGAACATGGCAAATATTAGAAAATTTTTGTAGCTTTAGATAGAGGTATAATCATGTTTACAGCAGGTATAAAATATCAGCGACGAGGAGTAACGTTACAGGTTACAGACGAAATGTCTGAACCTGATTAATCGTCTTGCCGCTTGATGTGCCTAACCATTAAGGCAAATCCTCTCTACAAATATAAATAATGATAATAACAATAATAAACGTTTATTTTTAAACCCAACCAGATGAGAAAACTTTATAGATAACCCAATTAACGTTTATTTCGGACATCATGATCCATATGGGTTAGTAACAATTGAGCTTATAACTAAAGTTAGTAATTGGACAATTCAACATAAAACACAGACAAACAGTCAAAACACACATACAAACAAACATGACACCCACCGCTGCCAGCAAGGTGACTACTTGACTACGTGCAGTCGTATCCATCAAGCAAGCACCGGCGAGTCCCAACGGTCTGCCAACGCGTGCAAGACACTGTTGAGGCCGCCTGAGGTGTGAAGCGCAACGTTTACGCATTATGGCGGCGAAACAATCTACATGAGCCTCAGCAAACATAGCAGAGTAAAGCTCCAGTGAAAGAATCTAGTTTTTGATATTTCAAGATTTTTATAGCACTCATGTTCACGGGGGAATGAAGTATTCAACGTCCCTATTTCGACGTAGTTAACCATGGCTGTCTTCAGCTTAAAATATCATTGGTCCAATCTAAGTAGAAAGAACTTTTAATATCTTGAAATCCTGCAGTGGTATGCATCGGTTGGGGTGTAATTTTATTAACTATCGGATCCCAAGCAAATGTACCAGCCCTTTTTTATTATTAAAAACGTTATTTAAAAAAATACTAGTTTCATTCATATAAGAAATTGTTGAGTAAAGCTAGGTTTAGTGGGTTTTTTAAGCTTCAAAAATCTTTTTAATTTTTTTTAGCGTCTTAAATATTATAATGTCCTCCAGACTGAATTTTTACTTTGGTGGCCAATTTCAACGGAGACTACGCACTACAGGATTACAGAGTACGAGTGTGCAGTGTGCAGTCTCCTAGCCTGATAGAACGGCAATTCGATACGACTGGAGAGAGATCAGGGGGAGGATTAAAGGCTTTAAGTGCTTTCCGTGGCACGTAAGTGAAATACAGGTGCCCAATTCCAGGCTAATTCTGAGAAATGCTTGACAGAACCACTTGATCTACCATGTGATCTCTCTTAATTAATGGTAATTGATTGAATTGTCTCGACCTGGGATTCGAATCCAAGACTACATGACTAATATAGTATTGGATTCGAATCCCAGGTAACGCGTAAACGCTACGTTTACGACCACTAGACCCACGAGGAAGTAGATAGCGTCTTAAATATAAACAAACAAAAAACTACTGAAATTTTCCGCAATGAAAATTCACATTCAACAATGTTGGATGCTAAAATATAGGCAGTTAATATCTATCTTCGAAACTTAGCGCAAAATATATTACTTTATTGTTGTCCACGCAGGTCCAAAGGGTACAGAAAGGAGGGTGGGAGGTGTTGCAAGACTTATAACGACGTCTTCACATTAATTATCTTGCCAAGTACCCGCCGTAGAGATTCCCTCATCACCAATCTTTACCAAGATTGTGTTTACTAGTGTTTGTTTAGTTTGTTTTTATATCAATGATCAGAGACAGACTCTGCTTTTTATTGTATTTTCAACCGACTTCAAAAAGGAGAAGGTTTACAATTCGTCAGAATCTTTAACTTAATTTTTGATTACTCGAAGACGTCTGAACCGATTTGGAAAATTCTTTTTTTTCCTTCCCAGGTGGTCCCATTTAAATTTTATCGAAATCGGTCAAGCGGTTTTAGAAAAATCAACAATAAATTATATTTATATATTTTATTTTAAACTTAAATACTAGTAATGATATTAAACATTACTAATATTCCCTTTAACCACACCTGGTAAGCTTAAAATGCTTGTGTTAGAAGGAGTTCACGACATACATACATAAACACTCACGCCTGTCACCCAGAGGGGTAGGCAGAGACTACGGACTTCCATTTGGCGCGATCCTGACAGACCTCTCTCGCCTCTTTTACATCCATATATCTACGCATACACGCTCGTCGGTTAAGGGTACTCCTAATCTGGCCCATTTTTAATGTATCACCGATTTGGTTGATAAACCTTCGTCTAGGACGTCCCTTCCCGACCCTGCCGTTCACTTCTGCAACATAAATTTGCTTAGTCACTCTTTCCTCGTTCATTCTTTCTACATGACCAAACCACCGAAGCATTCCTTTCTTAATCCTTGTCACAACGTCATCTTGCAAACCACACTTTTCTCTTATCACACTATTTTCACCCTGTCATTTAGATTCAGCCCTAGCATACTCCTTAAGGAACGCATTTCTACAGCATTTATTCTACTCTCATGCTTCTTCTGCCAGACCCAACTTTCACTACCATACATTAAAGTAGGGACTAACACAGCATTATGAATTGCCATACGTGCCTTAGTTGACACATTTTGACTCCTCATATAGCGTGTAGAGCCCCATTCACTCTATTTCCTGCGTTCACTCGTCGTTCTATATCCTTATCATATCTACCATCCCTGCTAAATAAACATCCCAAATATACAAACTCATCCACTTGCTCAATCAACTCCCCTTCTATTCTTATTTCACATAAAGTTTTACTTTCTTCTCTTTCAAAAACCATCACTTTTGTCTTACTTGCGTTCACTTTCATACCCCTTTCTTTCAATGACCAATTCATTAAAGTAACCATCATTTGCAACTCGGCCGCCGACGATGCAAATATGACTTGGTCATCGGCGTACAAAAGGCATTTGACCGTTGACTCACCCATTCTCAACCCACATTCTTCAACTTTCAAAGTTTGCAAACAACTGTCCATAAATAGGTTAAACAGCCACGGGGAAGCCACACATCCCTGTCTGACACCTTTATGAATGCCAAACCAGTCCGAGTAGACCCCGTTGATCCTGACACAAGCACTAGAGTTCCTATAAAGAGACCTTAATGCCTGTATCAAGCCAGCGCTCAACCCAAATGAGTTCAGTGTTTGCCATAACACATTCCTGTCCACTCTGTCATAAGCTTTTTCCAAGTCCATGAACACAAAAAACTTTCTGGTTTTTAGCCAAAAACTTCTCCGCTATCATGCGCATGGAAAAGACTTGATCCGTACACCCCATCCCCTTTCTAAATCCAGCTTGCACATCCCAAATTTTTCCATCAGTTTCTTCCATAACTCTTTCAATTAACACCTTAGCATACAGTTTACTCACAATGCTAAGCAAGCTGATACCACGGTAGTTTTTACAGTCCTGCTGCGACCCCTTTCCCTTATATATTGGGACTATAACGGCTTTGCGCCAGTCTTCCGGTACCCGCTTCAGTTCCCAACATAAATTAAACAAGGTGTACAGCAGGCCTGCAACCACACCCTCACCAGCCCTTAGCATTTCGAGTGATACTCTATCATATCCGGCTGCCTTACCTGCTTTCATGCTTTTCATTGCTTTCATTATTTCATCTACACTTATCTCCCTACCTCTCTCCACTTCTTCCGGAATTTCTATTTCACTTATTTCAGACTTCACTCTTAAACACGCTTTCAAAGTATTCCTTCCATCTCTTTAAATTCGAAACTTCATCATTCAAGATGCAGCCATTCTCTTCTCGTATAGCATTCATTCTAGGCTGCTTTGAATTTCCCCTGGCAGTTCTTACGAGCTTCCAGAACATTTTAATATTTTCCTGGAAGTTATCAGATATCCTTCTATCATTTTTAACTATCCTTTCTTGCTTTTTCCTTTCAACAACTTCTTTTACTCTCTTATTTATACGTTTAAAGTCTGCCTATTTTCTTTCAATCTCATCATTCATACCGCCAGAATTACCAGCTTTAGTTGCTAGTAAATCTAGCCATGCTCTCTTCTTTGCTTCAACTTCCATCCGTACCTCATCATCCCACCACAACGTATTACTTTTCCTTTCATTCGTTCTCTTACTTACACCACATACTTCGGTGACTGCATCCACCAAAACTTTCTTAATATTATTCCATACATTCTTCAATTCTAAATCTTTCATACATAATTCATTCAACCCTCTTATATTTTCCCTCAGTCTGTATTTATATTTCTCTTTCACACCTTCATCTTGTAACCTCTCTATTCTTATACGCTGTAACGCAGTGGTAGACACAGATGTCCGATGCCGCCAATGGTGATTGAACCTAGACCTTAGCCGTCGGCAGCAGCCCGAGCGTCGACACCGCTCCAACTTGAGGGGGCCTTTCGAGGTTATCCACAGTCACTTTCTTGGTTCACCACGATGACAGTCACTTAACTCTATCGTACTATTAACTAGCTTACCGAAGCCACTAACTATCGCGGGGTATAAGGTTACCGCACAAAACACGCCCGGAGTTTCTGGGTCAAAGGTCACTACCGGTTCGCGTGGCAACAGATAGTTCTAAATACGGAGGCCGCACTAGCTTATATTGTCGAATGCACTTATACAGATTCTGAGTCGGACCCAATAAGTCCCGGGAAAGGCTATCCAAACAGGGAATGCGCGTTATAATTCCTAGACAGGATATTTACTAGACGCCCTAACTATTCCGCGGTTCCCGCACAAAATTAACAGCGTGCAAACATTAGCACATCTGGCCGATGACTGACTCGCTTGCGACCCGCGCGCCACTGCCACGCTCGGAAGAACTTCAGACCGGAATCGCGCCGAGCCGAGTGACATCTGGTGTCGATTCCGACAACATTGTTTTGCGCGAACAAACCCCCGTCCCGGACATAAGGATTTAGGTCCGCGAGCAAACCGGTCAGCGGGACAAGGTCGAGACTGCAAGTTGCAAGACCGAATCTACAACCAAACTAGGCCACCTTAGGCAATCCATTAGGTCTTGCAACCCTAATCAACGCCTCAAAGATATCCCTAATGTGGCAAGCCGGAGGGTCAGCCTCCACTGGATGCCCCTCCTGGGCATCGCAGCACTTTAATAAGTCCTGTACTGGACAGAAGTCCGACGACCTCTTTCAAACACCTATCTGTGCCCCTATGATTAGTTCCGCAATCCGACCGGATCAGCTCTGCAAACAGCGACGCTACACGAAGCTGCCCCGACAAATTTTGTGCCAGCAGTTGCTTCAGTGCAGAGCGCACCCACAAATTCCACATGAACGTCGTCTGTGGAGAGCCAAACGAAACGCACAGATAGTCCCTAGTATGAATTTTCAACAAGTAGGCCTAGCCAGGCCACCCACCATAGTATCATTTACTAAAATAGTGCGGCAGCTGATTTCAATCTGGTAATCTCCAAAACTAGCTAGCCTGTTAGGCAAGTAGTCCCATGCTCATATTTCAACTAATTTTTCAAAAGCATCAATGTTCAACTACAGAATTAATTCAACCAAATTAATCACCGATGCGCATAGGTCAACTTGCAAATTAACCAAAACAATAACGTAAGGGACAGCCCTACTTCTTCGCAAAGCAAAATGATTAAACACTATCATAAACATAAACATAATTTTTCAAATAGTGCGCCATTCAATTTCAGATGAATTCAAATTTTCCTTTCAGCAAGCAGACGCAACAATCAAATACAGTGATTAAATATATGTACAAAACACATGCAGTAGCATTTAAAGGAGTAGATTAAATTCAATTCTTTTAATTTAAACCGCTACAAATAGGAAAATTTCGCGGAAAGCCAAAGCATTTTTTAATTTTAATTCAAGTATTTTTTGACTAAGTGCTCGACCAAACCAAATCTAATACCCCTTGACAACGTGATTCAACGCTCCAGGGGGGCCCTAATCTACCCACCACCAAGGGGAGGCCACATGGCGTGAACCCGAGATAAATAGAGCACAACCTTTAACAGTTGCCACTCGGGTTGTATGCCTTCACTGAGGCCGTCGGCAACAGAACATTATGACAAGTGGACTGTTGACGGCTTAAGGCTCAGTGGAGGCGGCCGTGGTGGGAACTAAGGCGGCAGCTAGACAGGGCCGCCTCCATCAAATGGGGAACAGTGGTACACCAGTCGCGGCCACTCAGCTAACGGAAATGAGAAGGGTCCAGCGGACCGATGAGTGGCCGTGAAGTTCCTCTCCACACGCTGAGGGGGGGTGATGACACCCCCGCTCCTGGGGGAATTACCCCCCAACTGCTTGGGGGAGGGGCCCCTTTTAAACTTAGGGGCCTGGTGGCTGGCCGGCGAGCGCCGATTGTCGCCCAGCAGAGGGCGTGGCTGAGCGCCCCCGCCCGTGGGGGTCGAGGGCCTGGCAGAGCCCCGAGAGGAGACGCCGTTCGCACCCAGGCACAAAACGGCATGGTGATTGCCCTGGCAATGCAGACAGGGCCGTCGATGCGGACAGTCTCGCTGGAGGTGCCCAGACATGACCAGCACCAGCGGCGCTCCTTGGCGATAGTTCGCCTCGCAGGAACCGGCTTACCTAATAATTTCGGGCACAACGTTACCCGATGATCAGATGCTCGACAATAGGAGCAGGGGGGGGGGGGTTGACGACGACTTGCCTGGCGGGTTCAGCCTCTCACTGGGCACGTCTCGTAAGTCGTCAACGGTGCCCGCCGCGTTCTCGATCTGCCGGCACTGCTCCTCTAAAAACCGCAGCAGGTCATAGAAGGGCGGAATATAGGAGGCCTCGTCCCCGCCGTACCTCTCCTCAAAATGGATTCGAAGGTCGAGAGGTAGACGGGACAGCACTATGCGGAGCAACAAAAAGGCCCATTCGCCCACTGGTAAACCCAGCCGCCTCAATGTATTACAGGCCAACAAGACTGGATCCAACAGGTCCGGACGCAGTCTGGCCCGGTCACTAAGCAGCGGGAGGCTTAGAAGCTGCTTAACATGCTCGTCTGCAATTCGCCGGATGTTGGCGTATCTTCTGGCTAGGAGGTCCCGAGCAGTCTGGTAGGCGTCGTCCGACAATTTCAAGTGGCCGACGACGCCCAGGGCCTCCCCCTCCAGTGAGGCCAGGAGGTACGCCATCTTTTGTCTCGGGGTCAAGTCACTCCGGGCGTCCACTAGGCTGTCGAAAAGACCAACGAAGGTCAGCCATTCGGAAAGGACCCCGGAGAACTTTGGCAGGTCCAGAGTTGGGAGTCGTCCCAACAGCTCCGGCTGAAGCGGCTTCAGAGAGGACTCGGGCAGGTTACTCATCCGAGCTTCACGCGCCTCCTCGGCATACCTGCCTTCAGCCTCGATCAACTCGTCCGTGAGCCACAAGAACTGCTCATAGTCCGCAAAGCAAGAGTCCAGGACTCCCTTCTCCACATCCGAATCCTCGAGATCAGCGTAAGCCTCCTCCACTGCGGCCCTTCGAGCATCCACCTGCTCGAACCGCTTCATCAAGTTATGGACCCTATCCGGTCGACCTATCAAAGCATGGGCGCTTGTGGCTCAGCGCAACTCAGTCCGCAGACAACGGATCAGTAGCTTAGGCGATGTCATCACTATTAAATACAAATTACGACGCGGCTTGAGCACAGATTACAAAGATAACAAACAAAAAATACAACAAAAATTAACAGTTAATAAATGCAGTTCCTATCAAATCGCGTTGAATAGAAATTACACAAATACGAATTACTACGTATCAACCAAATACAAGTTAGCTCAAAAGAAAAGACACAATCAAATTAACAAATAACAAATACTAGTGCGATGAAATCAAGTTAAATTCAAAGTACGCAAATACAATTACTACTCTTTAGTTCAAATACAAATTACAGTATAAACGAAGATACACATCACGGTCGATCAACAAAAATGCCTAGCTCGGAAATCGAACCTTCGATAAGTAATCCACTACAACTATCCGACAACGATAATTAACCGATTACGTAAAAATAACCATCTACCTACATGACGTATATCTCTAGAAAAACTCCCGCTTGCACAACCTAGGGCGCGGCTTTTCAAATTACCCTCTAACCAAAAAAAAGGCAAGCAACAAAGCAACAAAGGAAAATAATTCTATTATTACGTACAAAAAAATATTTTTACGTATTACGGACGGGCGTGATTGTAGATGCAAATTAAACCAATCACACCAACGCTCCCTGCCACCAAAATTGTTTAATGTTTATCAAACACTATAGTCGGGATCGACCGGGAATCGAACCCGGAACCACGCTCTGCTACCAATTTGTTACGGCCTACGGCTGCTCTCTTAAAGGATCAGACCATCAGGGGCCCATGAGCTGAAGGCCTCCCGAGCAGACGTAGGTCGGGCTCAATATGGCCACGTGGAATCTCTCTAATTACTCTAAAATATATGGGGGAGAGTTATACTACGGACAGTCGACCGGAGGGAATTTGGCGGAGTTCACTTACCTCTATCCAAGGCGACTGGTCCCTCCGGAGTCGGTCAGGTCGCATGTGGTTGTGTAGTGCAAGGGAAAGAATGGTGATGTGGTGTGTATCTGGGTGTGACTGATGGTGATTGAACCTAGACCTTAGCCGTCGGCAGCAGCCCGAGCGTCGACACCGCTCCAACTTGAGGGGGCCTTTCGAGGTTATCCACAGTCACTTTCTTGGTTCACCACGATGACAGTCACTTAACTCTATCGTACTATTAACTAGCTTACCGAAGCCACTAACTATCGCGGGGTATAAGGTTAGGGGGTCATTGTAGAAGCGTGCTCGTCGCGACCCCTGCCAGCCCTTTTCAGGGCTGCAATTCTACTCAGCTGCGCACCCATGTCAACGAGGGTTAGGGCGTCCCCCCAAGGCGACGCACACCAGCTCGTCCCCGTTGGTGTGGAATGCAGCGCGCAAAGCGGCGATGGGGACCGCCACCCGTCACGCACAGCCCGACACGGCGGAAGGTGGAGGACGGAGTGCAGAGTTGGCACGTGGAATGTTAGAGGAGGCATGAGAGATAAGACGAATGAGTTGATCGAAATAATGAAAGAAAGAGAATTAGATGTCGTGTGTATGTCGGAGACCAAACGGAAGGGCAGTGGTACTGAAGAGCTCCCTGGCGGGGCGTTAGCTCTATGGTCCGGAGTCCCGGAGAGCGAGAACGCCTGCCAGGGAGTGGGGGTGCTGCTGTCTTCTCGGTTGGTCGATGTTATGACTGAATATAAGTTTGTGAACTCAAGACTTCTCTGGGTTCGCTTTAAATTGGGACTGACGAAGTTATTCCTTTTGGCTGTTTATGCGCCGGTGGCTTCGTCGTCCAGGGCTGAGCTGGAGGAGTTTTGGGAGAATGTAAGAGAAGTTCTAGATTTGGCTAGGGGAAACGAAAGGATTGTTGTATGTGGTGATTTGAATGGATGGGTTGGTACCGCTCGACCAGGGTACGAGTCGGTACTTGGAAAGTTTGGCGATAAAAGGGTTAATGATGCTGGCAAGCTTATACTGACGGTATGCAAGGAAAAGGGTCTTCTTGTGACAAACACTATGTTTAATCACAAGAAAATCCATATGTATACTAGAGAAAGAAAGAATGAGAGAAGTATGATCGATTTGTTCCTGGTGGATGACCGACTGCGAAAACAGGTTATGGATACGCGAGTGTTCAGGGGTGCTGACCTGGGAACGGATCACTATCTAGTGATTACTAGATTTAGGGGTCTGTTCGCGGGTTGGCGCTACCGGACGACAGTGACAGAACCACAGTCGGTCTGTCGCATCCGAAGCTGGAAGCTTCAGGAAGCGGATACTAGGGACAAATATCATGCGAGGGTAGCCGAAAAGCTTGACACCATCGATGGCAGAAACGAATGTGTAGAAAGAACATGGCAGAACCTTAGGGATGGAATGGTAAGTGCAGCGGAAGAAGTGTGTGGAACAATAAAAAGAGGCAGTAGTAAAAGAAGAGATGCATGGTGGAATGATGAAGTGAAAGAAGCTGTAAAGAAGAAGAAGAAAGCATGGTTAGACTACTTGGCCTCTAGTAATGATAAGGATATGAGAGAGAAGATGAAAGAAAGATATAAGCTGCAGAAAGTTCACACGAAAGCATTGATTGAGGAAGTGCGTGAAAGGTGTAGAATGGAAGCGGATGAAAGGTTGTCGCACAACTTTAAGGAGAACTCCAAACTCTTCTGGAAAGAGGTTGGAAGGACCCGAAGTGGTGCGACGGCCTTAAGAATGAACAAAGTGCTTTCGAGAACTAATGACGTCCTCTCAGAAAAATCGGACGTCATGCAGCGATGGAGCGAATTTTATAGAGAAATGTATGCGTGTGATGATCTTAGTGAGGGATCCGGGGATGACGCCGTGACTGGCACGCCAGACCCGGACCTCGATGACACTGAGGTCATCAGTATGAAAGAGATTGAACGTGCGATTCGAAGTTTGAAATGTGGTAAGGCTGCGGGACTAGACAGAGTTACTGCTGAAATGGTCAAGTATGGTGGGCCTCGCGTCTGGGACAGCTTTCATCTGCTGTGCAATTTGTGCTGGCGGACGGGGGATGTCCCGGATGATTGGCGATCCGCAGTCATTGTGCCTTTATATAAAGGTAAAGGTTCACATTTTGACTGCGGGTGCTATCGGGCGATCAGCTTGACCAGTTTAGCAAGTAAAGTTTACTCGAAGGTTTTGACACGTAGGATGCAAGAGAAATCGGAAAGATTTCTATGGGAGGCACAATGCGGATTTAGACCTGGAAGAGGATGCACGGATCAAATGTTTTCTCTCCGTATGATCACGGAAAAGCTTCTGGCTGTTAACCAGAAGATTTTCTGTGCTTTTGTGGATCTTGAGAAAGCATTTGATAAGGTTGTAAGGAAGAAAATGTGGGAACTGTTGCCGGGGTATGGTGTGGATGGCCGATTGCTAAGGGCTGTGCAGTCTCTTTACTGTGACTGTAAAGCCTGTGTGCGGGTAGGGCATGACCTGTCACCCATGTTTAGCGTCCAAACGGGCGTAAAACAGGGTTGTGTCATGTCTTCCTGGCTGTTCATACTGTATCTCGACAGCTGTTTACAAAAGCTGAAAGATAGCTGTTTGGGTGTGAAATTGGGTGACATAAAAGTAAATTGTCTGCTGTATGCTGATGATGCAGTGCTTATTGCACCATCAGAGGCAGAACTGCAGGCATTAGTCACGTGTATGAAAGAGGAATGTGAAATTAAAGGTCTCCGTTTGAATGCTAATAAAACTAAGGTTCTGGTATTTGAAAGGGACGAAGAGAGAACGAAGTGTGAAATATGGGTAAATCAGGAATGTCTAGAACAGGTAAATGAAATTGTATACTTGGGGAGTGCTTTTAGCCGGGATGGAAGATGTGATTTAGATGTGGACAGGCGTGTCGCTGCCGGGAACAAAGTCAATGGTGCCCTGACTGCGTTAGTCAAAAGGCAAGGCGTAGCGAAGAGTGCACGCCTTGCAATACATAACGCAGTGTTGGTACCGACTTTGTTATATGGCAGCGAAGCCTGGGTATGCCAGAAGAAGCATAAAAGTAAGTTGAATGCAGTGGAGATGCGATCTCTTCGTAAAATGTGCGGCGTTACTATGGCCGACCGAAAGCGAAACGAAGAGATTCGCAATATGGCAGGTTTGAAAGATGACCTTATCATAAAAATTGATAAGGGCGTGCTTCGGTGGTTTGGGCACGTTGAGCGAATGAGTGAAGACCGAATGGTGAAGAAAATATATAGCGCGAAAGTTAATATTAAAAGGTGTCGAGGTAGACCGAGACTAACTTTCGAAGACCATGTGAGCAAATTGCTCGAAGAGGGTAGGGTCAAGAGTACTCGGATACCTAGACGTGCATGTATGAAGAAGATAATGAATCTGAAAGAAGCGAAAGAGATATGTAAGGATCGTGACACTTGGCGATCTGTTCTCTCTGGCTACCCCGTCAGGGATTGTGCGTGAAGATAAGTAAGTATAAGGTTACCGCACAAAACACGCCCGGAGTTTCTGGGTCAAAGGTCACTACCGGTTCGCGTGGCAACAGATAGTTCTAAATACGGAGGCCGCACTAGCTTATATTGTCGAATGCACTTATACAGATTCTGAGTCGGACCCAATAAGTCCCGGGAAAGGCTATCCAAACAGGGAATGCGCGTTATAATTCCTAGACAGGATATTTACTAGACGCCCTAACTATTCCGCGGTTCCCGCATAAAATTAACAGCGTGCAAACATTAGCACATCTGGCCGATGACTGACTCGCTTGCGACCCGCGCGCCACTGCCACGCTCGGAAGAACTTCAGACCGGAATCGCGCCGAGCCGAGTGACATCTGGTGTCGATTCCGACAACAGAGTTTTGCGCGAACAATCGATTAGACGTGAACCGAGCCATTCGGCATGGTGGGCGTTAAAATCGCCAAGGATCACGATCTCTGCGGATGGGACCTGTTGTAGCAAGAAATCTGTAGCCATTTGGACGTGGTCGATCTGTTTCGGCATTACCGCTATGGGACCTATAGAGGCACCCGTAGACGCGTGGATGGTCGTCGCTGTCTACGCGTAGCCAAAGGATGGACAGGTCCGAACCCTCAAGACTGCCGAGGCGTCGAGAACAGATGTCCTCTCTGACATACACGCAAACTCCAGCCCGAGGCACAAAGGAATGCTCCAATTTGTACCCCGGGTAGGAGAGATACGAAATATCAGCCGGAGAGGAAACCTGCGTCTCGGTCAGAAAGAGCAAGGCCGGCTTCGCCGTCTCGAGATGGTAGTGGACGGCGTTTAGGTTAGAGTGAAGTCCCCTGATGTTGCAGAAATTCACGGATAGCGTGGCAGGGGTCGCCTTGGTGTTCTTGCTCAGTTTGCCCCTAGCAGTAATGCTTTTGAGCGGAATTTTGCCCCCCCCCAGAATACGCGGGGCAGCCTGAGCACCCACGCTCAGGATCGCAATAACATGGTCGTGGATGCTCAGCGAGGGATTCTCCAGGGGTGCTGGTACCCTCCTGGGGTAGTTCTTCGTGTAATTCCGCTACCATGTTGATGGGGGGGGGGGGGGGGAATTGGGCATATATTTGGGAAATCTCAATATAATATACAAAATTGTGAGCAATTTTGATTTCAAGATATGCGACGAGACGAGGCAGATACGCTGATGAAACAGATATGCAGTTGTCGTACAAAGTCGGCGTCTTCGTGTCAAGTTAAGAATAGATAAATAAGTTTATGTAGTATTAATTGAAGAGGTGGTTCCCACGTCGACTTATCTGCGTCAATGGTGACGGGTGCCACTGACTGATGAGGTCGCAACTGGACTACGGTCGTACTACGTGGTCGTAATTATTCATCCCTTGCTTAGGGTTGTCACTTTTGAGAAAAATAATATATGATAAATACGCAGCAAAATTGTACTAATTTTCTGGAGTTTGGTTAAAGTAAATCAATTCAAATTAGGGGAGGAATTATTATCATGCATTAACAAATGCAATCCTTTACTTCAATTTATTACAAACTATTAAAAATCCACTGTTGAACATAGGCCTCCCCCATAAATTGCCTCATAGGGCCTGCATGCCTGCATTTAACATAGTTGGTACGTTTGGCAGGCGGGTTGGCAACCATAGTTTTTATTCTTCTGAGTCATTATCGGAAAAATGCTACTGTAAATATCCTGTTTAATTTTTTTTCTGTCGCCGTATAGAAGTTGCGTAATAGAATCCACAACCCCACATCATAAAGATTAGTTACAATAATTTCTTTACGTGAACAATTGATCTTAGTAAAATTTAATAATTAAAGTATAATAAAGCAGCCTATATACGGCCCACTGCTGGCCACAGGCCTCTTATAACTTTTGAGGGGTTTTAGGGCAAGGAAATGTCCTCCGCACTGCCGTTGGCGAACTTCACATGTCTCGGAATTTTTTGATTCTTAATTCTCAGACACGCAGGTTCCCTGACAATGTTCTCCTTCACAATCGAGCACGTAGTAAATCAGCACTTAAAATTGCAATTAACGATTTCATTAGTGCCTGCGAGAATCGAAACCGGGTTACTCGCGTACTGTGAAATTTACAGTGAGCACTTAATAGATTTTAATATATTGATTTAATGGACTGGACATATGCTCCGCTGCAAAAAAGAAAAGTGGAGCAAACAGGTGACAGTTTGGTACCTAAGGAACAGCACTAAGAGCCAAGGTCGTAAATCAAGAATTTTTTTTAGCTTGGCTTATTTTCCAGCTAAAACATGTAATATGTAACTTATTTCGGAAAATAAAGGCTTTATTATTATATATTATTATTATAGTATAGAATATATAAGTAAAAAATGACTTTCAATAAGAATTATATGTAATCTGTATTGAATAAAAATGATTCTTTTACATTCTATTGGCAGTACTTTTTTTTAGGTAAAACTTTACCCCACATAACGCTAAGACTTTTTAAATAACATTTTAATAACTAATATTCTAATTTAATGGAGGAAAAATTTAAATTTTAAATATCTGGCGCCAAAACCATGTTGATCAAACAGCCAACCCTAAATTAAATATTCGGCATGAGGAGTGATCGTTCGTAAATTATTTGTTTAAATTTAGAGTGGGATCGGTTAAACGTTTTGAGGCATCAATAAGTAATACGCTACCAATTTGTATAGACCTACCGCGCCTCTTTCTTTTCGTTTTATTGTAATCACAGAGGGTACAATTTTTGTTTCCGTTGGAGTCAACGTTATTTGGTGGTGTTGTAATGGAGGACCGTAGTTACTTGGACGTTCTGTCCAGTGACAAATGTTTATGAGTTTGTCACTTGAAGCAGTATGCGGAGGGGGACATGAGCCATTGTTTCCCGTACCTGCCCGGGGGGCTCGAGCAGATGAGTTTCGGCGAATTGAGTTTAATGAACTGCTTGAAATCGATCCCGCTGGAATAAATTATATTTGGAAACTAAATATGCGACATATATGTTTTTTTTTTATAAAATTGAAGTGACAACGGAACTCAGCTAGTATAGTGTTAAATGAAGATAAATGTAGATGTCTATGGGCCACAACATTCACTTACCATCAGGTGGACTGTGTGATAGTTTGTCACACTTAGTCTATAAAAAAATGTGGCCACTGCTGCCCATGGCTACAAATGCCTGGTGATCTCTCACTTTTAAGGACTAAAGCTGAATCGCTTACAGCATGTTACGCTGACTCTATAGGTTTTAGATCGAAAGACAGCTGTGCTGGCGCTTGTTCATAGAAATGGACAAGAGGTGAGGCTTGTAGCTACCTAGATGGACTCCTTAGAAGAAAAGAAGTACTAGGTACTACCTAGTACCTAATAGTAGTAGAAACATCAATTATGAACTAAGGCTGTATAAGAAAATATTTATAGAAATACGACAATACGTACAATTTGAGGGCAGTTAAATTTTTTTTTTATAGAATAAGGGCGACAAACAAGCACACAGTTCACCTGAAGGTAAGTAGATGCTGTGGCCCCTAGACATCTACATATATCCTCAATTAAGAATCAAAATGCAGATGCGTTTTCACCTTTAAGGACCAATATGGAGTGCATCGTTTCCAGTAAAAAGACATCTCCGGTTTCGTACTCACCATATGAAACACAGCAGCATTAAGTTACTATTTTACGCTGGTATCTGTGAGAGCGTGGTCCTTCTCCGGTAGAGCCGACCCATTCGTGCTACAACCATAATATAGCTGTGGTAAAGCTCTATCAATTATATATAATATCATAAGATAATTTCTTGTTTTCTAATGTAACACTTAGCGAAGTTTCTGTACCATAAACATGTTACCTCCAAATAACTTTACAAACAGGAAAATATCTATATTACTGTGCTGAGTGTAGATTTGTGGTTGTTGTACGTTGAACACGGTTTGCGCTCGAAACAACGAAATGACTCCATAAACTAGTTGTTGTGCCGACTGCCGAATGACATTACTGAGTACGTGCTACAAGCCTTGTTGAGCCCCGAAAACAGTGAAGATTAAACTATAATAAAAAAAATCGTATATTAAAATTACTATTATTATAGTTTTGTATTTTTTTATAGGATAGGGTGACAGACGAGCACACAGTCCACCTGAT
This sequence comes from Parnassius mnemosyne, assembly GCA_963668995.1. NCBI lineage: Eukaryota > Metazoa > Arthropoda > Insecta > Lepidoptera > Papilionidae > Parnassius > Parnassius mnemosyne. The sequence continues at coordinate 30,287,568 of CAVLGL010000024.1, read as the reverse complement.
GGTAAGTGGTTGGTGTGACCCATAGACATTCACATCTATCTATACAAATAAATAAAATTGAAGTGTCTGTTTGTAATGTTAAAATAACAGCTTTTTACTAAATGCATGTGAATGTATATACAGTACTTATAACAAAACCACAATTTTTAAAATTTTTGTCTGTCTGCCTGTCGGACTGTCTGTCTGTCTGTTTGTTCCGGATAATCTCCGAAACGGATGGACTGATTTCGACTGGACTTTCACTGGCAGATAGCTAATGTTATAAGGAGTAACTTAGACTACTTACATTTAAGCAAAAGTAATACGGTTCTGAGCAATATAATTAAAACCCTTCGTCGTTCGTAAGTCTTCAATAAAGAATCAAATTGCAGATGTGTTGTCACCCGTGAGGACTAAGATAGAATGCCTCTTTTCCAGTACAAAGGGTCTCCGGTTCTCTACACTCACCATACGAAACACAGCAGTGTTAAGCTGCTATTTTACGCTGATATTCTGTGAGAGCGTGGTCCTTCCCTAGTCGACCGACCCATTCGTGCTACAACTATGCCTACTACTAATATAGCTGCAGCATGGCTCTACCAGGTAAATGACTAACTATTAGGTGTACTAACGTTACCGTTACAGCATATCAAAGTCCCCTGCTAAACATAGCCCGTGCCCGTAGATAGTTTCAACGTTTGGCATGCAGGTTGGAAATCATAGTGTTTTATTTTTTAGTCGTTATTAGAAAGACGCTGCTGCCCATCTCTTTATTTGTTTCCCTCTGTCACCTCTTACGACACCTACGGGACGATATAGGCTAGTGGGTCTTACACTGCCACTACATGCTGTACTCGTATACTACCACCATATACATACATATTTATACAGCTGCTTACATACATACTTTATAGAGCCCAAGAGTCGCGGTAGCTCTGGGGTTAAACCCAGAGCTACTTAAAGTGCTTGTCGTAATTTTTTTTTTAAATATTTCGATGCCACATGAAGTCTGTCAACACACATTGGGACAGCGGGACATACCAACCTCTTCATAACCGAGAAATGAGAGGAGACAGCTGTGGAATGTATAAAGTTGTAACTTTACTTTCATCCATATATTCACCACGTGGCACTGATGTAAGTGTATCTATCTGAAAGCTTAAACGATCGAATTATTTTTTGCTATATTTTAAGTATAATCTTTAGACATAACTAAATAAAGTGTAGACACATTTGAATAAGAAGGAAATTAGTTGTATTATTACTGGTTTATTTTATAAATGAAGCAGGTTTCGCTTCTTCTCTCTGAACGTCTTTTATGGGCGGGCCTATTTACTCATTTATATTCCGATCAAGAATTCTGACGCTATACTAAGATTTCAAGAAAAAAGAATGTAAATACATATATTCAATTGCTACGAGGTTTATAAGAACTTCCATTTGGCACGATCCTGACACGCCTCTCTCGCTTCTTCCTCATCCTATACCTACGCATACACGCTCGTCGATTAAAGGTACTCTTAATTTGGGCCATTTTCAATATATTGCCAATTTGGTCGATAAACTTTCGCCTAGGGCGTCCCTTACCGACTCTGCCGATCACCTCTGCAACATACTCTGCGTCATATTTAGACGATTATTTCAATGATACTACAGTACTGTGTTTCGCAAATTTATTTAAACCTTTGAATATCATCCAGTGGGTGCCGTTAGAGGCGACACAGGGAACCTAAAACAGGAGATGGGCAGCAGTATCTTACTGGTAACAGTTCAAAAGAATAAAAAAATTACGGTTGCCAATCCGCTTGCCAAGCGCGACAACTATACCAAATATATATATATATACTATGAGGCAATCTATGTTAAGGGTTTCTTTTATTAAAAACCATACTATTTATAATTATTATTCGATGAAGCTTTTCGATATTTTTATCTGTCTCTAATGTCTATTAGTTTAGTTTAGTTTACGACGGGCTGTTTTCCGCAACTCCACGTCTATGCGCGTATTTTGCGTAATGTCTATTATGTGTTTGAATTTTTTCAATCCTCCATTTACTTTCCCGCTGGTTGCGTGGACCGACTCGAGACAAGTCCGGTCGAAGAGCGTCGTTACCGCACAGCAATCATTCTCTCGTGAGGAGCTTCCAACTATCGCACGTAATTAACCAATGTCCAGTTCACGGAACAAGTCGTGGTCATACTGGAAGAGCGTACAAGAAACCATTTTTCTTATTTAATAATTGTAACGGTAATGGGGATCACTATTTGCAGTGCTAACAATCGACCTAAGTCTTACCAATTCGCCTGTGGTGTTTGAGAGGTTAGTTTGGGAATGTATGCCAATCCATAGTTTCTCGATTCGCCTTTCCCTAGTTAAAGTGATTAGTCTAGTTAAAGTGATGATTATGAAATTATTAAGGCATGGTTTTAAAGTTTATTTTTACAATTTATAGTATTTTTATATAGGTAATCATGCTTTAATGGTTTAGCAATAAGTTACGGCGTTGAGGGACGCGGGTTCGTATCCCGCACGGAAGAAATATTTATAAAGTCTACAAGTAATTGTTCCAGGTCTGGATGTTTGTACTTGTGCCAATTATGTATCTAAATTGCCTCCATACAGGAGAAAATCCTAGTGTTGAGGTAAACAAAAATTACTTTCAGGAAGTATTATGAAATAATTGTAGCGTTTTGTATGGTAGGTATTTATTTTATGGTTAGCAATATTAAAAAGAGATTAATAAAGTCCTCTAAATTTTTAAACTAAATATTTAACTATAAGATACTGTGCTGCGTGATTATGTAAGTAATAAAATGCCGAGTCAAATCCACGACTCTTTTATTCCGCTGTCCGTACCTACTCCGTACCCTCAACCGTTATTTTCACATGCAATTTAAATGAATTGGAGGTCAACTTTTAAGCTGTGGACCGTTTCCGAAAGCACTTCATAAAATATTCTATATCCATGTGACAAGTTGGTCGCGCCTTGCCAATATGCGTGCTTCATTAGTCGGGGCAGTAAACGAGCTCGGGTCAGGGGACAGGGGAGTTGCGGACCAACATTTATTGTGTTTTCGTAGGTCCCCGAGCTGTGATGGAATAGTGTCTCATTTTGTACAACGGCAAATGAGGGATTAAGCTTCTTAGTAAACGAGCATCTGCACTTTCTTATTGCGTTGCTTGTTCTTTTCTTACTATGTCTTTACTAAGAAAATATATAATTTTATAGAATAAGGGTGACAAACGAGCACACATAAGTGGATGTTGTAGCCCATAAACATTTACATTTATCCTCCATTCAAAATCAAAATGCAGATACGTTGGCAACCCGGAGGAGTAAGATGGAATACCTCGTTTCCAGTAAAAAGGTTTTCCGGTTCTCTACACTCACCATACGAAACACAGCAGCATTAAACTGCTATTTTACGTTGGTATTCTGTGAGAGCGTGGTCCTACCCCGGTCGAGCCGACCCATTCGTGCTAAAACCACAATATAACTGCAGCGTGACTTTACCACGTAAAAATGTACCGATATCTGTAGCAGTTCAAACATTTCTTAAGATGAGAATCTGTCCGCAGCTTCAAGTCACCATTATTATTGCCCTATTAATTCTTAACGTGTACAACAAATTCATGACTATCAATGTACATCCAATCATGTTGCAGCTGTGTTATGTCTGCAGTACAAAAAGGTTAGCTCTACCGTGCAAGGACCATTCTTTCACAGAATACTAAATTTAAAAAAAAATTAAATAAAAAACGAACTATAACAGCCCACATGGTGGTAAGTTATTACCTGGAACCAAAGGCTACAGATGCGATGTTACAACTGAGGACTAAGATGAAATGCCTCACTTCCTGTAATTATACGGGCACTCTTATATCCTTCAGATTGGAGTGCAGTAGTAGAGACACTGCTGTTTGACGGCAGAAATAGATAAGGGATGGTGCATGCTTAGGTGGAATCCTATTACCCATTATAGAATATAACATAAAAAAACCAAAACGTCACTAACTGAAACAAGAACCGGTAATTCGTTTAAATGACAACGAGTCGTTCTATGTTATTCCTACACACACATCAAGGGTAGTTGTAGGTTTCTATGGGCCTCAGCATCTATCTGAGTGTTTTGGAGTGCTCTGAGGAATTGTTCGGATTAACTCCAGCCGCCAATTTTCACGAACGCACATCGCGTCAAAATTCACGATTCCATCCTCACCATCTAGATGCTTGGCGGTCCATGACTGTGCGTTTTGCTAGGAGTTTTCTTCCTCGTACAACTTCCCTGTGGAATTGTTTACCACCGGCGATTTTTCCGGGCCGATACGACTTAGGGACCTTCAAGAAAAGAGCTTACACCTTTCTAAAAGGCCGGCAATGCATCTGCAATTCCCCTGGTGTTGCGGTTGTTCATAGGCGGCGGTAGTCATCATCAGGTGAGCCGCATGCTCGTTTGCCCCCTCTTCTATAAAAAAATGCAATTAAAGATTTTCCTTTAAAGGAAGACGTTGCAGCATCAAGTCAGAAGAAATCAGCGAAATATATAAATTTATTTTTGATTAAAAAACTTCTACTCTTAATATGTTGAACAAATAAAAACGTTGAACATTAAATTGGCTCAGAGTTTCGCAAAACAAGGCTTACAATCTAAATAACAGACGAATAAATCTTTGAGGAATTAACCAGTCCATTTATCTCACGCAATGTGTGATGCACGCTCGGTTTATTTATATCCTGCGTGCGAGACGGAAGCGGAAATGACGGGCGGCTATCGGCGCCGGATGTCGCGACGCTAGCGCCATATTGCGGTGCGGTGATCCGCGGATCAGTTTGAACCGATAAACTATCCGTTATCAAAATAAACGGATATTGGATTTGTGTGTTATTTCTGTAGGTTTGTTTGTGTTTTAGTTCCATAATTGTCCACACGACCACGGTTTAGGATATATGAGAGTAATAACAAACAAATAAAAAATCTAGTGTAACAATGACATGGATATCTATAGGAGAATCCATGATCCAATTTCGAACCGTGGTTGAAGATTTTGCCTTCTTTACCTCTTACCACACAAGAGACGACTATAGGAAATACCACACAAAATCTTATAGCTTTCGAAAGGTTTTTTTATGAGTTACAAACGAGCACACAGTCCACCTGATGGTAAATGATTGCTGTGAACCATAGACATCTACATCTATCCTCGAATTACGAATCAAAATACAGATGCGTTGTCACCCGTGACGACTAAGACGGAATGCCACATTTCCAGTAAAAAGGGTCTCCGGTTCTCTACACTCACCATACGAAACACAGCAGCGTTAAGTAATCCTTCCCCGGTCGAGCCGCAACTATACCAGTAACATAGCTGCAGCATGGCTCAACATTCGACGTCAATTGCTCGGATCGGCGACTGGCTGCAGCTTCAAAGATCCGAGACCTCTGGTTTTGTACTGTGATTGTCAATCTGGCTCCCAACATGGAATTTAAAGCAAATCGTCCATTTAACTGGCAGGGACCATAACCAGTAGGAGAATTTTATGGAATGATGAAATAGACGAAGATATAAATTATAAACTTTATACACACAGTACAGCCTATTAAACTTATAACATATAACGGCTGAACATATAGGCCTCTCCCAAGGATTTGCTCTTACGGGAGATTTTGCCACGTTTGGCAGACGGTGCTGAAGATGCTGCTGCTCATCTTCTGTTTCCTTCAGTTTCCATTCCTTAACGTTTCCGGTATTATTTCATAAATTGAAAAAAAAACAGCATCAATTTCTACTGAAGTCATTTAAGTGTCGTAAGAGGCGAGGTCTAATAGATGACGGTATAACCGTCTAGTTTACGTTACTCGTAAAATACCAAAAGGTAAACGTGGAGCAGCGGCAAAGGTGCGAGACGTTGGGTACTACGATCATCAAGCGTAACTGGTGGTAGGAGTTCTTTTCCGCCGAAGAGTCGAGAGAGAGAGAGAGAGAAATGAGAGAAAGAGTGAAAGAGAGATAGTAGATAGGTAGCTTTACGTAGTAGGACCACCCACTTGTCTATTTCTACCGCCAATTAGCAGTGCTTGCTTGTATTCCGGTCCGAAGAGTATCCATAGCCAGTATAATTACATACTCGTACTGTGAGGCATTCCTTCTTAGTCCTTAGAGGTGACAAGGCATCTGTCTTCTTTGTTTGAAGGTGTCCATGGACTGCTCTAGCCACTTACCATCACATGGACTGTAAGTTCATATTATATAACTACAGTTTTAAATTAGACCATTTCAGAGAAAAAAGCCGCAAGAAACTCTGACGCAATTTCCTTTACAAATGTAAAATATTCTTTTTCATTTGTCTGTTTTAAATATAAGAAGGGTTACAAACGAGCATACAGTCTACCTGATGATAAGTGGGTGCTGTGGCCCTAAGAAATCTACATCTATGATGGAATATAGAATATAGATAAGAATATAGTTCTTAGAGGTGACAACGCATTTGGGGCCTTCTTTGTTTGAAGTTGGCTGCAAGTGTCGTTGAACTACAGTAGCCATTTACCATCAGGTAAGTTTACTTGTCACTTCAGTTTTATAAATAAAAATCTCTCTGAAACGAGAGAGACCCATGTTGAGCTTTGGGCTTTAAGGGGCTGATGCAAAAGAAAAACTACCACAAAAGAAAAAAAAAGTATAACAGTAATAAGAATAAAAAAGTAAATGCAGAAAATGATTATCATCTACCACGATTGCCTAATATCGTTGTGAGATATTAACTGTGCACTAAATATTATAGTGTCGTAACGTTTTCTCGAGCCGTGTAATGGCGGCTTATGACAATCCACTAGAACATATCATCCCGTGGGGGTCGTAAGAGGCGACAGAATGAAATGAAACAAGAGATGGGCAGCAGCATCGTCCTGATAACAACTTAAAATAATAAAAAATTCCAATTGCCAACGGATTGCCAGGCAATTATGCCAAATATTGAGGCAATCTATGAAAGAAGCCTATGTTCAGCAGAGAACTTTTGATGGGGATATAATATATATAATAAAAGAATGAATGTTTTCGAGACAAGATAGAAGACCGATGATATGCACCGTTATACTTTGGGATTATTGTAGTATTGTCAATTTAATAATAAACAATTTGTTGCTTTTTCATATTTTAAATTTAGTATAATATGACATTTTATTCAAAGTTAGAATAAAACATAAATTTATTATTATTATAAAAAATGTAGATGTTTTTGTACAAATTGAAATAAAAAGTCGCAAAAATCTCAATCGTACACATTCTTGAAATTCAAATTAAGTAGGTACGGTAAGAATTAAACATTGAAATTAATTTATATCCACAAAGCGGCCCTCCCTCAAAAGAATTGTCTAAAACCAAACAACAAAGACAGAGGAACTTTCTGGATATTATCGCGGATGAAATATTACCGCAAAGCAAAAGTTTTTCCGCGAGAATTTCTCCATTTTGAAGCTCCGCCACGACATTTGCGGGATACCAGACAAACATTTGACAGGGGAAAGAAGTCCTTTAATGTTTACACTCGTCTTACTCCCACGAATGTGATAGCATTCAATACCAATGCAGAAGAAATATGAAACTAATTAGAAGATGATACGGAAAATGGCAATTATTATCATTGAAGTAGTATGTACTACGTACTAGAATAGTCGCCGAGACTTGGTTGTTTGCAACACGCGAAACAGCCCATGGGCTCGAACTAATTTAGTCTCTGTGCCTCGAGACGTCGAGCCCCGCACCGCCGCACATATTTCGTTCGTGGTGACTGTTCTAGTACGTAGTACATATCACTTAGTTGATTATTATATTTATTTTTATTATTAAAATCGTCACATTTACTGTAGAAATGTGTCCTGTATTGTGGAAGCGTTTTGCAAAGACAAATTCCGCATGGACCAACACATACGCTGGAACAATTATCTGTAGGCCATATTAGGTGATAGGATTCCATTTCTGCTAGGAGTCTGTCTGGGTAGATACTATCTTGTTACCAACCGCCAAATTGTAGCGCTTACACTGTTGTGTTGTAATAATTCGTTGTTGACGCCGCAAAGGGGCAAACCTCAATTTTTCAAAAAATTACAAGTGAGCAAGAAAACATTTATTATTCCCCGATCACTAGCTTTTTTTTCATCAGAAAATTAAATATATTAATGGAAAACTACAAATAAGATTAACTTAGGTTTACTTAGGATTAATTTAGGCCAATGTTCATCAGAGGACTTTTGGGGTCGATAACGAAGACGAAGGACAGTATGTATCATCGGCTGCACGGACTATATTCATGACGAAAGATTTATAAATAATAAAGTCAATTTAGTTATAGTTAATTCATTTAGAGCATATAATTAATAAACAATTGAAGTTATATCGTAAAAGCATATCAATATTCTCATAGTACACGAGTAAATTAAGTTCGGTCCCCGCCTCTACCAATCCACAGACGTTATTGGTAATTGCAAAGTACCCACTGATTTACCGCGTCTGTGGGTTTGAAGGAAAAAATTGCAAGGAACCCTCGAAACGCAGATATAAAAGAGGCTGACACTCGCTTGATCCAAAACTGGGTACGGGTATAACTTAAATAGAAAATTTAAAAACTCCCCGGAACAAAAAGAGCTGATGATCTTCAAACATCTAAGCCGCTAGAAAACCTGCTTTTAAATAAAAAAAATCGTATCCAAATCAGTTTACCTGTTTAAGAGTTACGGTGCAACAGACAGAGACACAGACATATAGACAGACACCACACATAGCGATGAAACTTAGGACACCCCTCTTTTTACTCGGGTGTTAAGAAGACTTGTGCCCAACTGCTGCTGGACATATGCTGTTATTTTACTTTACTTTTACGGAGTTGTAATTATTATGCTATAATTATTTATTACCGTGTTATTTTAATTATGTTACAAGCAAAAAAAAAAAGTGTAATGAATAAATACATATTAACTAACAGTTGACATTAACGCGAGTGAGAATATTCAGCGGAGGTGTACGAATATTGGATATTAGGAAGGCTCGGAAAGACGACCTCCTGTCGTGATGATGAATCCTAGGGCACGTGATGCGAAGCTGCGTGCCTCGCCCTACACATTCATGCCAAAATAAAACGTGCTAAGTAAATGATTAATAATTTCTACATTTTGGTCTTTATTACCATGTACTTAGTGTTGTGCTTTGCGAGGATTTCTATTTTGAAACTGTAAATTATTCTTTATTAAGGAATGTTTTAGTATTTTAATATAGCGGACACAACGTTAAATCGCAATTTGCTTTATTCGCACTGCTTTGTCGTCACCTTAATAAATTTATGGACAATTTTGGGTTAGTGTATATTAATAAGCTAGGGTTTATTTACTCCTACGAAGTATGAAAATTTAGGAGACTAAATTACGTGTATACTAAGATTATACAGGGTAGTGCATTGAGATGGTGTAAAGAAAATCTAAACCTAAGAAATTGCAAATTTCATTACGAATACGTCCTATGAAAACTCCACCGCTGGCGATAGAAGATACGCTTTGCATTAGTAGGTTGACAAACACAGTTTTTATTACTTTGAGTTCAATATCTCCCTGTTGCCTCTTGCGGATGAATTGAGGCAGTGGATTGACTTACGTTTTTCTCAAAGGACTTTATCTAAAATTTCTAAATCGTAAATAATTTTGAAAAGAAACAACATAATGTACGTACAAGTGGTAAATTTAAAAATTGCTAATTGTTTAGCACGATCATGTGTAATGTCGATGTCACGCCTATGTCGGCAGTTGTTGGGAGCACTAAGCTCGAAGTCGTTGACGAGTATGTTTACCCGAGACAAGTAGACCGACTAGGTAAGTCCAACTTCGACGGATTCAACTCGGCTGGGCAGCGTTCGGGAAATTACGACACATCTTCTCGTCAGGTATACCTCAAAACTTGAAAACGAGATTGTGCATGCCAGTGATGACTTATGGATCTGAGACGTGGTCTTTCACTGCTGGCTGTATGGGGACTTAAGTTCAAGGTCAAGGTCGCACAGCGAGCTATGAAGAGGGCTATGCTCGGGGTTTATTTGCGTGATAAACTTAGAAATGCGTATATCCGAAGTAGAACTACAGTGATCGACATAGCCCAACGGATTAGTATGCTGAAGTGGCAATGGGCTGGCTATGATATAGCTTGAAGAAGCGACAACCGATGGGGAAAAAAAGGTTCTCGAGTGGCAGCCTCGTACCAGTAGGCGAAGTGCAGGGCGACCCCCCACTAGATGGAGTGACGACATGGTAAAACATATAGGAAGTCGATGGATGCAGGTGGCTCAGGAACGTGCTTTGTGTCATTCTTTAGGAGAGGCCTGTGTTCAGCAGTGGACTTGTGAAGGGTTGTAATGATAATGATGATGAAGATGGATTGTTTAACACAAGTAGCTTTTGTTGTATAATGTAATATTGGCTCGGGCTGTGATTCGAACACAGGACCCAAAGCGTAATAGCCCAGTATTCTGAGCACAAGCCGTGCGGTTGTTAAACAAACTAAAAATTTTATTTTGTAAAATGTAGCTTAAATTGGTTTTCAAAAGCTGCTGTCAAACAACTAGATTCTTTTAGTTTCTATTTTCTCACAAATTACCTAGTATAAATTTATCGTCAATTTCAAGTCACCCCTCGCTCCTTGACCTATCATGTTACCCACACGATTTACGATTTCTAAACCTACAAGCATTCTACAGCGAAAGGTTAATCTAGCGTGTGTGACACGTCCCTTGTAAGAGATCCAATTGAGAATTTCCGGATTTCCGTCGACCGAAGAGCACGGTCCGAATTCCTTAAGTGATGTTTTTTCAATGATTTCCAATAGATTAGGCCGGGCTACACTCACATCAGTCCTCGCCTTTTATGGGTGCAAGTACTGATACACGGTTTAAAAAACAGATGAGGTTAGTAGATGCTTAGTGCTTTTGAATGAATCTATTCCAAGGATTTTATTGTGTTTAATTTTATTTATAGTATTAATTCTGATGTCAAAGTTAACCTGAGTTAATATAATTATTAATATTTGGTCTGATATTATGTAGAATAACCGTGGTAGCTCAGGGATTTAGCGCTCGCTGTAAATTTCACAGTACGCGGGCAACCCAGGTTCGATCCCCAACGCACCGGCACCAAATTTTCAATTACAATTTTAAATCCTGATTTACTACGTGCTTGGCGGTAAGGAAAAATCGTGAGTAAACCTGCATATCTGAAAAAAAAAATTTGCGAAGACATGTGAAGTCCGCTAGCGCATTAGGGCGGCGGACACTTCTTTGCCCCAAAACCCTCTCAGAAATGAGAGGAGGCTCAGTAGTGGAACATATATGGGCTGTAAATTTTTATACAGAATGAGTTTATATATATACTAGCTAGCTATATACTATATACTAGCTCGCCAGGCACAGGCAGACGTTGTTCTGCCGTTTCCGACAACCATTTAATTTCCTACAAAAACTGCAACAAAAAGTTGAGGGTCACTTATCGGGATAAAAACTATCATCGCGGACAAACAACGTGAAACGTACTTTGTATATATAAAGATATATATATACATATATATATATATATATATATATATATATATATATATATATATGTATAATATATATATATATATATATATATATATATATATATGGCAGACGTTGTTCTGCCCTTTTCGACGGCCTTTCCTATGAAAAAATCATTAAAATCGCAATAAAAAATATTCAAGGTCACTTATCAGGATAAAAATTATCCTATCTCTCAAGTTGGACCAAACTGCACACAGTGTGCAAAATTTAATTGAAATCAGTTCATTAGTTTAGGAGTCAATTTAGGACAAACAATGTGACACGTAATTTTTATATATAAAGATATAGTATCTTGAACTCTTGATGTGATACACTTTAGTCTGGATTTTTATTTTATTAATCATTATATCCCAAGCCAACGACTGCAACTGCTATTGTCCCTACTGAAATAAATATCTATTAAAAACATTCAAAACGAGACTTTATAATAAATAATAGATAAATAACATATCTTTATTTCAGGCAACAGAGAACCCATACAAGAATGTTAGTAAAGTTGAAGTAAAATATAAGTTAGATTATAGTGTTAGTAATTAAATTAATTTAATAAATAATTATCACAAATGTAAATGGAGATGTTTGAGACCAGCCGCCACGAGGGTACCGGTGTCTTATACCGTGGCATGTAGCCGTATCAAGCGCTCAAGCAGCGGCGAATCCCACCTATCTGCTATTGTGTTGAGAATGCTATTGGAGCTGCTCTGCAAACACTTCAGCACCGATGCAATATGCTTTCTAATAATGGTATGGAAACCATCAGTGTGCATTTCAGAAAACATTTCTGACGCACTGCAAAAGCGTCGCAGCCCCATCAACATCCTTAACCCATTATTATACTGGACACGTAACGCGCTGTACACCCGCTGCGTATAGTTAATCCATAGGTTGCCCGTGTAAAAAGACTGGCAGTAGGCAGGTAAAGATTACTATTTTCAAAGACTAGGCTTTGAAAATAGTAATCTTTACCTGCCTACTGCAACGAGCAAATCTTCGGGCCACCATGTTACATCGGATGGACAGCGCAGCGTCCTGCCTTCCCGCTTGATATCCATATTATCACGCAGATCCCCAGTCTATACATATATGACCGGTCTGTTTCGAAAATATATCCCTTTGATCCTGTATCGAACTTCTGGGTCTAAACACTGGTTGCATTCTATAAATTAACAAAATGTTTATAATAGTATACTGTAGCAGCCTCTGAAGATCCGAAATTACAAAATGCGAGAGTATGTTACTCATTGAATGTTTAAACCTATTTTAGTCTCTGTTTGTCTAAGCTCGTGTATTTTAAGTTAACAGTATTCATTCCTTTGAATTCGCTAATGTATTTTTTTTTTGTTCATAGTATTTAAAACTTTCAATTTTTTTTCAACTTAAAATTTTCATCCATTTTATATTTAGTTATCTTAAAGTGCTCCCTCGACAGAACTATTAGAATGTATGTCACGAGCGCCTGTCGACCACATATCACGAACGCGAGGGTCAAAAGGAAGCCACTTTTCAACTGCTATTGGTCATATATAATTGGAGAATGGATGTTTTGTATTATACATTTTTAATATCGTAATACGATTCAATTAAATATCGATTGGACGTTAAGATGATTTTATTGTTGTTTTGTATACGTTGGTCAATAAAATATATTAAACGTGTGCATCTAATAAGTGTCTTTAATATCTGTAAAAGATAAAATATATAAAGTAGTATCTTATTCGCCTTTTAACGATAGCTAAGAAATCAATATTATTCCTTGCGGGGTTAGTAAACATGCCGAATTTATTCTTTACTGTACTCGTAAGACACTTCACTCTAAGCGTTTCAATGTCTGGATGTAAAAATAATCTTTTACGGTACTTATACTATTTCGTTTTCCTTTTTTATAGAATCTGATGATAACTGGATGCCATGGACATCTATATCTATCATAGATTAAGAATCAAAATACAGTTACGTTATTATCCCTGAGGATTAAGATGGAATGGCATACAAGTAAAAATGGAATCCGGTTCTTAACACTCACCATTCGAAACACAACAGTATTATTCTGCTGTTTCTCTGGTATTTTGTGAGACTGTGGACCTACTCTGGTCGAGCCGACCCATTCGTATTGTAGCTATATAAAACTGGCATAGCTGCTTCTAGGCTCTATCATGTTAAAAAATATTATAAGTGTAAGTGTAAAACGCTTCCATGATACAGGAGAAATTTCTAGTGTTTTTGAACTTAAAGAAACAAATATGTATTAGTAAATAAAATATGTATTAATTTTGATAGTTTTTTTTGCTGTGTCATGTAATATGCGTTGTAAAGACATAAAATTATATATCTTAAATAAAAAAGTTTGTATTGAGAATTGAAAATTATATAATTGACGTGTTAATTTATATTACGCTATTTATTTTATGCTTTTATAACCAAGTGTAACAACAAAACAACTCGGCCGACGTTTTCATACAAACCAAAACGAAAATTTCCACAAACATTACGTATCGATAAGCAGACACACTGGGCATTCAGAACTACACGGGAGCAATTTTGATTTTGCAAAAAGGCAAAAACGATGCCCTCTCCAATTTCACAAAGAGCCCTTACAAAAGATCACCCACGTTAACTATGAATGGCCAAAAACAACCTCGCAATGGACACGAATGGAAATTAAAAAAGGAAAACGATACGAGAGAGCCAGAGACTCAAATCAGTGACGTTTAGATTACAAAAAAAATCCGTACTAATTTTTTTTAAATTACGTCATAGCAACTGTTAAAAAAATTAATGGTAAGTGGCTACTAAAGGTTACAGCCTCTTCAAGTCGGACCGAAGCAGTGTGTGAAATACTGCTTGCGAACAGAAATAGGTCAGACGATAGACTCCTATAAACAAAGCCCAAACACTTGGAAAACTTATCTTTCCACCTATTCAATTAATTTCAATCCATCTGTATGAGGCAGAAAATAAAATGTTGGTAGTGAAAATGAAAATAAATGGTTTAAGAATTTACATATTATCTACCATCAAATCAGTTTGCTGTATAGTGGCTGCGTTATAAAATCTAACAACTTATATATTTTCTTCCTGTGAGTGACGTAAGAGGTGACTGTGCAATGCCAAAGAGTTTATAACAGCTTCCGAGAGATTACGGTATAACTATTTTATTTATAATAATAATAATAATAATAAGCTCGAAAATGACCGCGCCAGGCTCTACTGGGACCGGGCTATCATCACAGACAGGACTATTCTTGCGAATAAGCCTGATATTGTGCTGATGGACCGGGCACAGTCAAGGATATTTTTGGTCGACATTACCATTCCTTATGACGAGAACCTCGTGAAAACGCAACAGATCAGCTGACAAAATATCTGGACCTGGCTCACGAGGTGACCGACATGTGGGGTGGATTGCCGGCCGAAATTATACCTGTAGTCGTCTCTGCGAATGGGTTAGTTCGGGTCATCTGAGGCGACTGGGACTCCGTGACGGACCGCTTCAAGCTCAAATGCAGAAGAATTTTATTGATATTTATGTACGTATTTACCATGTTTATTTCCAATTATATATTTATATTGCCCAACCAGATGAGAAAACTTTATACATACCCCATAATAATAATAATAATGTCCTCCAAATCGAAATACGGTCACGGCGGCCAGTTTCAATGGAGACTAGCCATCGGCGCAGGACAGGATTACAGTGCCCAAGTTACAATGCGCAAGCACTACTGCACTCTCTATTCTCTGTCTCTCCTCTTAGTCCGATGGGACCAATTCATTTACACGAGATGTAAAATACTCAAACCAGAGTAAGGAAACAACATTACTTGTGAAAATGTCTGCTACTACGATATCGGATTCGCCTGGTCAGAATATCATTAAATGTCACCGACTTACGCCAAATTGCTTGAAGTTGTAAAAAAAATGAGCTATAATTTTTATACACTCTTATTTTTTTTTTCTCTTATCATCTAAAATATTGCTAGATTTTAGTGTCAATTTTATAATTTACTAGCGATCAGTCCTGGATTCGCACGTTTGATTTCTGGATCTCGACAATAACGCCACTTACCAGGTCCAATTGTGAATATAAATAATTTTCTAATCATAATATGTCTTATACATATAAATCTTCCTCTTGAATCAGTCTGCCTATTGATGAAAACCGCATCAAAATTCGTTGCGTAGTTTAAAAGATTTAAGCGTACGGACGGCGGAAAGCGACTTTGCTTTATATTATGTATAGAAGAAAAGAGTAAAACAGTTATTGCCCTAAAATTTTATGAAAAAAAAAGATAATTAACAAACACATCTTACTTATTTCAAATAACGTGTATGCAATACGAACATCCCTAACGGAAATACGAACTGAATTTAAGTACATTTTAAATTTCGAACCCCCTGCTTTGACTAGGCGAAATAAAAGGATGGCCATGCTCAAAATACGAATGTTTTTTTGATCTTGCTCGCGTGCGTTCCCTTAACGGCCGAGGCATTTGCGCGGCACGCGACTAAATGGATTATTTTCTTCTTGTGTTCTTTTTTTAAAAACAATTTTGCTTTTTTATGCCCCAACTGGCGTTCTCTTTATATTGTTGTAAATACTTTACTTAGACCTTCTTCACCTCCCACGTAAAGTAATATACAAGGTTCAAAAGGGGGAATTCTTTAGAAAGCAGAGTTCTTTTCTAAGTGGTAAGCAAAGTATAGGATAAACAAAACGTTGACAAGGACAGGGTGTGATTGGATTAAGGAGGGGTTGACTTTATGGTCGCGGGGCAATTTAGAAATTGACTTTTGGATTTTGTTTACGTGAATTGCGGTTAAACTCGTTTTTTTATTGCGTAAGGTGCCAAATTTTTTATTTCACTACCGACTTTGAAAGTGAATCAATGTAATATTTTATGTTTTAGGGTTATACTATATCTGTTTTGTGTCACTTTAAATTTGTACTACACATAGTTACATTTTAGACGTCTGTGTGTCTGGATATATCTTTATATTTAGAAAGTAAACAATCTTAAAGCTATTGAGCTAATTGAGTACTCACTCTTAATCCTAAATTAAATACAATCAACGTAAATATTATCCCTTTATACCTTTTTTGACTTACCAAGAAGCCTACGGTGAAAGAAATCATCATGGAGTAAAAAATAAAAGTTTAAAAATAAAAAACATGTAAAGTTCTAAAACATGTTTTCATCAGCCCTTATGACTCCGCTGTTGAATATGGACGTCTCCCATTAGAATTTTTTTAACTTATAGTTCTTCTATTAAATAAATAACAATTTTTCCGTACCTAATATAGTATTTTTCCAATTTAAAAATGCTGAAACTTTTTTTATTTTTTAAATATAGTTTAACGAAAAAAGTCACGGGTTTATTATATGCATATTTTCAATTTAGAGATCTATCGAATATATCGGCACGGTATTTGAATTATATGAGTGTTTCATCCTGATTCATCCCAAGTAACATTCCGCAACGTCAAGGACTTAACGAAGCGAGGGAGTTAACATTAATTTCCGAGCTCTCCCGCACTACTTAAATCGTTTTACTATCGCCTTGCGCACTGTGACACGAGACAGACCATTCATCATTAGTGATTGCACCACCATATATAATATTATTGTAGCATTTTTTAAAATACATTGCTCCGTATATTAAAAAAATGGTAACTAACATGAACAATAAATTAAATAGGTACATACGTATTTAATTAAAAAATTTTCTCTTTGTTACTGGCAAGTAATAAATGAATATATTGCATTATAATAATAAAGAAGACTAAATAAAGATAAAATATATAAAAAGAGTCGTTCTGGGCGTTTATCTTTAATTTGACATTACGCGAAAATCAGAAATTCGATTTCGATCTCTCAATTTTAGTGGTGCAACGAAATTATAATTAAAATTTAAGTATGTACTTATTTACTTCGTTTTTGAAGAAAAATAACGTGAGAAACCTTACATATCTACCGTTATAGTTAAGTACAATCTATCAAAGTGCACTGGCGAAGATAGGCCTTCCTCATAGATTGCCTCATATATTTTTTTTTATAGGTTAAGGGTGACAAACGAGCACACAGTCCTAACTAACCTAACCTAACCTTTTTTTATTTTTTACGGGGGGAAATCCTCATGGACTACCTCTGCCTGGGGAAAGGCGGAGGGGCGTGCCGGACTCTTACCGGCTAAAACCACCCCGGTGTCTCCTCACACGTGCGCGTGGGGCCGCGGGAATCCAAATTCTTCCGCAGCCCCACACTAATGCTGGCCCGGTCTGTCCAGGTCTCGTCTCCTGCACGGGGTAGTGAGGTGTTCAACTACCCCGTGTATCGCCTCAGGGGCGCGCGCCGACACCCGCGCGCGCCTCCGCCTCGGGTCCATCGAGTAGGGGTGGCGGGGGCTTCCCCAAGTCCCTCGCCCCTGGACCCATTTATGGGGGCCGGAAAAGGGCGTTGTCCGCCTTTCTCCTGCGCCCGGTGCGCCTTCTGCGGCCAGGGAAGGGAGTCGAGATCTCCCTTTCCCGTTCCGCAGTTTCCTTCTGCGACATCACGTCCTCGCAGAAGGACACCACCGCATCCCACGACTCTGCGCTACCGACCATCTTCCGCACTAAGGCCGGCAGCGACAGATCGCCTCCTACTTTATTTGTGAGGACACGGCGCTGCTCCTCCCAAGCTACACACTCGGCGAGCGTGTGTTGCGCCGTGTCCTCCCCGCGATGGACGCAGTGGTGGCACCGAGCGTCCGGCTCCCTGTCTATGCGGCGCAGGTACTTGCCGAAGCAGCCATGCCCCGACAGCACCTGCGTCACCCTAAGCGACAGGGAGCCGTGCCTTCTCCCGAGCCAGTCGTCGAGTACTGGTCGGATCGCCTCGACGGTAGCGAGGCCGGCGGTAGGGCGCAGAAGCCTTTGCCGCCATTCCGCCACCAAGACCTGACGGAGCTCATCTCGGCGCAGCGCGATCTGCCGCTGCATCGGCCTCGAGCCCCGTGCCCGCTCTTCCTCGCGCTATCGATATAATGACGCGAGTACTTTCGCCTCTAGGTCCCAGAAACATGCAGAACACATGGCGCGCCCTCCTCCTCGGCCTCCAATTTCACATGCGCAACAGACGCCCCCGTGTCCGATGCGCGAAGGCCATGGGGCCAGGAAAAACTAGCACTCAGAAGCACCAGCCTATCCTGACCCCAGCGGCGGATCTGGTCTATGGCTCCGCCGCCAACCAAGATTCGGCTGCGGAGGGTAGGGAGAGCGGCGCCTCGCAATACCGACACTCCTCTCCCCCCGCAGCCCCACCACCACCGCATCATTTAACGGTGCGGCCCCGTCTGAGTCGCGAAGGATAGGGCGAGTGGCGCATCGCCATACCAGCACGCCTCTTCCTTCGCGACTCCACCTCGGCTGCAGCGATAGAGGGAGCGGACACCCCTCTCGCAGCATCCCACCGACACACATCCGAAGTGGGCTTCCCAAGCCCACTCGGAGTGGCCACCTCGGGCCGGCCCTACACCACGGGCCAGCCAAGGGGTTCCTCTTTGTTCACCGTGGTTGACCAAGCCACGGCTACTAAGCCCCCCCGCCACGACAAGGCGGGAACCCGTCCGGGGGGGCCGCTAACCTAACCTTTTTTTTTTTTTTTTTTTTCGTGGGGAAATCCTCATGGATACCTCCGGCTGCGGGGGCAACCGGAAGGTTATGCCGGACTCCTACCGGCTAAAACCCCACGGTGCCTCCTCGCACGTGCGCGCGGGGCCGCGGGAATCCAAATTCTTCCGCAGCCCCACACTAGTGCTGGCCCGGTCTGTCCGGGCCTCGTCTCCTGTAGGGGGAACGAGGTGTTCAGCTACCCCCCTCCACAGCCTCCAACTCCACCTGCGTATCGGACCCCCCCGAGTCCGATACGCGGAGGCCATGGGGCCAGGAAAATCGAGCGCTTATTAGCGCCCGCTTTCCCGACCCCAGCGGCGGATCTGGTCTATGGCTCCGCCGCCAACCAAGATTCGGCTGCGGAGGGTAGGGAGAGCGGCGCCTCGCAATACCGACACTCCTCTCCCCCCGCAGCCCCACCACCACCGCATCATTCAACGGTGCGGCCCCGTCTGAGTCGCGGAGGATAGGGCGAGTGGCGCATCGCCATACCAACACTCCTCTTCCTCCGCGACTCCACCTCGGCTGCAGCGGTAGAGGGTTGCGGACTCCCCTCTCACCACAGCCCCCCGACACACATCCGAAGTGGGCTTCCCAAGCCCATTCGGAGTGGCCACCTCGGGCCGGCCCTACACCTCGGGCCAGCCAAGGGGTTCCTCTTCGTTCACCGTGGTTGACCAAGCCACGGCTACTAAGCCCCCCCGCCACGACAAGGCGGGAACCCGTTCGGGGGGGCGCTAACGTAACCTAACCTAACCTTTTTTTTTTTTTTTTTTTTACATGGGGAAATGCCTACGCATACCCGCCTCGCGGGGGCAAGGACGGGTTATGTCGGACTCGCACCGACTAAAACCCCATGGTGTTCCACACTCGTCGCATATTGGTAGGGCCACGGGAACGCTTTCGCACACTTCCGCGGCCCCACCTGCGCTGGCCACTCCAAGGCGGCCCCTCCTCGGGAGAGGACTACTCCTCCCCCATCTCCCTCTCCGGTAAGGCGCACCAGAACACATGGCGCGCCCTCCTCCTCGGCCTCCAGTTTCACATGCGCAACGGACACCCCCGTGTCCGATGCGCGAAGGCCATGGGGCCAGGAAAAACTAGCACTCATTAGCACCAGCCTTCCTGACCCCAGCGGCGGATCTGGTCTATGGCTCCGCCGCCAACCAAGATTCGGCTGCGGAGGGTAGGGAGAGCGGCGCCTCGCAATACCGACACTCCTCTCTCCCCGCAGCCCCACCACCACCGCATCATTCAACGGTGCGGCCCCGTCTGAGTCGCGGAGGATAGGCCGAGTGGCGCATCGCCATACCAACACTCCTCTTCCTCCGCGACTCCACCTCGGCTGCAGCGGTAGAGGGTTGCGGACTCCCCTCTCACCACAGCCCCCCGACACACATCCGAAGTGGGCTTCCCAAGCCCACTCGGAGTGGCCACCTCGGGCCGGCCCTACACCTCGGGCCAGCCAAGGGGTTCCTCTTCGTTCACCGTGGTTGACCAAGCCACGGCTACTAAGCCCCCCCGCCACGACAAGGCGGGAACCCGTTCGGGGGGGAACCTAACCTAACCTAACCTAACTACAAACGAGCACCTGATGGTAAGTGGTTGCTGCGGCCCATAGACATCTACATCTATGCTCTATTAAAAATCAAAATGAGGATGCGTTGTCACCCGTGAGGACTAAGATGGAATGCCTCATTTCCAGTAAAAAGGGTCTCCGCTTCTCTACACTTACCATACGAAACACAGCAGCGTAAAGCTGCTATTTTACGTTGGTATTCTGTGAGAGCGTGGTCCTTCCCCGGTCGAGCCGACCCATTCATGCTACAACTATACTACTTATATAGCTGCAGCATGGCTCTACCACGTAATAAAATGCCATATTTGCCACACTTGGCAAGCCGGTGCTACTCATCCCCTGATTTATTTCCCTCTGACGCCTCTTACGACACCCGCGGTATGATACTCGTATAGGCTAGTAGATATTCTTACACTACATGTTGTATCTAAGAAATGAAAAAATAATTTCGGGGTCATGTGAAGTCTAACACGCATTGGGGCGGCGCGACAAACTCTTCCTCAAAAACTTTTTCAATAATGACAATGAACTAATGCACAGCTGTGGGATATAATAACATGTAGGCTGTTACTGCATATAGAATTTCGAGTACTTTTTATGTAGAGGATAAGTAGGGCTTACGATTGGTGTAATAAAATTGTTTCTTGTGAGGAAAAAAGTTTTTTTGATATTCTATAGAAATCTTTTAAGTAGAACCTTTTTTGCATCTGTTCACCCAGTAGTAATATTAGATGGATTTTTCTTTTGGAATTCTTTACCAATTACTGAACGGTCATTTGCTTATATTTTTCAATTCTATAATATATATATAGCTGGTAGGTTTTCACAGCACGGTTCTTTGAATCATGTCATCCGAGGGGCTCTTGTCTCTATAAGTGTTCCCAACGGTATGAAATTGATACCTTGGAAGAGAGGTAGAGCCCTAGTGTGGGATGATACTTGCGTAGACACTTTGGCGGCCTCTCATCTCAGGGGTACCTCGTTTAGAGTCGGATTGGAGTCAGAGGCAGCTGAACTGAATAAGTGGCGCAAATGAGTCTCTGAGTGATGACTACATATTTGTGCCATTTGCTGTAGAGGCTATCGGTCCGTGGAGTCCACTTGCGGTGAAGTTCTTAAAGGAACTCTTAAAAGAGGGCTGGTTCTTGATCAAAGGCTAAGTATATCAATTCACGATTGTACGATGTATTGATCAAGTCGAAGCGAGGAAACACAGCCAGCGTTTCCTCGCTTCGACTTGATCAATACATCCCTGCTGCTGTCTAAACTGAGATATTATGGCCTTGACAGTGATTCAGTGAAATGGTTCCACAGCTAACTGACACAACGACTGTAATATGTGGAGCTGAAGCGGATGGATGGTAATTCACTGAGGTCACAACCACAAATGGTTACTCGCAGAGTTCCCCAAGGGTCAATATTGGGGCCAATCTTGTACATCCTGCACAGTGCCGATATCATTAACACTATTACTATCATCTGTACGCTGATTGAACCAGTGCTGTAGCCAAGGTGAATGAGGACAGCATCTCTGCCTGGTGCAGTTCAAACTGTTTAACCATTAACCCCAAGAAGTCCCAATTCATGGTCATAGGCTCGCTATAGGCGTCGAGTCATCACTACAAGAAAACCTAAATACCTATTCCTAAAGCTGGAGTGGACCCGTGATCACAGCAGATATCCCAGGAGGGAGTGTATCCACGTTTTTGCCACTCCAAAACATCGTACCATGGTGTTTCGGGGCTCCTTCAGATTCGCTGCGTCACGGTGTTGGAACGACCTGCCTCCACCTTTGCGTGATCTACAAGTTAGAAACACGTTTAAAACTCACGTAAAAAATACCTTATCTCACTGCAAAAGGCGGGTTTTGCTGACAAATTTACCGTGGGGTGCTCACTTTGCGCACGGGCGTTGGCGGGCCCGTCCCACCGTAAATAATTCCAGCGTCCGGATGAGTCCGGACTGACGCGCGTTCCCTCTCCTCGGTATCCTCGGCATGGTGCACTCTAAAACAACCTATTCAATGACGTTTTGGACAGAGAACGAAGGAAATGAAGTAATAGGCAAAAGCTTACCAGGAGGTATTGCGCTACGCGCATGCCAAGGCTGGCGCAATGGGCTCGGAGCGGAATCGTTTAGCATTCCGTAATAATAAAATGGTATATAATACAAGATTCTCACACTCTCACTTTTTCACACATTTTCACCTAATGAACCTCTTCACACTTCACTATAAATAAAATACGTGGCAAACGCATGGCTTTAAACGAAAACGTCATAAATAACACAGATTAGAAGAGATGTATGGACACATGGTATTTGTTTGAAAGATTTTTTCCTTTTTTTTCGGATTCGTTCGTTCGGTCGGGACTCGGAACAATTTGTTTGCTTATATGTTTGTTGGAGCAGCCACAATTTTAGTTTTTGGTTAGTTATTTAATAGTGTATAATGTAATGTAATGTAATTTAAGGGAATGTTGTTGATTGTTTATTTCATAATTCCGGATAATTCCGATTATTCTTATAAATATTGTTTAACCCTGTATTTTCTCTTTTGTTTTTTAGCTTTGTTTTTTTGACAACCATGATAACAACCATTAAAGCGTCCCCGTAGTGCACACCCTTTCGAGAGACACCCAAGTTACATAAACACATTCCTATAATAATTACTGTATTTTAAGTTAGTGTCTTCTGGAAATAGGTGTTCGCGGAATACCAGCATCTTGACTGCTCTTGATGCTCGCAAGGAGCATGTCATGATAAATGCTGTGCTATAATTTATTGGTAACCGTTTGTAAATGTTTTTTTTTTTATAGGAGAGGAGGTAAACGAGCATGCGGCTCACCTGATGGTAAGTGACTACCGCCGCCCATGAACAACTGCAACACCAGAGGAATCGCAGATTCGTTACCGGCCTTTTAAAAAAGAGTAGGCTCTTTTATTGAAGGTCCCTAAGTCGTATCGGTCCGGAAAACTCGCTGATGGTAATCGATTCCACGAGAAAGTTGTGCGAGGGAGAAAACTTCTTTTAAAACGCATAGTGGTGGACCGCCAATCATCCAGGTGATAGTATCGCGAGTATTGTCACGATGTGCGATGGTGGAATTGAGCGGCTGGAATTAGTCCGTATAATTCCTCAGAGGACTCCCCGTGATAGATGCGATAAAATACGCAAAGAGATGCAACATCTCTACGCAGTGCCAGTGAGTCAAGCCGATCGGAAGGAACTCGGTCGTCGACGATTCGAACCGCTCTGCGCTGGATGCGGTCAAATGGAAGGAGCTGGCACTGGGGAGTCCCTGCCCAGAGATGGGAACATATTCCATGTGAGGCCAAACCTGCGCCTTGTTAAGTTGCAAGTGGTGTGCCCGCATGAAATACTGTCCCGCTCTGCTGAGCACGCCAAGCTTATTAGAGGCCAATTTGGCCCTCTCTTTCAAGTGACCACGAAACTGCACGTCACTCGATATGTCGACACCGAGGATACCGATACTGGCTGAAGAAACAAGGGGAGTGCCATGAAATTGAGGAGATACGACAAAGGGGTTCTTTTTAGCGGTAAACGCGTAAACTTGTGTCTTCTGGATATTGAACTGGTCTAGATTTAGTCGCCCCCAGTCTGAGACTTTGTTCAACAAAGTCTCGATTTCAGACACAAGTTTGGTCTGGTACTCGGCGACATTTTCCCGAGAAATATTGCCACGGCCCGTGTATAAAGCATCACCAGTGCTGTCGTCTGTATAGCAATGAATGTTACTGGTTTGCAACATATCACTGATATGCAGAAGAAACAGCTTTGGTGATAGCACGCAGCCTTGTGGAACACCAGCGTCAATGGGCTTGTAATCGGAGCATGCACCGTCTACTACGATCTTGATGCTCCGATCTGCAAGAAAACTGGTGATCCACACTGGTGATTGCACAATTTCTCGGGAAGCCCATAGGAAGGCAGCTTCGAAAGAAGCGCTTTGTGCCAAACCCGATCGAAAGCCTTCGCTATGTCCAAGCTAACGGCTAACGCCTCCCCGTTGGACTCCACTGCCTCCGCCCATCTATGAGTTAGGTAACCTAGAAGATCACCAGCTAAGCGACCTTGAAGGAAACCGTACTGGCGGTCACTAATCAGCTGATGATCCTCAAGGTACCGCATGAGCTGGCTGTTAATAATGGTTTTCATTACTTTGGAGAACAAGGAGGCGATAGCGATAGGCCTGTAGTTGGACGGATCTTAGCGGTCGCCTTTTTTAGGGATCGGGTGCACCAAAGCTGTCTTCCATGAGTTCGGGACTACGCCTAGGGAGTAGGAGTACCGAAAAAGACGCGTTAAAACCGGTGCCAACTCCGGAGCACACGTCTTCAGCACAATAGGTGGGACTCCATCAGGCCCACTCGACTTGTTGACGTCCAGGGAGAGGAGTGCTTTACGCACCGAGCGCTGTGTCAACAGCACTTCCCGCATGGAGTACTCACACCGCGGGATGGTCGGTGGTGTGTTCCCCCCGTCATCTAGAGTCGAGTTGGAAGCAAAAAGAGAGCCTAGCAAATCGGCTTTCTCCTTTGCGCCATGGGCCAGTGAGTCATCCACCCTGTGCAGAGATGGCTGACAGAAGTTCCCTTGGACAGCCTTGGCAAGAGACCAGAATGCACGTGTTCCCGAAGGGAGGTGAACTAGTTTCTCGCCAATTCTGCCAATGTGCTCTGACTTTGACACTTTTGAAGGACCTGGAGGCGGAATCATACTTCTTTTTAAGAGCGCTGGTGTTTACATCCCGGGACGTTGATGCGTCAGCCCAGGTCCGGTAGCACTCCTGCTTATAGCGTGATGCTATTTTACAGGAGCGACCAAACCATGGCTGGGATCTGCCGCCGATGGGCACTACAGAGGATGGAATAAAAAGTTCCATACCCTGAAGAACCACAATGTGGTAAACTTTATTGACACAAAATGCAAGCACTGCTGTGTCAATAAAGTTTATTTTCTTTCTATTTCTTTCTTTCTTTCAGCGTTCTTAGCACGATAGCACGGGGAGTAGGACTGTATGACAATTAAGTTATTAGTTTTAGTTTTTCTTTATTACAGTTTTTTAATATTGTATATATTTAAATATTATAAAATTAAGTAATATATCTATAAAATAAATTAATATAATTAAATTTGTCCGGCGGTGATTATTAATTTAAGAGTCAGATGGTTAGCGCTCGCTGTAAAGTACGCGGCACCAATGAAATTGTTAATTGCAATTTTAAGTGCTTATTTACCACGTACTCAGCGGTGAAGGAAAACATCGTGAGGAAACCTGCATGTCTGAAAAATAAGAAAAAGTATGTTTCGAAGACATGTGAAGTTCGCTAACACGCATTTGGGCAGTGTCCGCCGGACACTTCGTTGCCCTAAAACCACAAAGGACCAGCAGTAGGACGTATAAAGGTTGTAACTTTTAACTTTGATTTTGCCGGCCGTGTAGTGGTGGTGTTACAATTCCATAACCCTGTTTTGTCCCGTAGGTGTCGCAGGAGGCGATAGAGTGAAAACCAGGAGATGGGCTGCAGAGTCTCGTAAATAAAAACTAGAAGATAAAAACTCTGGTTAGGTAGCCATTATGGCAAATAATCTGGCCTATGTTGAGAAGTGGACTCTGACGGGTGTTTGATGAAGATGAAAATTTAATTATAGCGATATAATAGATTTAGGATTTTTAAAACACCAACGAAGTGGTTTCGTTTAATGTCACCATGACACAACAAAACTTTAATGCTCATATTGTTTCTACAGATATAATAGTAAAATGGATCTGCGATTGATGTTTAATTCGACTGATTTCCTATGGTTTCAGGGAGCATTAAAAATAGAAAGTTTCCATTTGGCTCGTGTAGAGGGCGCGGACACGCTGCCCAAATTTGCACAACAAAGCATTATGTCGATCCGTCATCGCATGACTACTGATATAATTTAATGGAGATATACTATTGGTAATGTTTATTCGGAGTACGGTTAGTCGATTTGATTCTATAAATTATTTCTTCTTTTTTTTCTTATTCGGTCTGTAAAAGACCACGGCTGAACATGGACCACTCCCGTTGTAGGTACAATTTGTTGTTGTTTATCGTTACGGTTGACAAGCTAGTTGATAATTGCAGCACCAGATATCTCACCACTTTGACGCTGATCTCTGTCGCCGATGTCGTTATTTTACGCTTGGCGTAAATATGATGTTTATACTGCTATGTATAGGACCACAAGAACTTTCTGGCACATCCTATAAATTAGATTAAGATAATCCGTCTAAAGATTCATTATTTATTTATTTTTTATTCCAGAAATAAAGTTACACAGTGCTGAGATAGTTATTGGCATGTGGTATCCGCCTGTAATTATATGTACATTTTAGTTCTTATCGGCTCATTGTATTTAAATAGCATGTATAAGGAATGATACAAAATGTTGGTGGATCAATAAACGTAGATCTTTAAAAAAAACAAATTATTTAAGCGTGATTTTAAACATTGTCGTAGAACTTAACTACATGCAGAATCGAGATGTTAAAATATTTTTAACAAAAATGTGATAATACGATAATTGTATTAAATTATCCTAAATACAAAAAAAAACCGTTTATAATACATATTATTATATAACGTATATGAGATGATTTTTTTTAAATATTATTAAAAATTAATTTCTTATAATGTGCTGTATGGACAGTATGCTTGTTTGTCACGCTTATTCTATATAAAAAAATTAAATATCAAAAGCGTTGACCATACTTCGAGCACTTATAACAGTGCCCTCTATCAATCACTTACGGAAACCTATCAGGGCACATCCATTATGCAAGAGATAAGTTTGTACAATAAGTTGCGGGAAACTTATCTGCACGACCCTTGAGGAAATTTCTATGATGTATGAATGTTCTATGACACTTAATGAAGAAGTTGGGCACAGACTCGATTTTCGAATGTCTTTAAGACTGGATATAAAAATAATCTTAATTCGCTTAAAAAAATATGTATTATATTGCGGTTAATGGTTGAAGTAGTATCATATAGGGTTTAACTGGTATTTTTGGGAAAGTCGATAAATAATAAAAACAGATAGATTTTTTTTATTATAGGATAAGGGTGACAATCGAGCACACAGTCCACCTGATGGTAAGTGGTTGCTGCGGCCCATAGACATCTACATCTATCCTCTGTTACAAATCAAAATGTAGATGCGTTGTCACCCGTGAGGAATAAGATGGAATGCCTCATTTCCAGTAAAAAGGGCCTCCGGCCACCTGCACTCACCAAGCGAAACGCAGAGGTAAGCCTCTACTTCACGCTGGTTTTTTGTGAGGTCGTGGTACTACCCCGGTTTGAGCCGGCCCATCCGTGCGACAGCAAGAGCTGCCGCGTGGCTTTACCACTGTTAAAATATCTATGTATTTTATATATATTTTATAAAATACGAAAGCCTTTTTGTGACAAATTCATCAAGATCTTTTAATCTACAGACATTTATATTATTCAATTATTCGGACCCAAAACCCTGGGTAAACCTAGGTTTACCATTTCTTCAAATATAATTTGTAACATCATATATTATAATACTCCAGAATGAATTTCGGTTACGGTGTCTTCGCAACGTTGACTAACCATCTGCGCAGAACTGGATTATATTGAATGAGTGTGTAAAAAACCACATATGTGTTCTAGCTTCTAGCACAGGTGCACTCTCTATTCCCTCACTCTCATAATCAAATTGGACGGCAATACGACACGACCGGAACGAGATCAGATGTAGGACCAACGGCTTTTCGTGTTTTCCGAGACGCTGCGGGTGTAACAAAGCTTCATCATGTAATAAAACTTCATCAATATGGGCTGTTACGGAGAATTTCTGGACATAAAACCCGATAACTGACTGGGAATGTGAACTCAGGACTACATGATCAGCAGATGTACTTACACCCTAACATAAACAAAGCTAAAGCTGTAATGTTATGTAATGTGTAAGCTATAGAGGTTTAGAGCAACGCGCTTTCCGTGTATTTTTGTACACCTCGAAACCGAAGCGAGACGTTGGGCTTTGCTATCGACTTGACAAGGTCACGCTGCCACTCTCATTAAATTCGGTTATTATTGCATGCCTGATAACGCGAAGCGTTATTGGGTAGTGCTTTACTTTCGACACGTCAAGGTCAAGCAATTTTGTGTTCTTAAAATGCCTCTATCTTATCCATATTGCATACATGACACAAAATGTAATTAACATTTTGCGCGATAAGTGTAAGTTCGATTAACAGTGCTAGTTGCAATTAAATTATTAGTTGCACTTTTAGTTTGTAAATTTTTTAGATAATGGAAAATATTATGAGTATATCTGACTTGAAACAAAATACGAGTATAATAAATATGTTTAGATTATAATCATGTTAATTATACCCTCCAAGCCAAATTTCGGTCACAGCGGGCAGTTCCAGTTAGTAAAGTACCTATTCCGGTAAAGTATATTTTGGATTACCAATACAATAAATCAATATGCGTCTTGCTCCAGCAATAAGATGATAATTGGCGGCTACTTACATATTATCATCATCATCATTACAAAGCTTCACAAGTTCACTGTTGAACAAAGGCCTGCCCCAAAGTCGGGCCTGAGCCACATGCATTCATAGACAGCTTCGCTTTGCGATACGAGTTTGCCACTCAAGAACGAGTGGCAAACTCGTATCGCAAACACGCGACAGGTCCGTTTCTATCTGGGAATCCTCTGCGTTAGTATTAACCCTCTTACCTATTGCTACCGCTAAGCAGTAGCAGATATAGGAATACTCTCGGAAGGATAATACAGAAGGACGTGAAATTTTCACTATTTAAGTTTCTTGACAGACAGACGTCACCTTGCGCTAGTTTAAGAATTTATCTGTGGTGGCTTATTTTAGCATAAATTTGTTCACATTGGTGCCGTGTGGTGGTGGCGTACGATAGTCCATCATCCCATTACGTCCCGTGGGTGTCTTGAAAGGCGACTGTAGGAAATACCAGAACTTTGTACGTGGCACGAATGGGTTGGCTTGACCGGGGAAGAACAACGCTCTCACAGAATACTTGCGTAAAATAGCAGCTTAATGTTGTCGTATTTCGTACGGTGAGTGTAGAGAACCAGAGACGAGAATTAAAAAATCCATAAAACAGAAGAATTCGTATCACGTTTTTTATAATATGCAAAAAGCCATCTCATAAGTTTTATGGAACACCAATGCATCTTAAAAACGATTTAACACAAAAACATATGTCGTGCAAGACGCCGTAATCCCATCCAGGAAACATTACCATAACCTTTATGGGAAGGAAAGAAATAATGGGCACTTGCAACCAAATGCCAATGGCAAGGGTCAATTTGGATTCGCCTGAGTCCCCTTCAGTAGCTGCGTGATGAAATGCGACAATCCAAATGACGTGTGACACAAACGTGACCCTCGTGTACGAGACACACAGTTAACACGGATAGAAACTATGTTTACATTATTTTAGTAGCATTTAATTTTATTTCGAGTGCTCAAGAAGGAGCGGTAATTAATTGGGTGTATATGTGTACGTTTGTCAGTTGATTAGTAACATCCTGTTTAAGCTTAAGTCTAAACAGTTTGAAGTATTTTAGAATTCGTGCTGTTATTCGAGTTATTTTTATTTCCGGAGCAAAATAATAGTACGAGGATATTGGCTCTATGCTATTAGACCCTTATGCATAGCATAGTGAATGTAGACAAATTTTAAAAAAATTTTGCTTGTTGGTGCACTTTTTGAAAGGCCTCTGTCTATTAGTGGATTTGAAAAATGCTTCACTCAAGAGCCTCGTTACTTAATTAGCAGGAAGTACCGCTTGCAATGGACGTTGATGTTTGAGAAAAAATTCAAGTACGTGATAGAGCCTTGCAGTACTTGCAGTAGGTACGATTGGGTCGGCTCGGAAGAAGGATCATATCTCACTGAATCCCAGTATACAATAGCGCATATAGCTACTGTGTCTTATTTGGTGAGTGTGCAGAGCCGGAGACCCTATTTACTAGTAACGAGGCATTCTATCCTAGTCCTTAGGGGTGGACAACGCATTCGCATTTTCATTTTTGGACAAGGATCAATAGTTGGTCTACTTCCACAGCATCCCCTTATTATTGGATGTTGGTGGATTGTGCGCTTCTTAATTACCTTACTTCTATAAAAAAAAAAAAAAACTTCATATCTGAACAAACTTCTATGCTCTTTGCTCTATGTTCTATGTTTACATATCTGTCTCGTTCTGGAGTGTGACTGGTATGGGCAAATATTTCAAAGCATACCTACTAGACAGCTAGCATACTGAACTAATAAGAATATTTGTTTTCATTCATTTACAGAAAAATCTTATAATTAATAAGGTGTACTATACTGCCGATTTAAAGAAACAAATTAGGCTAAAGTTTAAGGTTAATACACACACTATAAAACTATGAAATACTTATTTATTTCAGTACATATAAGCTCTTAAATTAAAAATGTAAAACCAAAAATAAAACTGATGTGCTAGAAAAAAATTATGGTTAATAAATGATAAAAACGAGGGTTGTCACGTATTCTCAATATCCATGTGTATCATTATTGAGAAAGGGTCGTGAGTCCTTCAAGAAGGGGCTTTTAGATACGTTTGGGGATTTTGGGAATTCTAAGAATGCTCTAGGTGAGCTAATTTAGCCTCGTAGAATGTCATTTTGGTCAGAAAACCTTGATTTAATATAAAATGTTATATTCAATAAAAGCTTATATATATATACACTCACCGGCACGGAAACTTGGCCACTCGTGAATTTGCTGATTATTTGCACTAAAACGTTTTTTTAACAGTAAATTAAGGGTAGATGCATTCAATAAGTGTCTCTAATGGTCTTAGAACGTAGAAATTTAATGTTTACTTCACCGAAATTTTTCTTTTCAAGATAACATGTTTTCACTAAAATTAACATCTTTCCATTGTCACTTTAAAAACACTACAAAGTTAATAATTAAGTCTGTTTCTTTATTGTCTATCAGTTTTAATATCGGGTGTTTCCTCCTCTAGCCCTGATAACCGCTTGCATTCGATCTGGCATGCTTTGAATGATGTTTCTGACATCAACTTGCGGTATGCTGTCCCAAGCGGCCAGCGCTGCATTTCGGAGCTCATTTAGAGTTTGTGGCGGTTTGGAGCTGGACTTTATCTTTCTTTTGAACATACCCCATACATGCTCAATTGGATTTAAATCCGGGCTACGAGCTGGCCACTGTAATTTTCCAACCTCTTCCAGATATTCCTCTACACAATGTGCGACGTGCGGGCGTGCATTATCGTGCATGAGGAGGAATTGGTCGTGTCCAATGAATCCCGAATAAGGCATTACGTGCTCCTGAAGAACTTCCTCGATGTATCGAGTAGCTGTAAGCCGATTATCGACGATGACCAACTCTGTACGTGCGTCGGAACTTACACCTCCCCATACCATTATTGAGCCTCCATGGAAACTCACAGTTTGGGTGGTGGTAATGGGTAGAAACCCCTCTCCTCTTTTTCTCCACACTCGTTCTCGACCGTCTGGAGCACGTAAAGCTATTCGACACTCATCTGTGAACAACACTCTAGCCCATTGCTCGTGGGTCCAATTGACATGTTCTCTTGCGAACTGAAGTCGGGCTACTCGGTGCTGTCTGAGAAGTTCTGGACCTCGTGCTGGTCTACGAGCTTTTAAATTCACTTTCTCCATTCGTCTTCTCACCGTACGCTCACTAACATTAACGCCTCTTGCGATTTGGAGCCATCTCCATAACAATAAAACGATCGTCCCGGGCCGATGTGCACCTTACGCCCCCACTGCCTGGCCTGCGGGTGTAGCGTCCTGTCTCCTGGTATCGTTTCAGTGAATACTGCATTGAGGACCGTGGTACGTTAAGCACAATAGCAACTTAACGCTGTGTCAGCCCTTGGTCAATTAATGCTACTGCTTGTGCAACTTGTGCTGGTGTTAATGGCATTTTTATTGGCTTTAAAGCACCTTTAGTTATTGAATTAAGACACAAGATCACAATAATTGAATAACCTTACAGTAAACTTTTCACAACACACAAATTTAAAATGTGAACTTAGTCGCTCAAATGACCCGATTCAACTAAAAATTAAATAATTCGTCATGGTGCACTTAAACATAATGAATTACCCTCTTGAATTTGAGAGCAAACATTTTTTGACATACCTGCATAACAAACATTCATCAGAAACACTTAAAGCTTTTGCTATCGCGAGATAACCGCTTGGCCAAGATTCCGTGTCGCTGAGTGTATATATATATATTGCAACTATATTTTCAGTGTTAATTTACAAAGAACAATCATTTCAAATACACTAGTTTACATTAATTGCCTTAATTGTTTACTGACTTATGACGATCAGTTATTTTTTAAATAAGGATTTAAAAACCTGTTTCAAGGTAATTATGTTATAATATGTTTGATTGTTTATAGATTGACTAATGATATTCTATAAGAATACTAATTAGACATTTTTAAAACCTAAGCATGTACAGTACGCATAAGGACATAAAACCGTACCTACGTACTCGTAACTCCGCAGACTAAACACTTACAGCGCGGTGGATATTTCCTTGCCCTAACTCTCTCAGAAATGAAAGGTGGCCTGTACCCAGCAGTGGGACGTATATAGGCTGTAACTTTAACTTTTAACTTTTAATTTATATTGTCCAACTGTGGGGCCGTGTGGGCTAGAATACAAACAAACATATACGCCTGTGATCCCCGAGAGGCTAGGCAGAGTCTAAAGAATAGCGAGCTACTCGGATCAAGTTCAGCCAAAAAGTTTGTGTATAGAAATAGATGGCAGGTTATGTAAGAAGTGATAGGTATCATATTATTCGTGCTTTATGACATGTCAGGCAAGCAGCACGTTTGGCAAATTATTTTTTATAGTCAACTTATTCTTCCAAATCATTTACAGTTTGGCAATACTTTATTAACTGCCTTTCACATAGAATACTGTGTAAATCGTTGTTGACAAATTGCATTATTAACGATGTTTCAGATTAATGGTATCTGACAATTTAGTCGCAGGTTCTGGTTTCAAATTTCTACCTATATAAATATATGTGCAAAGAACTTAGTAAGAAAGAACGTAGTGCGATTGACTCGTGTTATTAATATTGAATTTAAGCCAATTTAGGTTAGGTTGAAAGAGAACTGTTACGGTTAGTATGAAAAAGAACAATATTATTTTTCTAAATTGTAGCCACAGTTGCTACCGGATATTTTGATACCAGGCAATCAGAACTGATTGAAGGTAGGTTTATTGCCCCGATAACAATAGCTTCAGCTTCAAATTTGCATATGAAATTATATCCTTTCGGTTAATTTCGATCGGAGTACCTAATAGTGATATGACTGAAGGATTCGCTGAGAGAAATTACTTTCAGTGAATCCTCCTGTCATATAAGAGTCACATTAGATTTTTTTTTATAGGATAGGGTGACAAACGAGCACACAGTCCACCTGATGGTAAGTGATTGCTGTGACCCATTGACATCTACATTTAACCTCAATAAAGAATCAAAATGCAGATGCGTCGTCACCCGTGAGGACTAAGATGGAATGCCTGTATTCCAGTAAAAAGGGTCTCCGGTTCTCTACACTCATCATACGAAACACAGCAGCGTTAAGCTGCTATTTTACGCTGGTATTCTGTGAGAGCGTGGTCCTTCCCCGGTCGAGCCGACCCATTCGTGCTACAACTATACTACTAATATAGCTGCAGCATGGCTCTACCACGTATTAATTGGAGAAATATTACGTACTTGCTTTGTCTGCTGATACAATCGAGCAGGTTTGTCGTCATCGAGTTACCGAATTTTCTATTAAGATAATCGCAAAAGTTCAACCATAATGTTGTGTGTGTAAGATTTTTAAGAAAAAACAATTGTTAAAGTGTGTCTTTTGGTTTTGATAATGAAATCATTTATGTTTAAAGATTATTATGATGTTTAAGTGGTGTGAAGAAGCAAATGCCAACTTTTAGATGCAACCTGCTGATTTACAGATGAGGTTAACATCACTTTTTTTTTTGTAAAAAGGTGTTACCCCTACAATATGAATTTTTCCTGTATCGCGGAGGCAGTTAACATACGTAAATTGCACAAGGATAAACATCCGGCTCCAGATCAATTATTTGTAGGTCATACAAATACTTGTTGTATTTGAATCCGCGATCCTCAGCGCCGCAATGCAATGCTATGCCACTACGCCACTCAGTCGTTGACTCTGACACTGATCTCCAAACAATATATATATTTATATGTTTTTAAATAAATATATCTCTGTTTGTAATTTATTTTTAAGAAAAAGATAATATTTTATAAGTATATTAGAAAGTAACTAAAGCGGACTAAAGTTTTGTGCTTTATGAAAAGAGATTCAACAGTATTCGGAAATACAGTTAGAATCAACAGTTGAAATGGTATTATGTGTTTTCCTTTGTTACTATTATTGTATAAATATAATGGCTACAATAAGTTTTTATGTAATTAAATGAATATATTTTATTTAAAATTAGATATTATTATCTTGTTTCACAACAACCATTTAAAAAGGAGCCGAATGTTTGTAAATACAAAAGAAAAGATGAAAACCGATTCAGCGGATTACTCCATTACTTAATTAAAAAATACTCGAAGCGTTTTCATTCAGCGTGCACTTTCTATCACCCCTTTAGGAGGTCAAGCGACCTCCCCCCATGGAGCCTCGCACTGGCATTCTTTATTGCGGAGGCCCCAACCCCCGTCGTAAACAACTCTTTGGCACGACCCCTTGTAATTGGCGGGATATTGTCGGATCATAGGCTAGAACTTTTTGAATTGGACGATCAATGTGGTCTCCTTTTTTAACCTAAACACGCTTGTTAATTCATTAAAGATGATTAATAAATAATGAAATGTCTCTTTAGGATTTTTTCAATAAGGTTTGATATTTACGCATTAGCTTTACAGTACAAAAGATAATGTAAATGTATAATGTAAGTATATAGTTTAAATATATTTCATATCAGAAAACCTTAGTAGCTCAGTGGCTAAGCTCTCGCTGTAATTTCACAGTACGTTAGCAACCTGTGTTCGATCCCCGCCGGCACCAATAAAAATTTAAGTGCTGATTTATCACGTGCTTGGCAGTGAAGGAAAACACGGTGAATAACCCGCATGTCTGAAAAATTAACAAACGAAAATTCTTAGACATGTAAAGTTCGCCAGCACGTATTTAGGCGGACACTTCCCGCCTTACAACCTTCTCAGTAATGAGAAGAGGCCGGTACCCAAGAAGATGACGTATTTAGGCTGTAACTTTACTTTTTACTTTTATTAAGGAAAGTTTGTCAATGAGGATAGATGTACTTATGTTAAATGTTGTGAAGCATTAATGTTTGTTAAAATTCAATGTAGTTACCATCTATTACTTCTTATAAATATATAAACTTAACAGCACGAATAAACCTGTATTTGTATAAACCTGTAGCGGTAGTCTTTTTTTTTTTAAATAAGTGTGATAAACGGGCACAAAGTCCACCTGATGATAAGAGGATGCTGTAGTCTAAAGACATCTACATCTATCTTCGATTAAGAATCAAAATGAACATGTGTTGCCACACTTGAGGACTAAGGTGGCATGTTTCTTTTCTAGTGAAAAAATTCAAAAAATGAAAAAAAAAATTTTTTTTAATTCTCTTTCATCGGTCGGATCGGCCCATTCATGATGTAACCGTAATATACAACATAAAAAGTTAAAAAATCATAATGCAAACATGACATACCCTTTTGGAGGGAGGAGTAAAGTCATTGAAGAAACGTTAAGTGTACAAAGTTTGCAATGATTTTGTGCAAGCAAATAAAAGAAATACAAAGTCATTTGTATGTGGAATACATTCCGTGAAAATCCAATTTGGAAAACGAAAACAAAAGTTAAACAACGACAACCGCCCCATAGCAATCGTCTCGAGAGCCGTCGCGAACGAATTCGCCTTTCAAATATTAAAATTTAATCGCCGGGTTGTCGCGAGTCAAATTAGGCTCTCTTGAGGGATTGACATAGATTAGGAGTTTTTTTTACGTAGAAAGGTCATGTTATCGCATACTTCTTTTATCAGACATATGGATTTATAATAAACTGTTTTTTTTATTGAATATAGTTTATAAAAATTTAAACAATAATTTATATTACGTTTTTTTTTTAATAAGATAAGGGTAACAAACGAGCGCACAGTCCACCTGATGATAAGTGATTGCTGTGGCCCATAGACATCTACATCTATCCTCAACTACGAATCAAAATGCAGATGCGTTGTCAACCATGAGGACTAAGATAGAATGCCTCGATTCCAGTAAATAGGGTGGGTCTCCGGTTCTCTACACTAACTATACGAAACGCAGCAGCATTGAGATGCTATTTTACGTTGGTATTCTGTGAGAGCGTGGTCCTTCCCCGGTCGAGCCGACCCATTCGTGCTACAACGATACTAATAATATAGCTGCACCATGACTCTACCACTACCTACACTACCTACTCTTCGTTATCGCTTTACTTGAATATTAATAATTATAATTTAATTATAGCCTATTATTTAAAAAAAATAGATTTGACAAATGTGTACTAAGGTGTTCACGCAGTAGAGCCATGTTGCAGCTGTATTATAGTGTAGCACGAATGCGCCGGCTCGACCGGGGAGAAATCACGTACTCACATCATACCAGCGTCAAACAGCAGCTTAATGCTGCTGTGTTTCGTATGGTTAGTGTAGAGAATCGGAGACCCGGCTTATAATAAACGAGGCATTCTATCTTAGTCCTCAGGGGTGAAAAATTCTCTGTATTTTCATTCTTAGTCGAGGTTAGATCTAGATGGCTATGAGCCACAGTATCCACTTACTATCAGGTGGAATATGTAGTCGTTTATCTACATTATTTTATAAAAAATGATCCAACTTGAAAATACAAAATAAAACATAGTATTTCTGAATTTCTTGTCAAAATTGATTATTGCAATTATTAAATACTTGATTTAAAAATTCAAAGTCGAAATAATAAAAGTTTCTGTCCATATAAAATAGTTTAAGAGTTATAATAAAAATTGATATTAATGAAATTTTTTTTCTTAAATTAATACTAATACCAAACCTCTGTTATTTGAAATTAACTAATTAATAGCTTAGTAAAATAAGATTTACTTATGAAATATGGAAAATTGAAAAGAGTTAAAAACATTTATGATCAAAATAAAGAACCTTATTTCTTGGGTATGCTCAACTGTGACGCGTTAGTTAGGCGGATTTAGTAGGTATAACCGGTATAACTTATGCTTCGTTGCCCTTAGTCGCGTCTACTGTAGTACTTAGTAATTAATCTTTGTCCCAATCGCACCAACAGTGATACGAACAACAGTGTAATTGCACGGAGACGAAGAAAACTGATATTAATTCCGTTAGCGCCTTCCTACGAACTGAATGATTAAGGAGCAGTCGTTTGTTTACGATGGTATTAACTCCACTTTTGACTTAATATTTCCTTTGTCTATTCTTGAGGGAGTCATCGGATTTGTATTGTCAGCGTTTTCTTAAGTTATAAGGGATGGAAGCAACATTTGATTGCTTTTTCTGAAAGCCTATTTTATTTTCTTTGATAATCTGTGTCACCCTGACAAATAACAAACTAACATATAATTTATCAAATTAAAAATTTACTAGATGCTGTAGCTAGTTTTTGGGTGGTTAGTTTTGGAAAATAAAGTATACTAGTGGTGGTCCAGTGGTTGAAATTCGACTATTAGTTTTTTTTTTATAGAAGAGTGGGTAAACGAGCATGCAACTCACCTGATGGTAAGTGAATACCACCGCACATGAACAACCGCAATACCAGAGGAATTGCAGGTGTATTGCTCTTTTCTTGAAGGTCCGTATCGGTCCGGAAAGATCGCCGGAGGTAAACTATTCCATAGAGAGGTCGTACGAGGACGGAAACTCCTAGTAAAACGTACAGTGATGGACCGCCATGTGTGTTCGTGAAATTTGGTGGCTGGAATTAATGCGAACAATTTCTCAGAGCACTCCCCGTGGTAGATGCGATAGAAAATGTAAATGGATGCAACATCCCTACGCTGCGCCAGTGAATCGAGCCGATCAGAAAGAACTCGATCGTCGACGATTCGAACCGCTCTGCACTGGATGTGGTCAAGTATAAGGAGGGCACTGGAGTGTCCCGGCCCAGAGATAAGAACAGTATTCCATATGAGGCCAAACTTGCGCTTTGTAAAGTTGCAAGCGAAGTGGCGGTATGAAATACTGTCTGTCTGTGCTGAGCACGCCAAGCAGCTTTTTAGAAGCCAATTTGGCCTTCCCTTTCAAGTGACCACGAAACTGCAGACTTTACACGATATGTTGACGCCGAGGATTTCAATGCTAGCTGAAGCAGAAGGGAAATGCCTTGAAACTGAGGACATACGACAAATGGGTTCTTTTTAGCGGAAAACGCGCAAACTTGTATCATCTGGGGATTGAACTGGACTAGATTTAGTCCCCTCCAATCTGAGACTTTGTTCAGCAAAGATTCGACTTCAGACACAAGTTTGTCCCGGTACTTGGCGACGTTTTCCCGAGAAATATTGACACAGCCGGTGTATAAGGCATCACCAGTGCTGTCGTCTGCATAGCAATGAATGAGCGTTGGTGAGAGCACGCAGTCTTGTGGAGCACCAGCTTTAATAGGCTTGTAATCAGAGCATGCACCGTCTACTACGACCTTGACGCTCCGATCAGCAAGGAAACTGGTGATCCAATTGCACAATTTCTCATAGTCATAAAATTTTTGAGTTTGTATCTTAAGCGAGTTGTATTTCACATGTGTATGTATTATCTATGCTTTAAACTGCACATAAATACGTAATATACAAAATATAAAATAACCGCTTTTTTGCCTTGGCATACATTACTATTGAAAAGGAACGTTAGAAATCACACAAAATTCAAATTATTTTTGGCAACATTTTGAAATTCTTTGGCAACAATCTTTGACACTATTTGACCATAAACTATTATGTGTATGACAATTGACATTAGCAGTATGAAAGTATACAATAAATGTTTATCTGGTGACTTACTTACACTTGCTAGGAAAAAACTTGTTTACTCATGGAATGAGCTATGAAAAGTATCTCAAATACTGAGAATCACTATGTTGCTATACAAGATAATATTTCATCAAGATCCTGATTTTTCAAATTCAATAAAGCAAACGAGCATGCAACTTCTATTGTCTGCCGGTTGATAATTGGACATGTCTGTACCTATATTCACTTTGCTAACCTCAGGATTAGGAATATTTTTCTTTGCGAATGTTATTTATATGAGGGAAACACTAACCATGTATTTTTTAATTGCACCAAATTGTTATTATCTCTTTACGATAGTCTGCCCTTGAAATCCACCGTCCTATATAGACTTTAACTTTCTTTTTACCTTTACGAACATCTCTTTTGTATAATATATTGTTAGGAATGAGGGTAAAATAATAAAATAAAATAAGAAATGTTGAAGGTAGAAGAACTACAATCTCCCACTTGTTTTAGCAGTATAAAGTATCACGCAGTCGACTAAGAGGGATCAGTCAGTCTGTAACTCTACTAGTCACATATCGTTATTATGCCCGTTGGGCTAAAACATTACCTCCACACGGAGATACGGTGTAGTAGTTCTTCTAGTGTAAGCAAGGAAGATCGTGTTGCTGAGAGGCTGCCCGGTGTTACATCAAGAGGACTAGTGTAGCTGTTGCTTTACATACTTTGGTGTTATCATGTAATTATGTCCTTCACGTTACATTAATGTGTGATTGTGTCTGGTACATATTACGGTTGGTCGAACTGTATTTGCTCTATACTGAATGTGTAGTGCTGTACGCTGTGTTATTCCTGATAATGATCAATTGCGTAAGCAAGAGAGCAAGTTGAACATCCGCTCTCACACTTTTATTATTTTTAACAATCAACCTTCAGAGTAAATTCTAATACGAGTAACATTATTTTATGTAAATACTTTTGAGAATAATTTTTAACATCAGAAGTGTAAAAATTTCTAATATCAGAAGTGGGATAAAGTCCCTGTTACTGTCCACGTATAAACTTTGAATATTGTGAGGGTTATTACGTTGGTGAAAGAATATGACGCGCCTCGCGTTTTGTTTTTATGTTCAGTTTCTTAAATCAAGTTTGTTGTCATATTTACGACATGGACGAATCATTAAAGTGTAGAGTGAGAGTATACAAGTGAAATGTTTTAAGCCAAAAGTTAGATCCTTTTGTTTAATTTTTAATACGTTCTTGAAAGACTTGAGAGTAATTAAATTTGATGTCCTATTTACGATATGGACGTACCAGTAAAGTGTAAAGTAAAAGCTTAAAGTCAAATGTTTTGAGCAATAAGTTAAAACTCTTTGATCGACTTGTCGATTTATATTAGAGGTACCCGCAAGTACTTTTGTTATTCCTTAACGTATCCAAATATGTTAACAAATGTTGAAAGAAATGTTGAAAAGAGGTTTTAACTAAATTTGTTAGTTTGCATCCAGTGAAAACTTAACTTGTTCGAGTTTTATTGTAATTGTTGACTGTCGAGTTTTGATGCTTTGTGAAGTGATATGAAAATACGTAACCTACGAAATAATGTAGCCCAATAATTTTAAAGTTTGAAATGTTTAAGCGATATATAAACAAAGGATTAACTTTAACGTGCTATGAATTTTAAAAAAAAATAGCCTGTTTGTATTCTAATGTGTCTATAAGTGTTACAGTTTATTCCAAATAGTCGACGGCTAATTGGACATGGTCAGGTGCGTGGCCGAGCCTTGGTAAGGTTGAAGCTACGCCGCTATAAGTTGCTGTTTCTTGGCGGATCTTGAGGCCGGACGGCCGGGCACCGCCGAGCGCTTGGGAAACTTGATCCTGGGATGAGTAACATTTATTTAATAATTTCTGTATTTTAAATTTATGTAAAGGCAAGTCAAGCATTGAATCAGCTATTTTGTTGGAAAATCAACTGCGTTTTCCTGAGTAACCTTTTGAATCGACAAGGGACACAAAAGGGTCCATACCGAGTTACCAAAATGTTACCAAGTGATTAGTATGAGCTGAAGTTATTATCTGGAGTTAGACGCAAGACTATCTAGGCCACATCTCAGTATATGGTACCCTGGAAAGGCGAATGGTGTCCCGAGAGTGGTGCTGCATTTTTTTGAAAGTGTGTTCCGACTGAATCCTTTTAATATGTTTTCCTTTGTGTGGACGAAAACGCCACCTACCGGGTATGACCCCTTCTCGGCGAAAGGAATATTCGTACAAAATTTCATGTGTCTAGGCCTTATGATTCGGGAGATATCGTGATGAGTCAGTATATAGGTGGAAATCTTAAATATATCTTTATATATAAAAAGTACGTGTCACGTTGTTTGTCCGCGATGAACTCCTAAACTACTGAATGAAATGAAATTTTGCACACTGTGTTTAGTTTGGTCCAACTTGAGAGATAGGATAGTTTTTATCCCGATCAGTGACCCTAATTTTTTTAGGAATTGAAATGGTCGCCGGAAAGGTAATTCAACGAGTAAGTTTGCCAAAATCAATCACATAATATTCATAGTCACACTTTCTTGTATTGTATTTCACTTTCAAGCAGAGTTTGTGCCCCAACTAAAACTATTCATGTAACGTCAAATGTTATTGGCGAATTCATCGTAACCGCCATAAAGGAAGAAGGAGAATTAATGTTTTATTTCATTATACTTAATGAAACTGTTACATATATTATATATAAATTTTCACTTTCTGCACTCCTTCTACATATAAACTTTAATTATGCCAAATGACACTCCTCAGGTAGCGCAATATGCTTTAAAAGGGACACCAAGTGTTCTCTTCACGCATTAATATATAGATTTTCTTTTCTAAGGTAAATAGAAACAACGTAACGACAAATACTTGTTATGGATGAATACTTAACAACTTCTCTACATTCCATGTCCATGTTAAGACGTATAAATAATTAATTTTAAATTACGTTTAGGGACACTGTTTCTTTTATCCCATCGCTTAGCACTCATTAGATGAAAGCTTTCCTTGTTAAGATTTAATGCTGGGATGTCGGGTATGAATGCAGAAACTACTTTATTTTATATAAATTTTGAAGATCATTACTAATTTAAAATTTGTTCACAAATTTTTGAAGTGCATAAAACCGAGAAATCATTAGAATTATTTATTTATTAAACACTAGATAAATTACCAGATGGAAGTTAGCGTAGAACATTCTTTTTTTTAACTAAACTGTATGCCAATTAATTGCTCCATAAATGCTCAAGCAGAATCTGAAATTGCTCCACCTCTATTGTTATTAGTTAATTTAT
Organism: Parnassius mnemosyne; assembly: GCA_963668995.1. NCBI lineage: Eukaryota > Metazoa > Arthropoda > Insecta > Lepidoptera > Papilionidae > Parnassius > Parnassius mnemosyne. Next base: position 30,244,266 of record CAVLGL010000024.1, on the reverse strand, counting down.
AATCAATTTAAAAAAAAATAAAGAATCGAAAATTAAATTTTGCTATAAAATATAAAATATCTACTTTTTAAAATTAAACTGTATGACAATTAATTGCTCCTTAAATGCTCAAGCAGAATCTGAAATTGCTCTACCTCTATTGTTATTAGTTAATTTATAATAAATTTAAAAAAAAAATTAAGTCTCCTAAATTTAATTTTGCTATAAAATATAAAATATCTTTTTTTTTTAAATGTATGCCTATTAATTTCTTAATAAATGCTCCAGCAGAATCCGAAATTGCTCCACCTCTATTGTTATTAGTTAATTTATAATAAATTTTTAAAAAATTTAAATATTGTAAATTTTATTTTGCTATAAAATATCTACTTTTTTAAATTAAACTGTATTCCAATTAATTGCTCCTAAAATGTTTCAGCAGATTTCGAAATTGCTCCAACTTTATTGTTATTAGTTAATTTATAATCAATTAAAAAAAAATTAAGTATCGAAAATTTAATTTTGCTATAAATTATAAAATATCTACTATTTAAAATTAAACTGTATGTCAATTATTGCTCCTTAAATGCTCCAGCAGAATCCGAAATTGTTCCACCTCTATTGTTATTACTTAATTTATAATTAATTTAAAAAATTTAAGTATCGACAATTTAATTTTCCTATAAAATATCTACTTTTTAAAAATAAACTGTATGCCAATTGATTGCTTAATAAATGCTCCAGCAGAATCCGAAATTGCTCCACCTCTATTGTTATTAGTTAATTTATAATTAATGTTTAAAAAATTTAAGTATCCAAAATTTAATTTTGCTATAAAATATAAAACATATACTTTTTAAAATTAAACCGTATGCCAATTAATTGCTCCTTAAATGAATCCGAAATTGCTCCACCTCTATTGTTATTAGTTAATTTATAATTAATTTAAAAAAATTAAGTATCGAAAATTTAATGATAAATTTAATATAATAATGCCGGCGGGGATCGAAACCGGGTTAAATCATCATGATCACCAATAGAATGTAGTAACATTTCAACAACAAAGTCATTTTATCGAACAAAAATTGATTGACTCTGAAGGTGGTACGTAGAAAAGACTCTAGATGGCATGAACACAAATATATTATTAACATGGTTGTCTAATCCATTCATAAGAATCCATAATTTCAAAACTCACCTATCAATACTTTTTTGGTTTTATGCCATTAGACATCTAACAATAGAGGTGGGGCAATTTCAGATTTTGCTGGAGCATTTAAGAAGCAATTAATTCACATACCGTTTAATTTTAAAAAAGTATATGTTTTATATTTTATAGCAAAATTAAATTTTGGGTACTTAAATTTTTTAAACAATAATTATAAATAAACTAATAACGTGTTCAAACGTAAATTCAAGAAAAACAACTTCCTTCTGCGTTAATCCCATATCTCTGGTGCCTTCTGACCTACAGGACCCAAATTCAAACTCGACTGAGCTACTACCTCAAGGTATTCACATATCAAATTTAAAGTCAATCGGTCCAGTGGAACGGAAGTTATCGTGTCGGCATACAGACTAACAGACTTGCCAGCTAAAACCATTAACTTCCTTTCAATGCTACGCAGAAGGAAGTTAACAATAGAGGTGGAGCAATTTCGGATTCTGATGGAGCATTTAAGGAGCATTTAATTGGCATACAGTTTAATTTTAAAAAGTAGATATTTTATATTTTATAGCAAATATAAATTTTCAATACTTAAATTTTTGAAAAAATAATTATAAATTAACTAATAACAATAGAGGTAGAGCAATTTCAGATTCTGCTGGAACATTTAAGGAGCAATTAATTGGCATACAGTTTAGTTAAAAAAAAGAATGTTCTACGCTAACTTCCATCTGGTAGATAAATTAGCTCGTTTTTTAATTAAACACTAGATAAATTAAAACCTTAATAATTGTCTAATTAAAATATATATATATATATATTTTCACGTACTGTCTAAGAAGCTAGTATTCTGTGAGAACGTTTTCCTACACCGGTCGAGCCAACCCACTTGAGCTGTAGCATGACTCTTACGGATGCATAAATATTCTGACTGGCTTTTCATTCTAGCAGAAACATTAATACGCAGCACTAAAGATGGCCTTGTACTCGTAATAATTAAATGTAGAGTTTTTTAAAAAAGCTTAAAGTTTAAAATTCTTTTAATGAGTAATTAATTATGAATTTATTTAAATAACCTTGATTTAAATGATCTCTATAATTGGCTATGATTGTAACCTGAGCAATTTGAGATAACCGTTAGAATTCAAACAAATTCGTATTTTTGATTTTCGCAGTCAGCCAACGAATTCCCTTTGCTAAACGCAATTTCAATTATTGATTTTTACGCTATTCCAGTTTTACATTCTGGCACATTATGGCAGATTTCATATGAAATTTAAAGCAATAAATTTATTGCAACAAAATTGAATTAGATTGAATGTAACTGATAATGACGCCATAGCAAAGATATATGACAATGTGACAATGAATTATTATGATAATGAATGGAATAATGAATATTATGATTATGAAAATAATCATTATTTATAATCATTATTATGGATATTATGATAATGAAAATAATGATTATTATCATAAACATTATATCCATTATCCTTTTATCTGGTTATTTTGCATTAACCGGCCATATTTGCAGAGAAGTTTCAGAATAAGTAATACGGGCAAATGGTGAAGAAAAATTAATTAAAAAAAAGACTCAAATACTGTGTCCTTTTTATCTTTTAAATTCTAAATGCGTGGTAATGCATCATTTAAACCGATTTTACTGCGCACGCACACATTCGTAAGGGTCGATCGGTAGGCAAAAACATTGTTGCCCATAAATCACATTCAATTTGGGATTTATTGACAACAATTTTTTTTAAATAAAAGTAGAAGCCTTATTTACTCGTATTTTCAAAAACTGCAATAACGGTATAATATTTTTTATATATTTGAACTTAAGTTTAAAATTTGGCTACTTTTTCAAAAATAACCCTGTATATACCTATATATAATTATTATAATAAAATACTAGATTTCTTAATAGTCAGCTCATGGTAGTATTATTAATTATGTAGTTAGTAAGTGATAAACTGTATTTAAGTGGCATTTGTTTATGTTTTTTAACGATTACTACTTCGCGAAACAAGATAGTAAAACATTATTTTAAGATTCCGTTTTGTATATTCATTTAATTGTACTAAAATTTTGACTGCTTATAGAAATTAGTAGTATAACTATTTTATTTATATACGTAAATAAGGGGTCACAAGTTGGCACACGCTCCACGTAATGGTAACTTGAACAGTTAAATTACAGATGTTATCGTCTCCTGTAAATTGGAATTTTACGTTTCCAGTAGTAAAGGCTTTTTGCCTCTTATCACTAATTAGTTTAGTAAATTGTATTCTGCTTCTAGTTTTTATCCTTCTACTTTCTAAAGCCTATCGAAGTTTGCTGCGGCTGGTGTTACAGTTGTTCATAGCCGGCGGTCAATACTGTCCTATCAGGTGAACTGCATGCTCGTTTTTTTTATAGGATAAGGGTGACAAACGAGCACACAGTCCACCTGATGGTAAGGGGTTACTGTGGCCCATAGACATCTACATCTATCTTTGATTACGAATCAAAATGCAGATGCGTTGTCACCCGTGAGGACTAAGATCCCCTTTTCCAGTAAAAAGAGGTCTCCGGTTCTCTACACTCACCATACGAAACACAGCAGCGTTAAGCTGCTATTTTACGCTGGTATTCTGTGAGAGCGTGGTCCTTCCCCTGTCGAGCCGACCCATTCGTGCTAAAACTATACCAGTAATATAGCTGCAGCATGGCTCTACCACGTACTGCTTTCTCTCCTATAAAAATAAAATAAAAAACGTCTTGTTGGTATCTTTTTGTATATTTGGCCATAACCACACTCCGCATGCAAGGTAGGTGAGTTCGTAAGTAACCCTCTTAGGGGTACTGCTGCATTTCATCGCCAATCTATGGGATTCAGCATTTGGTCATATGGCAGTACAAATATAATTGCTGTGTTAGTCCCTACCTTAATATATTGTGGTTAAAGTTAGTTGTGACAGATGAAGCATGATAGTTAAATTAATGCTTTAGAAATGTAGTCATTGATGTTCGGTTGACATTTCAATTTCATGAAATGTAAAATTTATTAACACTCCAGTAGTCGCGCGTTCTACTATTGTAGAACGCGTGTACATTTTGTTGAATTTTGTCGCAAGTTGAAGGTCACTCACGCACACATTCTCAGTATTCCTCTATTACTAGGCAATAAACAATTGTGGTGTCCTTGCAGCGACGGACGCAGCCGCATGTCTGTGAAATTTGGCGCCAAAAGGGAATTTCTACGATTGTAGAGCGCGCGACCACTCGCGTGACATTTTTCTCGTAAGTTGCCGTTCATGTTTTTTGTTGTAATAATGTTTATTACCTTTTTATTTATTGTTATGTTTATTTATTTTTATTGTTATAACATGTACAACTTATTGTAAGATTAGCAGTAACAAGAGTGGCCCTTTTTTTTCAGAGAAATGGCTTCCCGAAGTGAAGAAGAGAGAATTAGTAGATGGCTGGAGAGAGAAGACACTGATCCTAGTGATATAGCAGAGAGTGACCCTGAAGATCGATTATTAGAAGAGGAATGGTTTGAAGAATATCAGCACGATACGGACACGGAACAGGAAGGAAATAGCACAGAGTCCGACCTGGAACGAGGTATGATTAGCACCCATGAATCCGATTTAGATTCCGATGATGATATACTCCTAAGTTCACTCAGAGACCAATATTATACGTCCAAAAATGGTACTAAGTGGAGGAAAACGCCTTATCCTGTCACAAGAACACGTACTTGTAATATTCTTACAGAACGAGCAGGGCCTAAAGACGCAGCCAAAAATGCGAAGTCCGAGCTAGAATGTTTTGGACTGTATTTTGATCAATCTGTTTTAGAGATCTTAGTAAACTCCACTAATATCTATATTGAGGACGTAAAATCCAAATTTTCTAGAGACAGAGATGCTAAATTAACAGATATATTAGAGATTAAAGCATTCCTTGGCATGCTCTTTGTGATGGATGTCCACAAATCCGGAAGACGGAACTTGGAGGATTTTTGGAATACGACCCGAGGTACAGGTACCGAATTAATTTATCTCGTCATGTCACTAAAAAGATTTAGATTCCTGCTACGAACAATACGATTCGACAATATAAGAGACAGAGACGTACGTAAACAGCATGACAAGCTAGCTTCTGTGAGAGATATTTTTGAGAAACTGGTCGCCAACTTTCAAAAACACTTTGTACCGGGTGAATACATGACATTAGATGAACAACTAGTAGCTTTCCGAGGACGTTGTCCCTTCAGACAATATATCCCAAACAAACCTGCTAAATATGGTATTAAAATCTTTTTACTAGCAGACGCTAAAGTACCGTACTCCTACAACATGGAAATATATGCGGGCGCCCAGCCTCCCGGTCCATATGAACAGTCGAACAAGGTTGTGGATATTGTGAATCGAATGTTTACTCCCGTGAATAACTCGAGTCGTAATGTCACGATGGACAATTGGTTCACGAATATAGAGCAATTCACAGAGCTTCTAAATAAAAAAAATTACCGTTGTTGGCACTTTGAAAAAAAACAAACCACAAATTCCCGAATCCTTCAAGCTTACTAAACATCGATGTGAGAATGATACAATATTTGGTTTCCAAAAAGAGGGGACTTTAGTATCATACGTGCCAAAAAAAAACAAGGTGGTGCTAATGTATTCTTCTATGCACTATGATGGAAATATCGATTTGACAACAGTAGAGAAATGTAAGCCCGAGATAATAACATTTTATAATAATACAAAATATGGCGTGGATATTGTGGACAAAATGTGCGGTTCTTACGACGTTTCCAGAAACTCTAGACGTTGGCCGCTTACTGTATTCTTTGATATGATGAATATAAGTGCCATAAACGGATATGTTGTGTATACAATAAACAAGGGCTACAGTAACAAGCCACGAAAAGATTATTTGTACGAAATCGGTTTTCACCTTGTCGCTCCGTGCATAAAGCGCAGAATAACTGTAGAAAGCATTCCAAAATCCCTGAAAATAAAAGGAAAACTTCTTTTGGATCTAAATGATCCCTCCGAGTTGAACCCGGGCCCAGGACAACCCTCAAACACCGGACGTGTTGGTAAATGTTCTTTCTGTGGCAGAGCGCGCAACAAGTCCACCAGGAAGCTTTGTTATATATGTAACAAGTGGATTTGTCCCGACCATCAGGTTCTTCTTTGTCCCGACTGTGCCAAAAACGAAGAAATGGAGGTGGAAGACATGACAAATTAAGAAATATGAGACTTATAATGTTAAGAGCAAAAATTTAGCGTTTTTTTTTTGTTATTTTGAAAAAGGCTGTTTTTTAGTTCCTATTATGTTTAAATATGATTATGTTTTGTTTCTTTTAGCTTTATAATAATAACGTTTATATCAATATTATACAAATACTTTTTATTTATGAAACTTTGCTTTAAAACTCCATCATTAAATATGTTCTACAAATGTAGAGCGCGCGACTACTAACGTCCCAAATAGAGGCGCGCCTACTGGAGTGTTAATAGTAATGATAAAAAACTGTGGTTACAAACCTGACTGCCATGTCTGACAGTTGGCATAATATAACTTCCATATGAGATACCCTATGGGGAACTATGTTCAACAGTAGATTTTTAATGGACTGTAATGAATTAAAACATAATTTTAAAATGTAAGTCTTAATTATTTCACATTGTAATATTATAATACAAATATTTAATGAGGTCCGTACAAAGTCCACTAAATTATTCTCATTAATCGGAAATATTTTCTCCATCGCTTAGCTATAGCACGTATGCGACCACCCTTATGTCCTGACCCAGCCATGTCGCCGGTCGCCGGTCGCTCCCGGATCGATACAGCCTCTGCACTTGAGCTTTTTGTCCCACCCCACCCCTCATCCCCCACCGCACCCTGCTACACCTCTCCTGGTCTTGGGCGTTACGGTGCCATTTTTACGTCCATTTTTGCGAGCATGGAAAGTAATGTGATATTATTATTTTATTAAGATTAGACGCTATAAAGTTTTATGTGCCTTAGTTGGCGCGAGTTTTAGAGCAGTCTTATTTGTAAGATATATGTGGGAACTTTGATGTATGAAGTTGGGTAACTGTGGTTACAAAACAATAACAAATAACAGCAATGTAACAAAAGTAAGGGGTAGTATTCTTAGGTATTTAAATGTGGTATAGCCAGGCTGCAGCTGTATTATGGTTGTGGCACAGAATAACAGCGTAAATTAGCAGCTTAAAGCTGCTATTAAATTAAATAATAATAATTTATTTCGGAACTAGACCATATCACACTCCATAAATACAAATCGAAATTAAAATATTAAATCTAAGTTATGATGTCAATTTGATATGAATTACATAAAATGTTTTCTATGGTGATCATAGAGAACTAGAGATCCTTATTACTGGAGATGAGACATTTCATTTTAGTCCTCAAGAGTTTTGATTTTTGATTGAAGACAGATATGCTGTCTATGGGCCACAGCATCCACTTATCATATTAAATTTTATTTCAACATAGGTGCTAGGGCCTTTTCCCGTTTCTTTTTTCTTTTTCTGCAGCCGAGCAGCGGTAGACCCTCAGACGTGTTCGGGTTCCAAGTACACAGGCCGTTATTTCTTCTCAGTATGTAGGGTTAACAATACTCCCTATCTCATTGTCTCCTTTGTTTGTTGTTTCATATATCCATAGGCTGCAGTAGCCATTTACCGTCATGTGAACTAAAAGCTCGTTTGTTATTCTAATATTAAAAAAAATTTTTTAATATATCTAGTTTATATGGATTGATAGTTTATATCTGTTTATATAGTCTGATCAATATTAATAACTTTTAGATATACTTTTAAAGAAGATATTAAAAATAACTTTAAAATAATTTCTTATTACGTCACTAACGCAAAAGTTATTTCTAAATAGTTTATTTTTACATTTGACAGTTTTGTTTTTGTTTTAATTACGTTAAAATCTAGTTTAAAAAAGCTCCGATGGGTCGGTAGTGCATTGGCTAAGCGTTTGGCTGCGGCACTGCAAGCCTCAAATTTGAATCCCGCATGGTACAAATATTTTAATGGCTGTTATGGATGTGTCTCAATTTTGTGTAATCAAAAATGTATAATTTATGTATTTAACCACCTTCATGATATTATAGATATTCCTACTTGTAGAGTAATATTGTCTAAAACGTAGTAATTAGCTTTATGGATAATACTGTAGAAAATGTCTACATATAAGTACATAAAAAATGCTAAATAGGTTTGATATTATTATTATTTTTCCACAATCGCATTTAATTTTATCCATTAAAGCACAAAATATATAAGTACATATCAATAATAAAACAAATAAGGTAATACATGACATTAAACTGTCTCTCTGCAACCGCCCAGATGTTTGGGTTATCTCAAATGAAAAATCTTCGGATGTCGCCATTGGCGGAAAGTGTCCCATTAGGCGTGGCGTAAGGCTTTGTCGCCAATGGGCGTGGCAAGAGAGAGACAACTTTGGTTCTGTCACTGCGTCGCGCTTAAAAAGCTCTAAGGCTTTAGGGTGGGTTGGAAAATGTAAAGTATGCATGAATATTTATTCCGTAGAGTAATATGTATTGGACGTTTCGTGCTTAACAGGGTTTATATGGATTAAAGATAATATACTTTTGAAAGCAAAATAATGTTGTTTATTTTGTAGCATGGAATAGTTGGCACTTTTAAATTGTTTTCACAAGTCGTGTACACGTAAATATTTGAATTTACTATAGTAAGTATGAGGTTAAATTATGTTTATTATTACTACGTGGTAGAGCTATGCTGCAGCTATATTATGGTTGTAGCACGAATGGGTCGGCTCGAACGGGGAAGGACCACGCTCTCACAGAAAACCAGCGTAAAATAGCAGCTTAACGCTGCTGTGTTTCGTATGGCGTGTGTAGAGAACCGGAGACTCTTTTTACTGGAAATGAGGCATTCCATCTTAGTCCTCACGGGTGACAACGCATCTGCATTTTGATTTGTAATAGAGGACAGATGTAGACGTCTATGGGCCGCATGAACCACTTACCAACAGGTGGACTGTGTGCTCGTTTGTCACTCTTATCTTATAAAAAGTCTCTATAGCTCGCTGAGTGACTTTGAGCTTCCTCATACAGCCAGCAGTGAAGGATCATGTCTCAGATCCATAGGTCATCACTGGCAACACGCACTGGTTGTACAATCTAGTTTTGAGGTTTTGAGTGTGTCGTAATTTCAATCGTCAAATTTGTGAGATAGTATTACAAACAGGCAGATTGCGATCGCAAAAGCCAAGCGTGGTGATTGAGGCAAATTATCTCTATTTTTAGATATGTCTAGTAGTGGAATAATACGGTTAGATAAGAAAAAGAGAACAAGTGAACAATTTATATATTTACCTTATTTCAGAACATAGGCGCTAGGGGCCGTTGGCTTCGAACGCCTAGAAATGTAACCCAGGAACATGTTTCGGAAGTGATTCCCGCGAGATCGTGATAGCACTACGAGGGTACCGGGGCAGAAAGGACTGCCCCCGAGACGTGCTTTGATAAAGCGAAACAAGTGAGAGACTCCGGTTGCGTTCCGAACGGAGATCCCGGGACCCCTCATATTATACGCTGATGATGACCACCTGGGTGGGTTTTAGCCTTTAGGAGTCCGGCATAATCTTTTTGTTGCCATCGCTATCTGTAAGGATTTCCCCACGACAAAAAGCCTCAATAATTATTGCCTTGTAAAAAAGACGTCTGCCGTAATTGCCACAGTTGACAGGAAGGTTGGAAGCCGCAGGTTTTTTATTTTCTAGCTGTTATCAGGAAGACGCTGCTGCCCATCTTCTGGTTCGCTTCTTTTTGTCGCCTCTTTTGGGTAGTGAATATCCTTACATCACCACTATACGGCTTAGTTGATAGTTTCTAAAAATATTTGGAAGCTCTCGCCATATTCAAAAGTTACCACGAAAATGGAATCAAAAATACAGTCAAAATTATTAAAAAGATATATCGCACAATAGAGTTTTATGTATTATTAAATGTTAAAGACGGGCTGAAAGAATTTAAAGTAAACTGAACATTTTTCTTTCAAATAGCATCTATAAGCACTGTCTTTATCTCACGATCGGCACATCTTAACGCCACCCTACGTTGAGGGTGGGCAGGGAGAACAACGTCCCCGTTCCTTTATATCGTTACTCAAGTCTTACTTCGTTTGGAATTAAGTTCGAGGAAAAAGGCGCTCGTAAGTTATCGACATTTACACGAATAAGGTCATTTTAAAATCTATGATTTCTGTGAATGTGATGCTATTTTTGTTGTAACTTATGATTGGGTATTTCTCTCAAAAACTTCTCAGTAGCAGTTCAAAATCAGGAAGTTAGCGTTATTTAACCCCCGTGCCAGGGAAAGTACGTAAAGCCCTCTCCGGTCATGTCGAATTGTTGTCGGGCTTCAAAATAATTCTAAACAATTTACTAGAAACATTTTAATTCTTCGACATGCAGGTATTCTTACGATGACTTTTTCACCGCCGGGCACGAGGTTAATCAGCACTTAGAATACAAGTAAGAATTTTATTTGTTGCAGCTTTAGAGAATCCATTACACCCTATTTAGTTACGTGGTTGTCTTAAGAAATTACTACAGGAAATGCCTCCTACTACCAATAGACTTCCAAATAGTAATATAACCATCTCGTTTAAGCCAGGCGTGAAATACCCAGACCAGTGGCGGGCACTAGCGTTAAAGGTGTGAGACGTTTGGTACAGAGATCCTGAACCCGCCTGCCAAGCTTGACGATTAAAGCAAAACCTCCCTACAGCGGGAGTCCAGCAGTGGACTTTGGCAGATGAAACAGAAGAAGAAGAAAACGAATTTCGTAAATGCCGGAAAAAAAAAATTTTTTCTTATTTCTCAGACATGCAGGTTTCCTCACGATGTTTTCCTTCACCGGCGAGTACGTGGTAAATCAGCACTTAAAATTGCAATTAACATTTACGGCGGCGATCGAACCCGGGTTGCTCGAGTACTGTGAAGCTTACAGCGAGCGTTAACCATCTGAGCTACCACGGCTCTATACCATGTGAACTCGAAAAAATTTTTAATTTAATGATTTCTTAAATTTACGCTAATAACTGGTTATGGAATAAACTAATTTAACTGATTGTTTTTCGAGTTTCTTTAAGTATTTTAATTCCTCACTTCGGGTGCACCCATATCTCAGGGTCTGAGATGTTTGACGTTCTGATGTCATACTTAACGATTGCTGCCTTTAAATTTGAATAATATTTTTGATCCGATCTACGCAGAACAAGCTTACAGTATATTGAATCTTGCAGTAGTAAATTAATAAATATAAATTTAAATAAAATACTTAATAAATAAAAATAAAATAAATTTATTGTAAAATTTAATCCAAACCTCCCACCTCGGGCTCCCGTGACTGGGTGTAGGAAACAAATATGTTAACATCAAAAGCAATAAAGTCCGTCAAATTAGTTTTGTTCCATGTAAATAAAAATTAATCCTGAATTAACTTTCTTTTGGATTTAGTGACATCAAAAACTTATCCCTTTTTATTTTACTCATTAATATTAAAATGCTTGTGTATTATTATCAACACTTTCGTATATTCAGTGTATATACATAAGTGTTGTTTTTATTTGATTGAGAAAACAGCAAAGTATGTATAAAATCACGCTTAGCCATCTCAGTTCTTTATAAACAGTCTCGCAGGAACTTGTTTGAAATTCACCTGAAAGGGCCCTTTTTACCCCGCACCAACAGAGCACTCTCTAATTGAGACCTGTCTACGAACGACCCACTCAGACTTGAATAACGTCTCTCGACATGTATACATTTTAATAAATGTATCGCCGGTGAATGGGTGCTTTTATGAAAAAGAAACCAGACTGCTTACATAATGTAAAAAAATATACAATTTAAGTGTAGGTGGTTGAATGAGCTCCGAGTAGACGTAAATGAATGGTTGGCCGCCCGCGGGCTTTTAAGGATTAAATATAGAATATTGGCGGATTGAACTCGTAAATTTGGAAATAAGCAAGCGATGAAATGACGAAATAATGATATTAATATAATAAACCTAAAAATTGATCAGGCTTCGTCTATCAATCCTATCTAATCCATATAGCCTATAAAAGCCTAGAAATCTTGATATTATAAAGGTTACTCATTATATTAACATTATAAAAAGTTATTAAACAAAATATCCCAAATTTTCATAATATTTGGGTACATTAATCCTTTAATTTTACTATAAATAGGAAATGAGTTTAATTATACAAAATATTCTTTCACTTCCTTAATTTATAAACCTTATGCTAATTCAATGTCATATTTATAACTCTTTTAGAACATAAAAATTATTCCCATTATTTTCGGGATCAACTATTACGCAGTTAAATAAAAAACTTCTAGAAAGTTCTACGATACGACGCGCTCTGATTGGTCGACTTTTCTTTATACAATAAAAGTTGTTTATCTTAAGTGTTATTGCAACGACATCTCATACAAATATATTAGGGTTATAAATATGCTGTAAAAGTATATTAATACACTATTCACTCAGTTTCGTCGGTAATTTCACTTTTAATATTGTCTTTAATCACTTCGATTTTAAACACTATTTGACCGTCGCGAACAAGGCATTAAGTGCACAATTAAGAATAAATAAATAAATAAATAAATAGAATGCCAGTGTAGAAAGCAGCGTAAATCTATTCTGTTACGTATGGTAAGTATCGAGGACAGTAGACCCTTTAGTAACAAGGCAACTTATCTTAGTCTGCTAGGGTGACAACATATCTGCATTTTGATATCTAATCGAGGATAAGTGTAGATCTTTATGGGTCTATCTACTTACTTTAACCCATTCGCTGTCGCATGCACTACATACATCCGGAATTTGAAAGTGTTAAAGTGGACTGTTTGCTCAATTGTCGTCCTTACTTCTATAAATAAAGTCAATTTTAAAGATGCCACAGATGCCTAATAATGCTGGTTCACTTTACCCTCAAACTAAAATATGCAGAGGATGCATCACTACTTGGTGATAGAAATAGGTAAGAGGATGATACCAATATAAGAACCCAGACGGATTCATAGGCAGGAAAGGAACTGTACCAACAATAACAAAAGAAAAACACCTATATTACTATTGAAAGAAAGAAAGAAAGAAAGAAAGAAAGTGACCATGCCGATGAACATTCGCAACTTCAGAAGAATTGCATGTGTCCTTTTGAAAAGTAGAGTAGATCCCCAAGAAGGATAAGGCGTTTTACTCGAAGGTCCTTAAGTATATCGATCCGGAAAATTCGCTACCGGATGTAAATTACTTAATGTAGACGTGTATGACAGGAATTCCTAGAGATACGCACAATGGTTGGTTATAGAAGTTGGGATGATTGTCTCTGCGCAAAGCAAAATGCTACTCGTAGTAGCACTATAAATGATTTTGTACGGTTAAGATGTTCCGATATCATAATTTGTAATGTTATTAATTCATTGATCAACAAAATTAGTAATTTGCCGTCGAAGTCGCAAATTACTAATTTTTCTCCACCAATTTTGACGAAAAATTACTTTTTCTCTAGCTAAGAGTTCATTTCGGTAGATTATCTCTATCTGTTTCTGCTACTAATTAATAGTAACATTCTGTGAAGCATCCGTTTTAGTCCTCAGAATCGTTTCCATCTGCATTTTGATACTTAAAATAATTGATATCGTATAGAAGTCTATGGGATACACCCTCTACTTTCTTAAACAAAAAGCTCATGAAGGTGGATAAAGTATTATTAATATTCATTCATACAAAGTGTAGGTTTCTTCTCTACCTAAGAGTTTATTTGGTTAGATTACCACCACTATTTTTTTCTGCTACTATGTTAATAGTAATATTCTGTGAAGCATTCCATTTTGGTTCTTAGAACAATCTGCACTTTGATACTTAATCAATAATTGATATAAAGGTCTATAGCCACAGTCTCTACTTACCATAAGGTGGACAGTATGCTCGTTTGTCACTCGTATTTTCTTATAAAATGTCAGTTATGGATTTCGTAAAAATATTTTTATAAGATTTTATAAATATATGTGGTAGAGTCACGCTGAAGTTGTATTATGGCTGCAGTAAGTTGATCACGTATTCAACGGGACCGGTGAAGTTTCGCTCTCACAGAATACTAGCGTAAAATAAGAGCTTAACAATGCTGTGCTTCGTATATGATTTTTAATCGAGAACAGGTGTGGGTCCAGCTTATGTAGGTCATCCTTATTCTTTATAAAGTAAGATAATAAAAATACTCTCATAATATAACCCATGTCATGCGTGAGACTAATTTATACTATATCCTTTAGTCAGATGTTGATGAGGATTTTCGATGACGATTTCATTTACGGTACCTTATTAATACTTAAAACACACACGGTCTTTTATTTTTACCACGTTTTTACTAACTTGCTTTCGTGTATGTCTTTTCGGTTCGAGTTTAGTATTTGATTTTAAACTAACTTCCTGATGAACTAGAAACTTGAAATTTTGAACATAGCTCTTCTAATCTCTTGGAATTGGATGACTATGTAAAAATATGAAAAAAAGGAGAGAGATATGAAAAAAAGAAAGAAGATTTTGATTCAGAATCGAGAATGGATATTGATGTCTATAGAATTGGAGTATAAAAAGGTAATCCAAATATACTTTACACAAATATTTAAAGTGCTCAAGATACTCGATGTCAATCTTGTTACTGATAATATATGTCTGATACAAATTATGATTATATTGTCTTTTGGTTTTCTTTTTAATTTTACCTTAACTTAAACTTAGTGACTGAGTTCCGTAATAAAATAAAATAAACCCTTTACCGTGAAATTCATAACAGTAAGATGCAGATCAATAGAGAGGTATATTTCCGACATTGCTCGCTAATTGCCTAAGAAAAATTAATTCCGCGGAAGGGTTCTCTATCCGGAACGAGCCCCGGTGGACCATTATTAAGGGGGTCGCTAGGAAAGAGTGAGCCGTAACGTACACTCAAATAATTGAAGCTTGTACACAAAAATATGCAAATGAGTTTTAGTCTCGTGAAAATTAACTTTTTCATTATGAATTATGTCCTCGATGTTGTCTTCGGGATGTCTTCGGGGAGTTTTTTGAGATTTTACGACTTCCTCTTAACGTGATTAAAGCCATTTTATTTTAAAGGTTTTACCGTCAGTTTAGAAAGAGTTTAATGTTTTCGTTTTATATGCATTATGATTGGAGAATTTCTCTAATACATTTAAGGTTTTGGTGTTGTTTATTTGTAATTGTATATTTGTAAAATTTTTAATATTAAATTCGTTAACCGCGTGCAAATATTTATACACCGTTACTATTACTCATCATCATTATCATCATCATTACAGCCCATCACAAGTCCATTGCTGAATATGGTCCTCCCCCAAGGAATGCTACAAAGCACGGTCCCAAGCCACCTGCATCAATTGACTTCCTGCATGTCTTACCAGGTCGTCACTCCATTTAGTAGGAGGACGCCCTACACTTCGTCCGCCGGTACGCCGGACCACTCGAGAACTTTTCTTTTCTATCAGTTGTCGGTTCTTCGAGCTATATGGCCGGCCAATTGCCACGTCAGCTTACTAATCCGTTGGGCTATGTCGGTTAGTCTGGTTCTACTGCGGATATCCTCGTTTTTAAGTCTGTCACGCAGATTAGCTAGTATTACTATTAATGATAACCTATAATTGATTCCTATAGCTTAATTACTTTCTACCCACTCTGTTTGATGTAGTAATGGTTATATGGTTTTCCAACATGTTTATATATTAATCACGTTACAAAACTATATAGACGGCTACGTGGCGCAGTGACTTAGAAATGAGTTGCTGCGCTGGGGGGCGCGGGTTCGAATCCCGCACGGAATAAGTATTTGTATAGCCTACAAATGATTGTTCCGGGTTTGGATGTTTGTCCTTGTGAAATTTGTGTTTGTAAACTGCCTCCACGATACAGGAGAAAATCCGAGTGTGGGGGTAACGTTTTTAAAAACAAATAAATAATAAATAAATAAATATAAAGAATAGGGTCCGAGGTTAGTCTTCAAGTTACAAATCGAAAAAGTAGTATATTACAATTGATTTATAAATTTTACATGAACTCATTTTACAACGCTCCTGTACATCGTCATTTATCTAATTAAAACGAATAGCTTTAAAGTTAAATAATATAATTGTAATGGCTCCTTAATTCTTCGATCTCTGCCCGCATATCAATGAAGTTGTAAATTAAGAAAAAAAAGATTAACTACGTGATTAGTAGTGAACAAAACAATTTGAGGGAACCTGCATATTTTATGGGAGAACGATGGACTATTTCCTCCATAACTTCTTCTAAAATGGGGGCCTATGCCATGTCGGACATATATACATATATAGAGCACCTCCCGCCCTCCCTCAGTTGCGTGCACTTTCCCCGTCACCACTAATCCCAGTACCACTGCTCCCAACACCACTACACTAGGAAAGACACACTACCGTCGATAATATGACACGTGTTTTACCACTCAAGACATACTCAGGTGAAATAGGTCCACGGTGGCTGACCGCCAAGAAATAAGAAGCATATACAAACCCTGACGAACTACTGAGCAGAAAACCGTCTGTTCTCTGTAAGTGTACCTGCTTTCGTTATGTTATCAACAACAGGTGATTTCTGGAGCTCGAAAACAGTGCTACCGGGTCTAATTGTGAATCTAAACTAGCGATGGTTTACCTGGTGGTTCTCAAACAAACACAAAAAATTTCATCAGAATCGGTCCAGCCGTAATCAAGTGGTGATGTGATATATGCGGCAATTGATAGTTACTCTTACTTACATAGATACTGTTACGAGCTTGAGGTTCGAGACAATTAAAAACTGCCGATTGAATTACCAAAATTGACACTTTAATTACAGAACACTAATTACAATTTAAAACCACACTAATAATAAAACACAATTGTACTACTTGTCGATCACTTTAGTTCGCAGTTATATCGCTTCGAAGTATTTTCTTGTATCGCCAATTCAATACTCACTCGGTCGCGGTCTATAGATACCGGCCTTATATAGGGCCTCAGGTAGTTTCCAGAACCTTCTACTATAGAAATATCTAGAATGTTCGAGTACATATCGGTCCCAATATTTCTAGAAGGATCTTGACTGCCCTAGTTTTGCTACTCGACACTAGGGGGCGCTAGTGGTAACTTGTGTTGCCATGTACAAGACATTAATAGTGGTGCGCAACACTGCCCCCTCCTAAGACATGCTCGTCCCGAGCATTATTGGCCCCATAATAACGCGCCAGTCGATCCAAATGGACAATCTTAGGAGTACCTCTTTTAACATCAGTCAGCACCAGCCAGTTACCCTGCTGCTGCTGGGCGGTGCTGTTAGCCACACTACCCTCTCGACATCGATCACCTTCCCTTTCTACAGTTCGTTTAGGGCAACTGGACCGAAGATGCCCCTTTCCCCACAGCCGTAGCACCTAGGGCTGTATCCTTTATTGCGGTCGCGAACTGTAGCGGCTGCAACCTCCCTGACGCGATAGGAACGATGATCCTGCCGCATGGCTTCCACCTCCAGTGCATGAGCCAACGCGTCCTTAAGCGTCTCGTGATGCCCGAGCTTCACAGCAGCTCTGACTTCAAGGTCGCAGATGCCGTCGATGAATGTCTGGTTCCCTACAATGAGCGCGAATACAGACTGGTATACTTTCCGAACCAGCTTCTCCACCACAAGGGCCCACTGCTGCAGGTTTTCGTTGCTGCGTTGCACGCGATCTTTGAGCTGCGCACGAAATACGTGTTCCAGGTGAGCGTCGCCATATCTCGCCTCCAATGCCTCAAGGAGCTGCTCACAAGTCACTTCCTTACCGAGAGCTTCCAGAATAGTTGCGTAGGCCAAGGGTGAGAGCAGTCATGGCCTGACTTTTATTCCAGCCGTTCGCCTTCATAACAGCCTCGAACTGGATTTTGTAGGCCGACCAGGAAGAAGTCCCGTCGAACGGCAGCACTTTGTATAATCCACATAGCGAAGGTGTTGTAGCTACCACGGGAGCTGTAATTCCATCTCCCAGTTTGAGGTCGTCCAGCGTTTTCTTCACGTCAGCCATCATGTTGTCAACCCGATTGTTCACTTGGTCGATTCAGGTTTCAGCTTCCGACAGGCGGTTGTCATGTTGAGCAACCCTATCCTTCACCTCCCCTTTCTCTTTCCCGAAGGTAGCGTGAAGGTCCATCCTGAGGAACATCTGCTCTTCCATACCGCGCTGCAGCTGCTCTTCCAACTGACAGGCCTGTTTCTCCTATCGGCGGGCCTGCTCCTGCAGCATCAACATCAGAGCACCTAAGTCAGGTGCTGCCGGCCGGCCTTCGTGGTTGGCAGCTGGCCCGCCGACATCTATGACGTTGCACCACCAAATCGTCTCTGGCCCGTCTCCTATTGGCGTTGACTTCGGGTACGGATACCCTCCGTGTCGTCTTTAGGTAAAATCGGCATATTTGATCCCACTTCTGACACCAATTGTTACGAGCTTGGGGTTCGAGACAATTAAAAACTGCCGATTGAATTACCAAAATTGACACTTTAATTACAGAACACTAATTACAATTTAAAACCACACTAATAATAAAACACAATTGTACTACTGATCACTTTAGTTCTCAGTTATTTCGCTTCGAAGTATTCTCTTGTATCACCTTCTTCTCTAGTTCAATATTCACTCGGTCGCGGTCTATACTGGCCTTATATAGGGCCTCAGGTAGTTTACAGAACCTTCTACTATAGAAACATCTAGAATGTTCGAGTACATATCGGTCCCGATATTTCTAGAAGGATCTTGACTGTCCTAGTTCTGCTAATCGACACTAGAGGGCGCTAGTGGTAACTAGTGTTGCCATGTACAAAACATTAATAGTGGCGCGTAACAATACCATAAAGAAAACAACTAAAAGAATATATTATAGGAGCACTTTAATGTTGTTGATAGCTTCAAACACAATATATTATAAGGATAATAATCATTAAGACCTTTAATGTAATTTGGGTATGAAAATTTCATTTTCTACTGACTTCAAAAAGCAGAAAGTACTCAATCTGATTGTGTGTTTTTTGTGTGTTACCTCATAACTTTTTTTTTTGGGAGAACCAATTCCGATGATTTTTTTTTATTTGAAAGCTGGCACTTCTTAAGTAATCCCATATAAATTTGATCAAAGTCTGACCAATAATTTTTGAGGTATTCTTAATCATTTATATTGAAGTCGGTTGAACAATATTTTTTTTATTTTAAATGTATTATGTAAATGTACTTTCTTCTTTATCAACCTGTAAAGGCACAGCTGGACAAAGGAGAGAAGATTTTGTCTTAATCGTTTATATCATATTTTATGCAAATATATACTTTACTGTATGCAATATATACAGATTATAGGGGGCATATTTTACGTTGGTACTAACGATTATAAATTAAATAAAGAATCCTTTATCGATTTATCACAGCCTATAAAAGTCCACAGAAAAACGACCTCCTCCATAGTTTGTCGTATATAGATGGAATTACACGCCTTAATTCTTCCCTCTCCTTTCTACCATCGGACAACCAGGCGGTCGGCGGGTCTTCACCTGTTTGTTGCCGATATTCCACGCATTAAAACCAAACGGTTTGCTTCGTTTTTTGTAATTCGTACAGAAAAGGAATGGAATAATTTGCCGGCGTCTATATTTCCGTCCGAATACAATTTGGGCGTCGTCAAGGTAAAAGTGAATAGGCTTTTGTTACGCTAAGACAGTGCGATTTACCATCTAAGGCTGAATTACCACTTACCACCAGGTGGGATAGTAGTCAAGCACTGGCTAATAATAAGCAAAAAAATATTGTAATAGTTGCCACGCTTGGCATAAGGTTGGCAACAGCAGTTTTTAATAACTTTGAGTTATTATAAAAATCATGGCCATTACTTGTTTCAGTTTCCCTCTATTGCCTCGTGTGGGACCACGACACGAGTGGGATGATTTTGGGTAATGGACATTCTTATATTGCCATCACTCGGTATGATGTGATGATATTATAGGGATAATATTTTTACCAACATACCATAACTACTAAAATTTTAATGATTTATAAAGAAAATACAATTTGTTAATTTAAAATAAAGAAAATTAGATATTTTAGCTCTTTGAAAGATAAAACATAAGTTTAAGTTTGAATATAATTCCTTTAGATTACAAATTGTTTAAAAATTCGATAAAGAACAATTAAAATCGATTACAAATGAGCTATATTAAATTACTTATTTTTATTATCTGTACACCATGACAAAGTGCGATGGTATAACGAGATCCGCTCGGAACGTCTGCATCATTCATTCAACATGCTATTTACGATATGGAAGCGCTGAGATGAATGAGTGGACGCATTCAATACAACGATTGAGATGTCAGCACTTAGGAAGATGGTGAGAGCTTGATATGTACGAAACGTTATTGGGACTACACTGTTATTAATATTGTGGTGGATGATAATTATAGAGGGATATGAAGACTGTAATATTTAAAACTCCGCGAATTGTAATTGTTATAACAGCTTGTTTTTTGTTTTGTTTATTTTTTTATTGATGCATAAGTATTTTGGATATGAACAATGGTGTATTGAACCTTTAGTTTAGGGTGTGGTTAAGGTTCATCTAGGCTTTCCATTGGACAATCAAAATAAAATTATCAATTTGAATAAAAAAATCATAAGTTACTTTATGACGAAATTTAACGAAGATTACGCGGTCTTCACCACTTTTTGTCGATATTCCGTGCATTAATGTCGAAGAAAAGGAGTGCTTGAGAAATATCTGCCAGTGTCTATGTTTCTGTCCGATTCCAATCTGAGCGTCTTCAAGGCAAAAGAGAATGGACTTTTGTTACGCTAAGACAGTGCGATTTACCATCTAAGGCTGCATCACCACTTACCACCAGGTGGGATTGTAATCAAGCAATACTTATAATAAGTAAAAAACGACAAGAACGGTAGTAGATAACAAAATTAAATTTATTGCAAAGCTAATCTTTACGTCATAGAAAGTTTTTTTTTTTATAGGATAAGGGTGACAAACGAGCACACAGTCCACCTGATGGTAAGTGGTTGCTGCGGCCCATAGACATCTACAACTATCCTCGTTTGCGAATCAAAATGCAAATGCGTTGTCACCCGTGAGGACTAAGATGGAATGCCCCATTTCCAGTAAAAAGGGCCTCCGGCCACCTGCACTCACCAAGCGAAACGCAGAGGTAAACCTCTACTTCACGCTGGTATTCTGTGAGGTCGTGGTACCACCCCGGTTTGAGCCGGCCCATCCGTGCGACAGCAAAAGCTGCCACGTGGCTCTACCACTGTTAAAAGTTTTTGTAAAAAAGTCAGAACAAACTCTTCACGCTGCCTAAGTCCACTGGTTAAACTACTAATATATTTTGTAGCACACTGTTTCTGAGTCCATCGTGGTTTCCCTAATTGTTCACTGTCGATTGGTAATTTTAGGGTCACGGAATAATATCACACCATGGGTATTTTTAAGTTAACTGCTGGAAAGCTTTCCAAGAATGTGCCAAGTGTTACTGGGGAGACTGGCCTTACTTAACATTTGGATAGAATTTGTGAGCACAGGACTGATATTGGTCTCAGTGGTATTGCTGCATTTCATCATCAGTCTGTAAAGTTAAAGTCCAGTGCCTTACCCGTCAATCAATAGGGTATATTGCGTGCTGGTGAAGTTACATTGCACTGGCTTTTTCATCACGCTTAGGCACTCATATAATTGATATGAATATCCAATTTTTTGTAAGGAATCTGAAAACGCCTCGTCTCCCTTTTTTATAAAACCGAAGAGACAAATGAAATAACAGTCTAGATGATTGTTAGTGGCTACTGCAGTCCATGTACACCTGCAGCCAACTATAAACAAAGACAACCACGGCTGCGGTGTCAGCTCTGAGGACTAAGATGGAATGCCTCAAGTTCTGGCCTAGTCCTCGAGGTGCTGACGAAGTTAAATTGCACTTTCATAGCCTTTTTATAAAACAAAATTGACAAATGAAATAACAGTCTAGATGATTGTTAGTGGCTACTGCAGTCCATGGACACCTGCAGCCCACTATAAACAAAGACAGCCGCGGCTGAGGTGTCAGCTCTGAGGACTAAGATGGAATGCCTTGTAGCCTGTAATTATACTGGTTTCTGTACTGGAACACAGCAGAGCCAGCACTGCTATTTAGCGGCAGAAATAGGTAGAATAGAAATAGGAATCCTATACAAAAAATGGGCCCTACCACCTAATAAAAGGGATATCTTCTGATTTGCTAGGCATTCATTCATTACACTTTATTAAAGTCCACTGCTGAACTTAGGCATTTTAGGAGGGGATATTTGCCATTATTTCAAGGCAAGGAAAATGCACTTTATTATTTTAAGTTGTTTTTATTTATTTATTCCAAATATTGAAAAAAAAAACAAATTTATACATAAAAAAGGAAATTTTGGCCCTCCAGTAGAAACCACACACGGTTTAATTGCTAGTGGTCTATCAACTATAAATTACTATTGGTACTGATGGTAAGTTTATAGATTTATCATCATAGGAGGGTGCTGTTGTCTTTCTACTGTTTCGGTTCCTCTCTGTCGCCTCTTATGACACGAAGTGAATTGAGGGTAATGGATTCTATGACGGCGCCAGTACATGGTTACGAGATGCAACTTCTAATGAAACTTAGATGAATTGTCTCTTGACATCGACGCTGTCTCTTAATAATTTCTTGATCATATTATGTTATTTTATTTATATTACCTGTCTAAGATGTAAGTACATACGTTTATACATTAAAATTTGAGATAAAGGCATTTGATGATGAAAGTGAAATAAATATTTTCTGCTAAAAAATTAGGATAGAAGAAGACTGGCTACGCGTGTAGAACAATTGCAGTGTAAATTTTACAGTTGTAATATAAAACTATAAGGAGGACGTTACACTGTTCGAGTTCCGGCAGCGTGCGCTAGTTTTTAAAAGTTTCGCGCCGAATAAGAAATCGCCTCTATTAATGGCTAATAGCGAAACTCGGTGACCACGCACGGCAAGCGCGGCGCCCGCCGGGAATGAATCACATGGTTTATTCAACCCTCGAACCTTCATGCCGTATCTCTAAAAGTTACTACTGTTTACGCGCTAAAACAATGAGCAATATTTTTCATTACGGGTTTTAATTTTTTTTTTAATAAAAGTAAAATCCGTCTTTTAATAACTAAAAAGGGTAACATAATTTCCACTTACGAGTATGAGCTTCTGAAGTCGGTGCTTAGCGTTTAGAAAGAAATTTAGCGTTTAGAAGACACGACTACAGAAGCGGTTTATTTAGAAATTACTTTATTCGATTTTTTATTTATTTATGTATTATTGACTTTTACAACAACAACTATCACTACACGAATTACTTAATGCGACAGAACATTTATTTTTGTGATTAACAAATATGTGGTACTGGACTATAACAAATTATGATCTAATAAATAAAAGAATAAATTATTTTTAATACTTTAATAATAATAAATTATTTTATTTATTAATGAGTGGACTAAGGAATATCACAAGCTCAATTGTAACAACTAGAATGTCATCCAAATAGTTACATCAAAACCTCATATCAGATATATTTTTACTACCCTCAAGGGTGGAACTCTTTCTCCAAATTTATACGAAGCCATCCATAAAGTACTATTTAATGAAAACAATAATCATTAAATCTTTTAACAATTGACGAAGTTATAAAAAGAAAAGGAAAATATACAGTCATACCCTGCTTGTTTGAAAACATAGTAGTAGCCCAGAGCGCATATTGGAATCGATCTGTACAGTTTTTTAATCATACACAGGCGACTGGTGCAAGATAAAAAATTAATTATTTGCGAAGGCAAATCTCGCACGACTTACATTTAGTTTCCAAAAAAAATATGTTAGAGAGGCAGAGGAAGATTGAATATACAAATAGTTAATAGATAGTAGAGATAAACAATGAACAAAAAGTATTATTTTCCTTGCGTAACAATTCGACGTACGAAGTTTAGTGCTGCGAAAATTTCAGGTAAACATCGCTAAGTATGTACTTATTAATTAAAACGGGACTGTTAACTTGTTGTGATATGTTTACGGTTCAGGGCCTTAGCTAATGAGTGTGGATAGTTTTGAGAGGGATTTTTGCGTCCCTAAATACTTTTACAATATAATATTAATACTTTAATAATAAATAGGACCCCAAAATGCCTGTGTATTTTGTAACCTTTCTAAATCTAATGGGTTTTCATAATAACTATACATAACCCACATGTTTTCGTTATTTGTAGACTTTGTTGATTTTGGTTATAAAGCAGAGCTACACTTTCATTATTTAAAATTAAACCAGACTTATACATCGTTATTTCGAATAATGGTAGTAAATTTCATCAAGTACGTTTTAAGTATGACAACTACCAACTTTATAAACTGAGTACTACTGAAATAACGTAAAAAAATACTGACAGCTGGCAAAACTTTTGTTCTTACATCGACTACATTCTGTCTCTGAATAACCCCAAGGTAGACTAGTAGGGAATGCCTGAGGCATTAATTATGCTTCTACATCACGAGAGTATATGCAGTTTTAAATAAATAAATAATAACTTCGTCAAGGAAATATCCTAGTTCTAGCATCTCATATTCTTGTTTAGAAGTATATTAAAAAAATCTTTTCTGGCCTGAAATTATTGAAAGATAACGAGAGATTGTTCTGCAAGAACTATTGTTTTAATATTAATTTTCATGTTATGACATTTTTAAACCCCGACGCAAAAAGAGGGGTGTTATAAGTTTGCTATGTATGTCTGTTTGTCTGTCTGTGGCACCGTAGCTCTTAAAAGGGTGAACCGATTTGGGTGCGATATTTTTTATTTAAAAGCAGATTTTTTAGCGGTGGTTCTTAGATATGTTTTATCAAAATCAGTTCAGCAGCTTCAAGGTAATCAGCTGTTTTTTTTTTTTGTTAGCTGCGGTGGGGTTCTTTTCGGGGGCTTTTAAAATGTTTAATTTAAGTTATCAAAATTAAACTTTCCTAGGCTACTTCGAGTTTTATATGTAGAGTTTTATAAATCTATACTATATTAAGAGTAGATTCTTTGAGTAGATTGCTTGCTACCCCTGAGCTATCAGTGAAAAGGTCGCCATTATTCCTTCCGTGGTCTTTCCTGATCGAGCCGATACAAACTTTCTGCTATCATTACAGGTACGCAGTGGGGCTACTTAACGTACTGTTAAATTATTGTGATTGTTACAATGAGGGCTAATAATTTTCTGCTCACCAGATAACGCTGGTTGACACTGAGGTAAAGTTTTTTGTTACACAATGTACTTTAATCTAGAAGTTAGTTTATAATAAAAGTTTATAAGTTTCTGGAGTATTACATTAATACACAAAACGATGTGTCAGTGGTTTGCTCTTTAATTTTTTGCACTTTTTAACTTTTTTTTTAATTTTTCTACTTTTATGAATATCTGTGGTTTGGTTTATTTATTTTAAATCTTATTAATACAGAAAGGAGCAATAACCTTTACATTTTCCAAACAAATAGACTTCCCCGCTTTGAAATCTGTCAAATATTATACCTCATTTTCTAGTGGCGCTGCACTGGTGGCAGAAAAGGTTGTGGATGCCCATTTCATCATTAGTGTCGTTATAGGTAAATAGGAATAAGTCTGCCGTGTAACGGCGGCGTAAGCATGTGCTCTACCCCATATTATCTCGTGAATCGTCGTAAGAGGTGACAGGTGGAAATGAAAGAGGACATGGGGAGCAGCACCCTGATTAACCGACTACAAAAAAGAGACGGATTAAATGTCGACAGTTACCTAGGCTAGTACTACATCAGCGCTCCTCTAGCGGTTAGTTATTGTAAATTATAACTACGTATTTTGCAAATAAGCTATGTTATAGTTACATTATAATATAGTTCAGTTCAATAACATGAAAGTAGTGTTAAATAAAAATCTACCCCAGGAGGGGTACCAGCATTGATAATCCTGTAGAATCCTTCATTGGGAATCCACGCCTAAATTATTTTCCTCCTGGGGGTGGATGCTCAGGCTGCCGCGCGTAATCTGGGAGGGCGGGCGGAGGCGGCACAACTTCGCTTTGTACACATTTTACACGAACAAACGGTGCAAAATCACTACGCACCTTATCTCACGCTCGCTGTGGATTTCTGCAACATAAGGGAACGTCATTCATACCTTAACGCTTTCTACCACCATCTCGAGACGGCTAAGCCAGCCTTGCTCTTTCTCACCAAAACGTCTCGTTAGTAAAACGACTCATCAACCACGTAAAAATGGCTACAGATTCCATGCTACAACAGA
This sequence comes from Parnassius mnemosyne, assembly GCA_963668995.1. Classification (NCBI taxonomy): domain Eukaryota; kingdom Metazoa; phylum Arthropoda; class Insecta; order Lepidoptera; family Papilionidae; genus Parnassius; species Parnassius mnemosyne. The sequence continues at coordinate 30,217,627 of CAVLGL010000024.1, read as the reverse complement.
TCCCATCCGCAAACATCGTGCTCCTTGGTGATTACAACGCCCACCACACCGAATGGCTCAGTTCTCGTACTACTGATCATGCTTGGAGATCTGTTTACGACTGTACCTTGGTGTATAGTCTGATATAACTTGTCACATAGCCCACGAAGAGTAACTATTTCGCCATTCTTCGGGAACTCGTGCATTCTGGTCTCTCACCAAGATTGCCCAAGGGAATTTCTGTAAGACATCATTACCTTCTATGCGCAGGGAGGATGACGCCCTGGCCCCCGCTGCAAAGGAGAAAGCCGATCTGTTAAGTTCGTAATAAGTTCGCCGATAGGGAATACCATCCCACAGTGTGAATGTTTCAAACAGATGTTCGTTTCACACAGTGCTCAGTGCGTAAAGCACTATATACGTGAAGTGGGCCTAATGGAATCCTCCCAATTGTGCCGAATACGTATGCTTCAGAGTTAGCACCGGGACTTATGCATATTTTCCGGTTCTCTTACTCTATAGGCTCGTTCCAAGCTCATAAAAAACAGCCTTAGTGCACCCGATCCCAAAAAAATGTGACCGATCGGACCCGTCCAACTACAGGCCTATCCCTATCACCCTGCTTGTTCTCCAAAACAATGGAATAAATTATTAACTACGAGATCATGATGTACATTGAAGATCATCAGCTAATTATTGACCGTAAATACGGTTTCCGTCGTGGTAGACTCAGTTGGTGATCTTCTTGTTTACCTAATTCGCCGATGGCCGGAGGCAGTCCAAGTGGGAGGCACTGGCGGTTAAACTGGACATAGCGAAGGCCTTTGATCGGCTTTGGCACAATGCGTTTCTTTCGAAGCTTCCCTCTTATGGGCTCCCCAGGAAGTTATGCAATTGGGTCACCAGTTTTCTTACAGATCGGACTGTTCAGGTCGTAGTCGGCGGTGCATGCTTCGACTTCAAGCCTCCGCTATTCCGTCGCCGTCGCCTACCTTGTACCTTTTGTATAACAATCATTCATTGTTATGCAGACGACAGCACTGGTGATGCCTTAAACACCGTCCGTACTAATATTTCTCGGGAACAATATGTCGTTGAGTGCCGGAACAAACTTGTGTCTGAAGTCGAGTCTTTCTAAATGTAGTCCAGTTTAACATCCAAAAAACACAGGTTTGCGCGTTTACCCCAAAAATGAACCACTTTGTCGTATCTGACTGCGACACTGGCCTTGCGAAGAGACGTTGCATCTCTATGCATCTTCTACAGAATATACCACGGGGAGTGCTCAGAGGAATTGTTCGGATTAATTCCAGATGCTGGATACACCATCTTACACCAAAAAAGGACTCGAAATTCCACCCTCATCATCTCAATGGCTGGCGGTCCACTACTTGTTTTCCGCGTCGCACGACCATACTGTGTAGTTTATTGTAGCCAGCGGTTTTTCCGAACGGACACGACTTAGGGACCTTCAAGAAAAGAGCTCGTTTCTAAAAGACCTACAACGCACAAGCAATGCCCCTGGTGTGGCAGATGTTCATGGGAGACGGTGATCACTTACTATCAGGTGAGCCGCACTTACTTCATTTTTTTTGTTTAAAAATTCTTCTAATTCTAGGCACGGGCCTACTTTGTCTTTTGGATAATCGGTCACTGTTTCTTTCCATCGATTATCTATTTTTCGAGCTATATGGCCTCCCCATTGCCACTTTAGCGATCCGTTATGTCACTTACTTTGGTACTTTTAATCTGCTAAAGCAGAAGAAAATTTTGAAATATTAACATACATACACAAACTCTCACGCCTGTTAAACAGAGGATATGCAGAGATTTAAGACTTTCATTTAGCACGAATCCTGACACACCTCTCCCGCTACTGTTACATGCATAAATATATTTACTAGATTTATGCATCTACTAAATTAACCAACGAGCATGAATGATGCATACATAGGTACGCATCATTCATGCTCGTCGGTTAAGGATATTTTCTATTTAGCCCACCTTCAATATTTTGCCAAGCCGCTCCATACACTTCCGTTGTGAACTTCCCTTGTCGACTCTCGAAAATACTGTTTAAATCAACGAGGCATTCCTTTCTTAATCTTGGTCACAACATTCCTTTGTAAACCTTACTTTTCTCTTATCAAACAATTTCTCACCCTATCATTACAGGATAGAATGATAAGAATCTTAATAAATAGTCGCTCCTAACATATCTACTTCTTAATGACTGCATTACTACATCTTCATACTTCTTTTGCCACACCTAATAAATATTATTTTGTTTTATATGTATATGAAACCAAATAAATAATCACGTAAAACATTGCTAATCTAGAGTGTTACGTCCGCAAACCATCTGCAATCAGAAATTGTTAATCGCCGGAGGGCAGGACCGTCATCAGGCCGGACAAACACTGTCCAGCGAATCCTTTGACATAAACGAGATAAACATAAAACCAATCTCGAATATTAATAGCCCCGCGAGAAAATGTTACGGCCGAGAATTTAAAATCAATAAAATGAATTGCATTTAAAATGTCCTATCATATTTGGTTTATTATTATGAACTTAGTTCTTTTTGGACTAAAACTAATTTTATGGATTTCATCGCGTTATATTTTAATTTTTTTAATTCCTAAAGTTTCGGGTATTTTCCAGCGTCCATGGTCACGGGGGGAACTTAGTTCTTTTTCTTCTTCACCATCCGTGAAAGTCCGCTACTGTATGTGGACCGCGTAAAATGGATATTATTTGTCTATTTCCTGTATACATATTCAAAAGTCTACAGGAAATAGACAAATAATGAGAAGGTTTTACAGACAGCAGTCATTTTACATAAGCCACGATTTATGTATGGTTTAATAAGACAATCTACTACTCCATATGAAGGGTACAGGGGCAAAACAAGGAATGTCACAAAAACTTCAAACATAAATTAAGTATAGCAGACACAGACACTTAGATTTTCGCGCGTATTTCTATGTAGCATTATGTAAAAAGCATAAAAGCAATCATAGTCCTTCATATCTCCAATATTTCAAAACCCTGTATATGTGTAAAAGTGGGAATGTCCCTAGTGAAACGGAACGTAACATGGAATGTCCAACTGTCATTGTCAGATTAAGGATGTTGTAGAAATATCGATGACGACATCAATGTTGACATCGATAGCTGAACATCGATGTTCAATGTTTATCCTACTCAAAACATCGATGTTGGCCATTATCGATGTTTTTTCACATGTATTGAATAGGGTAAAATGAGATGAATAAAAAATTGTTAATTTTATTTGTTTATTTAAAAAACCATTTAGATCATCGTGTGAAGCACTTATAAATATTTTGTTACTCTGCAGGGGGACAAAACAAGAACTATACTGTCTTCATTCATTTTGTGGTCCAAGTAATGAAAATTTTAGACTCCATTAAAATAAGATGCGCCATTCATATTTAGAATGGGACAAAAATATGGGCCTGATCAATTTAAAAACTCACATGGAAGTCCCATACCAATGGTATGACAAACCCTCTGAAGTTATTAGAGTGGGTAAGGGTGAAATTATAAGGAAATTTACAGATTTTTTCAGAATCAGTACATGAAAAAGTGCTCTTTTCAAAACCAGGTCCAAAGAGAAATAATGAATGTGAGAGAACATCCAAGGTTTATTCTTCATCGTGGCAACTATAATGGTTTATGGGAGAAGGCACCCATATTGAATATGAGAAGAACGAATCAACCAGGATGTAGCAATGAATTTGAGTTGCCTGGATTTGCCTACCAAGATTATTTGCCAGTTAGTGCAGACAAGCACAAAGACCTTATGGACTTCAAAATATTTTGTTCTGTTCACGCACAAGCCTATTTTGAAAGCATTACCCATACATAGTACTAGATTTGGACATTCCCTGTATGGGTTATATAGGACATTCCATGTTTTAGTACTTTATAAAAGTTAATTACTTTTATTTTTAAAATTTTACACATTTATTAATATTTGCCAAAAGATTATTTGTATCCACAGCTGATCTCTATAAGGTAAACTAAAGTTTCTATTAGTAGTTTTTAAACAATTAATATGTAAGATAAAGTTATAAACTTTCAAACATTAAAATGTTAATTACACAAAAACCTGTTTTAGTGACATTCCTTGTTTTGCCCCTGTACCCTTCATATTATCCCGTAAATGTGGTGAGAGGTGATAGAGGGAAAATGTAGCAAGAGATGCGCCCCTTCCCGATGAAAACGCAAAATTATAAAAACTGTGTTTGCCAATCTTAAAAAAGCTAGAGGCATGCGATGCAGTTATAAATTAGCCAGAGCGGGGTTCTATATTTAGACGTTTGCCGCGTATTTGTCTACACTTCAGTTTTTAGTTAATTAAGAACAGTTTTTAACATTTTATTATTATTATTAGTATATTTTTAATAGCACATTACTTCGCTTGCCGTTTTGCTGAAAATTATTCTTAAAGCAAGGAGGCGTAATTTAATTCTACTGTGACATCCGCTTTGAAGTTGAAAAGGTAACATTTATGAAGAATTGCTGCTTACGCGCAAACATTTGTAACTTGCAATACAAATAGTGTGTACCAATTTGTAAATTGTTTAATATATTGTTGGTTTTGGTTTATAATATATGATAGCCATTATTTTAATGTAAACTTTAATGTAAAACTTCAAAAGTACTTGAAAAGGAAACTTACAGCGATAGTAAAAAAGTCTTTGGTTCCAATCTGCTATTCGACTATTGTCGAACACGTACGGTACGGTACGTGGTAGAGCCATGCTGCAGCTATATTAGTAGTATAGTTGTAGCATTAATGGTTCGGCTCGACCGGGAAAGGACCACGCTCTCACAAAGTACCAGCGTAAAATAGCAGCTTAATGCTGCTGTGTTTCGTGTGGTGAGTGTAGAGAACCGGAGACCCTTTTTATTGGAAAAAGAGGCATTTCATCTTAGCTCTCACGGGTGACAACGCATCTGCATTTTGATTCTTTATTGAGGATAGATGTAGATGTCTATGGGTCACAGCAACCACTTACCATCAGATGGACTGTGTGCTCGTTTGTCACCCTATCCTATAAAAATAAAGAATAAACCATTATAGACAAGCATTTTAAGCTTAACTGGAGTGGTTAACGTTAACAGTGGTAACGCTACGTAACGGTAACAGTTTTAACAGTTGTAGAGCTACGCGGCAGCTTTTGCTGTCGCACGGATGGGCCGGGTCGAACCGGGGTAGTACCACGACCTCACAGAAAACCAGCGTGAAGTAGAGGTTTACCTCTGCGTTTCGCTTGGTGAGTGCAGGTGACCGGAGGCCCTTTTTACTGGAAATGAGGCATTCCATCTTAGTCCTCACGGGTGACAACGCATCTACATTTTGATTTGTAATAGAGGATAGATGTAGATGTCTATGGGCCGCAGCAACCACTTACCATCAAGTGGACTGTGTGCTCGTTTGTCACCCTTATCTTATAAAAAAAAATAACAAGCGAAACAAAAAAGAAAGAAAAAAACAAAAATAACAGTTATAAGCAATAGTTTGATACTTTAATCTTACTGCTTAATATGCTGGTATTTTCTAATCATGAGTGCAGTACGAATACATACAATAATATGTTAGGGTCACGCTGCAGTGTATATTGTGACGTATGTGACCGGGGAAAAACTATTCTCGCATATTAGCATAAGTTTATTTTGCATTTGTTTACCTTTAGAAGGTACACTGCAGGACATATGCCACCCCTATAGATTGCCTTATAAAAGGCATATTTGCCATAGTTTCCACACTCGGCAGGTAGATTTGCAACTGCAGTTTTTTTATTAAGTACTAACGGTAATGGTAAGCAGTAAGTATTAAGATTGGTGTCCATTTTCTCTTTCATTTCTCTCTGTAGACTTTTACGACCCACATACAACTAGGTAAAGATAATTCGTTCCCCATCACTACACGGCGAATTTATACATCAGCCTAACATAGCAATATAATACTGTTGTGTTTTGTATTGTGAGTGAAAAGAGCCAGGGACCCCTTCTATTAACAAAGAGGCATTCCATCTTTGTCCTTAGGGGTGTCAACGAATTTGCGTTTTGTTTCTTAATAGAAGACATGTAGGTGTCTCTGGGTCACAGCATACATTTAGTGTGAGGTGAACTTGTTTCCACCAATAGGACAGTGGCCTATTGGTGAAGGATACATCACTGCGAACTTCTGCTGAGGATTTAAATCCATTTTGCGTTTACGATCGTAAACCATTCTTAACAGAAGTATTTTAAGCTTTCTTAACAGATTTCTTTTAAATTTTAACATTGCACGTTTTTCATTAGAATATGTCAAAAATAATAAAAATATCAAGCATACAAGGTTGGCGGATTCAGGTGACATTTGGCTAGATCATGTCCTGGATTAATAAAAGAAGATTTTTTACCGTGTGAAAATAAGTTACCGCTAAAAATAAAGGTTTCTTTTTCCATGTTATCTGAACAAAAAATGTATGTCAGAAATTTCAAAATTTCATATTTCATGAGGCGAATAAAATTAATTTCAAAAAATTGTTAAAGTAAAGCCTATAAAACCATATTAAATAAATGTGTTTTATTATTAATAATAATGTTGAAACAAATAGCAACATTCTCTTAAACAATATTTTATGAAATAGTTACCCAACCTCAAACAAAACTTTAAAGGTATGAATTTACGAGCTACAATACTTTTCCAGTCAACGTCCTAACACATCCGAGAGGTTAAGAAGACGCCGCGGCATAAGTAACTGCCCCCTAGAGTGGCATACACTTCGAATGCATAATGCGATCCTCTAGCTACCCGCTAGACCGCTCGCCGTGAATATATTTCGCTACTTGCCAAATCGTTCGTGAATACATACGATTGTTTCCACTCGCCTTTCACATATAAATTATATGACCTGCCACGATGCGCTATGAATATATGTATGAGAGGCAAATTGATATTACGGAGCCTCTTACGTTACTTTTGCTTTTTATGCCGCGCTTTTTGTCGAAATTGGTTTTTTATGCTATTCGTCGGGTAAATTGTGACCGAAATGTGTAAATTACCTCGGTAATGAATATATTTTATCGCTATAATATAGGTGTCAGCATTAGACGAGCAAAACATAGGTTATTAATGATATTTCTGTAAAAAGATTCTGGCATTTGTGAGAGCATATTGTAAATATTTAATAATTATAAAATTGAAAGTTAATTGAAACCTGAACAATACATTTTATTGTTATTTGTTTTTGTATTTGAAATTTGTTGTTATGTAGTCCGTGAGGTGGGCTGGACGTCAGGTCCCCGGAGGCCGGCTAATTCGGCCCGGGTTCGGCGAAGGCCGGGCATAAATAACGGCTGAATCGCCACAGTGACCACCAAGCCGATAGTTTAAGAATATTCAGTGGAATAAATTAAACAGAACTCGATGCCACGCAGATTTCCCTAATGGTTGATCTTGAATTTTGCGGACTATGATATTTGATACTTTCTTTTAAAGAGTTTAAGGAGATGGAAGTAATACTTTGAAAGCGTGTTTATGAGTGATGAGACGTTTGAATTAAATGAAATAGAAATTCCGAAAGAAGAGGAAATAGATAGAGATATAAGTATAGATGAAATAATGAAAGCAATGAAAAGTATGAAAGCAGGTAAGGCAGCCGGTTATGATAGAGTATCTCTCGAAATGCTAAGGGCTGGAGAAGGAGTGGTGGCAGACCTGCTGTACACCTTGTTTAATTTATGTTGGGAACTTAAGCGGGTACTGGGAGACTGGTGCAAAGCCGTGATAGTCCCAATATATAAGGGAAAGGGATCACAGCAGGACTGTAAAAATTACCGTGGTATCAGCCTTCTTAGCATTGTGGGAAAACTGTATGCTAAGGTACTAATTGAAAGAGTTATGAAAGAAACTGATGGAAAAATTTGGGATGTGCAAGCGGGATTTAGAAAGGGAATGGGATGTACGGATCAGGTCTTTTCCATGCGCATGATAGCGGAGAAGTTTTTGGCCAAAAACCAAAAAGTTTTTTGTGCGTTCATGGACTTGGAGAAGGCTTATGACAGAGTGGACAGGGATGTGTTATGGCAAACACTGAACTCATTTGGGTTGAGCGCTGGTCTGATACAGGCATTGAAGTCTCTATATAGGGACTCTAGTGCTTGTGTCAGGATCAACGGGGCCTACTCGGACTGGTTTGGCATCCATAAAGGTGTCAGACAGGGCTGTGTGGCTTCCCTATTCAACCTATTTATGGACAGTTGTTTGGAAAATTTGAAAGTAGAAGAATGCGGGTTAAGAATGGGTGAGTTAACCGTCAAATGCCTTTTGTACCCCGATAATCAAGTCATACTTGCGTCGTCGGCAGCCGAGTTGCAAATGATGGTTACATTAATGAACAGGACATTAAAAGAAAAGGGAATGAAAGTGAACGCAAGTAAGACGAAAGTTATGGTTTTTGAAAGAGAAGAAAGTAAAACGATATGTGAAATAAGAATAGAAGGGGAGTTGGTAGAGCAAGTAGATGAGTTTGTATATTTGGGATGTGTGTTTAGCAGGTATGGTAGATATGATAAGGATATAGAACGACGAGTGAATGCAGGAAATAGAGTGAATGGGGCTCTACACTCTATTGTGAAAAGTCAGAATGTGTCCAAAAAGGCAATTCACAATGCTGTGTTAGTACCTACTTTAATGTATGGTAGTGAAAGTTGGGTGTGGTAGAAGAAGCACGAGAGTAGAATAAATGCTGTAGAAATGCAGTCATTAAGGAGTATGTTAGGGATGAATCTGAATGACAGTGAGAAATTGTTTAATAAGAGAAGAGTGTGGTTTGCAAGATGATGTTGTGACCAGGATTAAGAAAGGAATGCTTCGGTGGTTTGGCCACGTAGAAAGTATGAATGAGGAAAGAGTGACAAAGCAAATTTATGTTGCAGAGGTGAACGGCATAGTCGGGAAGGGTCGCCCAAGGCGAAAGTTTATCGACCAAATTGGCGATATATTAAAAATGGGCCAAATCAAGAGTACCTTTAACCGACGAGCGTGTATGCGTAGGTATATGGATGTGGAGGAAGCGAGAGAGGTGTGTCAGGATCGTACCAAATGGAAGTCCATAATCTCTGCCTACCCCTCTGGATGACAGGCGTGAGTGTTTATGTTTATGTTTTATGTTTAAAATGTACAGCATTATATCATATTATATTAATATTGTATTCACAATAATATGGGACCATCGAATTTAAAATTTTACCCTAGGCTAAAACTTGAGCTGCCACGAAAGTAATTGAATATACTGGTATCTAATACAGTTCCACTCTAAATTCCTCTATACCTAAGAAGATTGTGATGTTTGTTGATGTTGGTTTTAAAAGTGAAGTGTTTACATTTTATCTAAATGCTAATGTCCTACACGCTTTACTCTGTGCATTTAATGATATTAATAATAACCTCCAGACCGAAATTCGGTCACGGCGGTCAGTCTTAACGGACGACAGGATTATCTATTCCCTCACTGTTATAGTACGGTAGGATAGTAATTTGATACAATCAATGACATAACCAAGACTTTACGTGATTTCCGAGGCACGGACGTGAAACACCGCCAATTTCCTGACACCAAGCTGCTATTCAAAATTTCCTTACAGAAAACCCGAATAATTCATTTTGGCCCGACCCGGGTTTCGAACCCGGGAAATCAGGACCAGCAATCGCGTTGGCGACCAATACACCAACGAGGTAGTCTAAATCAGAGTTGACTGACCCTCTAATATATGAGGCATACGAGGGTTTGAGGCTTGCGAGTGTTGAGGACTGATTGATAGCAGAAAATCCATCTAAAAATGTAGAACCCAATTACAATGAACTGGTAATAGCAGACGACAGTAGTGAGTATGGCTAAATCTATACAAATAAATAAAATTGAAGTGTTCGTTTGTAATGTCGAAATAACAGCTTTTTATTATATGCATATGAAAGTATATACGGTACTTATAACAAAATCACGATTTTTAAAATTTTTGTCTGTCTGTCTTTCTTGTCCGTTTGTTCCTGCTAATCTCCGAAACAGCCGGACCGATTTGGACCGGACTTTCACTGACAGAGAGCTGATGTTATAAAAAGTAACTTAGCCTACTTTTATTTTAGAAAAAGAATTAGGGTTCCGCACAAAAAAATAAAACCCATGAAATTCAATAGTAAGAAATAACGCGCGGGCGAAGTCGCAGGAAATAGCTAGTCTTTAATGAAATTATTTTTGACAGCCCATCTCCAAAAGTTGACTTAAAAACAAGTTATTCGATGTGCGAGAAAAAACCCTGGTTGCTAACTAATAACACAAGTCTATCTTTCCGAATAATTATTGCGCGGCAACTCGAGTTACGAAATAAAATTAACCTACTCTAATTATCAAGTATCAAAACTATTGGTAAGTCGTATACATGACAGGTTACATTCGGAGAGCGGGCGAGCCGGCAAAGACAAGACGCATGGCCAGTGCTAGACGCAAACCTTACACTCCTGGGATATCCAACCACTATCGCGTAAATATAGTGAATTTATTTCCCTGTTTAGCTTTGCTACTTGCATATGTTAGTGTGTACGTAATTAGGTAGGTAGTAACGAAGAATTATAGTCAAACTTTTAGAAATGAAAACACACTTCATGTTTTTTTAAAACATCTATTGCTTCATATGTCTCCTATAGTAACGGATGGCTACTCGTATATACATTTTATTATAAGCTAGTGCTTGACTTTTCTCCCACCTGAGGGTAAGTTGTGATGAAGCCGAAATATATATAACAAGACTATTTTCTATTGCTTCATATGTCTCCTATAGTAACGGATTGCTACTCGTATATACATTTTATTATAAGCTAGTGCTTGACTTCTCTCCCACCTGATGGTAAGTTGTGATTAAGCCGAGATATGTATAAGAAGACTATTTTTTGTGATCATTTTCCATCCTTTGCTGGATATAGGTAGATTTATGTTTGAGCCATGGTGAGCTGTATGATAGCTGTAGCAACCAGTACCAGTACCAATGTGATTTAGCAGCAAATCCTGCTGTGATATGATGAAACGTTGTACGGTAGTAACGAAAATTTGGCCTGGAAACCTTTTTACTGGTAATGGTGCATTCCATTTTAGTTCCCAGGGGTGACTAAAATGGAATGCACCATTCAATGCACAACTGCTTAATGACTCTTAATCGAAGTAAAATGTTGGTGTCTATCAGCCACAACAAGAGGACTGTATGGTCGTTTGAAAATAGAGACCTTTGCAATAATACGACGAGTGAATAATTTCAATAATTTGAAATATTTGCCCATACTCACCACTCTGGTCAGGTCCTCCCTATCACCAGTGATGTGGGATTTTTAATGGATTTTCCACCATTAGTTGATCCCCAGAGCTTCGTTTGTTTTTAAGACTAATGAGACTTAAAATTCTGTTGATAATATAGTATATGTAGTGTGTGCCCGAGATTGTTATTAAATCACATTTGTCTATCGTTTCCCATAGACAGCATTTACGAAACCACGAGGCGGATGACGGGTTCAATAAGCCATCGCCGCAAGCCGAATATGTACTCAGAGGTGTAGCAAAGGGGAGGCCAATAAGCCATGGCCCTAGGTGGCAGATTTTAGGAGCAGCATTTTGAGCAAAAAGTCAGTTCCTCACTTAACATGTAAATGGTGCCAGTAAAAGTCACAAAAAAAGAAAAGAAACTGTAGTGTATTGGCAATTCTGTAAATAGAGATTAAAACACATTTAGGGTTTTATTAAATTTCAAAAATATATAAATACGATACAAGACTTTTATTGATTTTATTATTATTAAGGAAATAAGGGATAAGGGTAGGTAAAATACATTTTTGGCGTTAGCAGCCTTGGGAATCAGTAACTCATGCTACGCCACAGTATATATATTATAAGTAACGTAAAAATTAAGATGATAAAAATGTTAAGAAAAATTGTTACCTTTAATAACCCTCAAAATGGCTATAACGGTCTTACACACCACGACTTTCCATTTAGCAAATTGACTGAAATATGCGTCCCTAAACGCCGTGAGGGACATTAAAACGCCTTCGGAACTTTTAATATTCTAATAAGACTTTGATTTAATTTCCCTTTATCATTATTTATGTAAGAATCCGCGGTAAAAAGGCGATAAGTCTGCTTTATTATTTTTTTCGTCGGCAAACATTTTAAGGCTCCCCTCGGAAAGTGATCGCAGTGTTACTCATATCACAGACAGGGTTGTTTTATCACAGACTAAAAAAAATTATTACATGTGTAGTGAGCATACTGAGACATTATTAGAAATTTTCCTTTTGATGATTATATTTAAATTTTAAGCATTTATACATTTTCCGCGTATTTTCCTTAATATATGAAGCGTAAGGTTGAAAATTGAATATCCCCAAAAATATCACTATTATAGATTGTGTGAGGGTGACAAAATAACAGGGGTATGTTACGACTTGTTGAGCGTTTCGTTACAAAACACGACATGTCCGGCTTTTTGTGTATACATTAACGAACAATAGAGTATTTTGGGCGGTGATTTGTGTTGTATTTAATGAAATCGTGTCATGTAAATTGAAAGAAAAAGAGGGCTTTTGTGCGATGACATACTGGTTTAACACGAATATCGGCTCTTTACAGCTCAATGTTAGCTTTGTTGAGTAAATGATGTGGTAAGTTTTGATTTTCATCCATTATTATTTATTATAACTTCATCATCGTCATCATCTTCATCATCAAAGTTTATTAAAAGTCCACTGCTGAACATAGGTTATTAAGATTGCCACATAGGGGGGATATTTGTCACAGTTGCCACGCTTTGCAAACGGGTAAGCAACCGCAGTTTTTTTATTATTTTTAGTAGTTATTAGGACCCACGGGATGATAATATGGGATAATGGATTCTCGTAAGCCCCCAATACATAGCAAATTTATTTACTATAAATTCAATTTGCGAGTTGTAATCATCTGAGCCGTGGTAGCTCAGATGGTTAGCACTCGCTGTAAGTTTCACAGTACGCGAGAAACCCGGGTTCGATCCCCGCCGGCACCAATGAAATTGTTAATTGCCATTTTAAGTGCTGATTTACCACGTGCTTGGCGGTGAAGGAAAACATCGTGAGGAAACCTGCATGTATGAGAAATATGAAAAAAAAAAAAAAAATATATATATATATATATATATATATATATATACATATATATATATATATATATATATATATATATATATATATATATATATATATTCGACGACATGTGAAGTTCGCCAACACGCATTGGGGCAACGCGACGGACCTTTCCTTGCCCTAAAACCCTCTCATTTCTGAGAGGGGGCCTGTGCCCAGCAGTGGGACGTGTATATAGGCTGTAACTTTTAACTTTTTAACTATGAATTCAATTAAAATTTTGTTATTAATAAAAATTAATAAAAAAAATATTTTTGACCGGCTCAGGGGCTAAGCACCCGCTGTACATATCACAGCTTCTACACAACAACATGTATAATATGCATACAAGAATACATAATTAACTGTCGCAGCCGATTTTACACCACTACCACACAGAAAATATGAAATTTTAATAATACATTAATTAAAAATAATTCAGGACCTGTATACCTGGTATAGTGACGACCTGGTAAATCGTGCAGAATGTCGATGGATCCTATTGGCTTAGGACCGTATTTTGTGGAATTCTTTAGTGGACGCCTATGTTCAGCAGCGGAATTTGAATTTAAGGGTTGTAATGATGATGACTATGCAATTAATTAGCTTACCACCCAGTATTCATTATTCTGTTTGGTTATATTATACAAAGAAATAAGTAAATTATTGAAAATAGAAATGAGTGATTTCAAAATTTATGTTGTTAATATTATAAAAATGATTTTAATTTGAAAAAAAGAAACAACTATTTATCTTATCACACTTTTAATTCTTCTATTCATTGATATCTTGAAGATTGCTAGAGTTCATAGTGTATCTAAAACATAACCTTTAAAATACAACGTAGTAAAATATGCCTACTTTAATTGGCAATATCTGATAGTGTTTCTAATGTAATGTTCAGAGAAACAGCATATATCTCTAACTCTTATTCCGATTGCGAAATCTTAGTGTCATAAATTAATTAAGTAACTTTAATTAAAATGTTTCTTAAAACCATTTGCCCATTCCGTCACGCCAGCGCGTCGTTCGCGAAGACATTTAATCATAACAGAAGGTATCCACCAAGCGCATTACAGAAAGATAACGCACAAAAAATAAGGCAAATTCTTTTTCAAGTTGCAAACGAAGAGCGTTTTTAAGGTTTTAAAAGTAGCCAGTACCTAATTTAGTGTTAAAAGTTATATAATTTTCGTTTCTGTTATTTTTTTAATGTCTTAGATTCAATATTTTATGCAAAATCTCTCTTGTCGTCTACTATAAACTACAAGGTTATTTTGCAATAAACGGCCAAATTTGCAGAGAAGGTTCAAAATAAGTAATACAGTGAAACCTGGATAACTGGAACCTTATGGGACCTGCAAATTTGCATCACTTACAATGTCTCAGATATCTAGGTATAAATAAATATCTGTCTCATTTACAGAGGGTTCCATGAATAGAGGTAAGAATAGAGGTTATTTCAGTTATAGATGTGCGATTATTAAATACAATAACGTATTTTGTAAACATAATACATAGACATCCGGACGATAGCAAAACCAAACTAAAACTGGAGGTCACTTTTACACAATTAGCCTAGTGCGAAATTCGCGGGTGGAATAAGAACAAAACGGTGCACAAAATATAGTCTCAGCAAAAGAGGTAAAATATACTCACTGTCTCAATTATAGAGGTAACTATGACAAATAAAATCGAAAGAACTAATCCCTTAAATATAGTCTCAGTAAAAGAGGTAAAATACACTCGAGGTACGATACACATTTCTGTCTTCGATTATCAATTGTACCAAATGTAATCCTGTAACAGACGAGGGTGATCCCCTTAATGCGTTTGCATAATGGTCCCCATTAAAACATTTATAACGAGTCGTTGGTTACTGCCCTTAACGAAGACATTTTCCTGTGCAAACTATAGATCAGAATACCTCGATTGTAAAATATTTAATCAGACCAACAAAGAAAGAAAGACGGAGCGCAATGGCAATGGTGAAGTGGCAATGGGCCGGCCATATAGCTCGAAGAACTAACAACCGATGGGGAAGAAAGGTTCTCGAGTGGCAGCCTCGTATCGGTAACGAAGTGTAGGGCGACACTTCACTGGAGTGACGACCTGGTAAGACACACAAGAAGTCGATGGATGCAGGTGGCTCAGGACCGTGCTTTGTGGCATTCCTTGAGGGAGACCTATGTTCAGCAGTGGACTTGTGAAGGTCTGTAATGATGATGATGATGAAAAACCAAGCCAAATCGATGCTCAACTTATTATATGAACACGCACTCACGTACACCTATGCATCTAACTCTGCAATCAATAAAACGGTCTTAAGTGGATATGTGTGCACTTGCAGCAGTGAAATTATAAAAAAAAAATTGTGTGCGTGTGTGCGTGTCAAGTTGAGCAAGGTTTCGATCATCAAATGAAATATGCGCAACGCTCCGTCTATCTCTGTTTGTTGGTCTGAGTGTATTGATCATAGTTAAACAAATTTGTATAAAATTTAACGTTCAAGAATTATCATTTAAAAGTTGAATATAGCTTTCGTTAACTATGACATGAGGGCGTCAAACACACTAGTCCCCACCGTGACCATGGGTGCTGTAAAGCGCACAAAACGTCGGAAATCAAAAAAGTTAAAAGGAAACGCGATAAAAACCATAAAATTATTTTATGTTTAGTATTCGCATAAATATAATAAATCATTAATTCAACGTCATTATTATTTTGTAACATCTGTCTTATACGTAGTATTATTAAATGAATCAGTTTTGGCTTTATAATCAGAAAATATGAAATAAAAATTGTTAGATACAATGTTTTGCAAATATTGTTTTAAAAGCTGTTTACAGTTACAATAGCTGTTAACTGGCATCAAATAACTAAAAACACAAAACATTCCTTTTAATTGTAAGGTTATTTATTCTCTGTGTGACAATTTTTTATTATTATTTTTATTACTTAAACGAATAACGCTTTTTTGTGTGGAAATAGGTACATAATTATATATATTAAAATGTAGAACAATGAAAATGGATGGAAGAATGACAAAATGAAAAGTCGAGTGTCCCAAGTCAAGCGGACTAGATAAATGAATGCAGTGACTCGCTGTTTCGTTAATTGTCAAACATTGTAAAGGAACGTATTCACTTATGTATATGTTATTTGAATTTCGAATAACATTGAAATGTACACAATAACAAAAAACTATAATAATAAAACTAAATCTATAAACTTAAATATATGTATTTCAGTTTGGAATTTTTCAATGTTTTTGATAAAATCTCTTTATATATTACTCCTTTACCTACAAGTTCTTAATGGAGTTCCTTTCCTTACAAAAGGTGCTCGACTTAGATGAGGCTAGATAATGAAGTAACAAAGGTAAGGAGCAGTTGAAGATTCATCGTCCTATTTCGTCCCGTGGGTGTCGTAAGAGCCGATCATGGGATAGGTCAGAAATATCTCTTGTGCTCCGACAGGTGGCGATATAACTATCTCAATTATACTAGAAGTAAGATAATAATGTAAATATTTAGATCGGCTAATCGCATCAGCCTAAAATCTTTTAATTTCTTCATAAAATTGAAGTAGAAAACGAACTTACAAACTACATGATGGTAAATGGCTACTGCAGTCTACGGACAAATGCAGACTTCAAATAAAGAAGGCCGGAAACGCGAGGTCACCTCTGGGGACTAAGATGGAATGTCTCACAGCCTGTAATGAACTACTCAGGGTGTTACCTACCCATAAAATGATTCCTACTGCCTCTGTACTGCAATCAACAATTTGCCTATCAAACGAGGCAATTATGGCAAATCATTCCTATAACAGAAGAGAACTATATCAAAGTTGATTTTCACAGACTGATAAAGAAATACGAAATACTTTGAAAACATTATTTCTGAGCGATTCTTAAATCGGAAATTGTGAAGGTTCCTTATGAATAATTCACAGTAGCTCTTTTAAGCCTGCAACCTTTTAAGCGGGGCTAAGAGGAGTGATAAATTTTCTCGTTGTCCTTAAGCGTTGCAGACACACAGTCATTGTTTACAAGGACTGTTTGGTAAATTAATTTGGAGCGAAAGTGATGAATTATTTAAAATATTATAGAGTTTTATTCCATTGATTCTTATTGAATTAGTTTTGTTTTTGCATATATTTTTAAAATTTGACCACTGTCGTCAAAGTTTAATATATTATTTTTTAATTGATTTTCAACTTTGAAATGATTAAAACAAACGATTGCTTCGTAAACATACATTAACATTCGTGGCTTGATGACGCCATACGAAAATTAACTAAATGAAATAATTGAAGACAATTCGAGAACACACACAAAAGACAATCGAAAAAAAAATTTACGCTTGTAAGCATGGCAACAATGGCAAAAACCCGAAGTAATCAACGGAGGAGGTTTTTTTTATAGAATAAGGGTGACAAACGAGCACACAGTCCACCTGATAGTAAGTGGTTGCTGTGGCCCATAGACATTCTACATCTATCTTCGTTTGCGAATTAAAATGCAGATGCGTTGTCAGCCGTGAGGACTAAGATAAAATGCCTCTTTTCCAGTAAAATGGGTCTCAGGTTCTCTACACTCACCATACGAAACACAGCATCATTAAGCTGCTATTTTACGCTGATACTCTGTGAGAGCGTGGTCCTTCCCCGGTCTTGCCGACCCATTCATGCTACAACTATACTATTGATATAGCTGCAGCATGGCTCTACCACGTAAGTAAAAGGTCCACTGCTAAGCATATGTCATGTTTAGCAGTGGATTTTATTGGCTGTAATGGATGTATAAATTGAAATAGACATTAATTTTATAGATTTTATTACGTGTGACGTCACCTAATTTTATTCTCGGCGCTTTAAGTGCTTTGCAGTACCTATTCTCATTAGGTTAATGAGGTCTTGGATGTCCTGATGGTATAAGTAAACTCCGGAGTAGAGTTATAGCTCATACATATTATTTTGTGTTCCTCTCTACATAGAAATAGCTTACCTTTTTATGAATTCATATAATGGTATTCTGGGCGTTGGATTAAATTTTATTAGCCACTGATTTCCAAGTTTTAGTCACAGCTATGGTTGGGAATGAAAAATAAGTTAAAATTAATCGAGATGAAATTCGTAAAATTATTTTTATTCCATGTGTAGTGCTCGCTTAAATGTAACAATATACGAGTACAAAGATAAAGACACTTGTAATTCCTGCGGGGAAGGCGGCATATAAAGAACAGTGAGCTACTCGGAACACGTTTAGCCAAAAAATATGAGCTTAGGAGAAAACATTTTGAAAGAAATAATTGGTCCCTAACTCTTTACGACCTGCTTGCCAAGTGACATAGTTGGCATATTCATTTTTGTTATGTCCCTTATAAACATGGGACTTATAAGTATTTAGACCAACGTGATAGAAATTTATATAAGAAACCATTCTAAGTAGATCGTTGAAATTGACGCTCCTTTAAAACATTGCGGTTAATGGTTGTAACTGAAGAGAATCAACTATCCCAATTCATCATCATCATCATTACAGCCCATCACAAGTCCACTGCTGAACATAGGCCTCCCCCAAGGAATGCCACTAAGCGGACCCGAGCCACCTACATCCATTAACTTCGTGCATGGTAAGCCAGATCCTCACTCCATCCAGTTCGCTACGACGCTCTAAACTTCACCTGATGATACCAGACTGCCACTAGAGAACCTTTCTTCCTCATCGGTTGTCGGTTCTTCGAGCAATATGGCCCGCCCATTGCCACTTCTGCTTACTAATCCGTTGCGCTATGTCGGTTACTCTGGTTCTACTGCGAATATCCTATTTTTTAAGTCTATCACGTAGAGAAACCCCGAGTATAGCCCTCTCCATAGCTCGTTGAGCGGCCTTGCGCTTCCTCATACGGTCAGAAGTGAAGGACTACGTCTTAGATCCATAGGTCATCCATCACTGGCAACACGCACTGGTTGAATGATATTAACTAAACTATTCCAGTTAATGGCACAGATTCATTAAACGTCAACTAAAAGAAACAGTAAAAAAATATTGCAGCATCGGTTAAAAAAATCACGAAATTAAATTTCAAACCTAGTGTCAAAGTCGTGAATTGTTTAAAGATACAATTGATATTTCTAAAGAGTGCCCAATCCTCAGTTCAGGTTCCTTTCATACGAGTAAGATGTTATTGAAGTGAACACTTCTTTGGAATCGTTGTAATTTGAAACTGGATGAAACGAAAAAGCAACACTTTTTTATAGGATTACCCTTGACAAGCGAGCACACAGTCCTAAGTGGTTGCTGTGGCCCATATACATCTACATCTATCATCGTTTGCGAATCAAAATACAGATGCGTTGTCAGCTGTGAGGACTAAGACAGAATGCCTCTTTTTCAGTAAAAAGGCTCTCAGGTTCTCTACACTCATCATACGAAACACAGCAGCATTACGCTGCTATTTTACGCTGGTATTCTGTGAGAGCGTGGTCCTTCCCCGGTCGAGCCGACCCATTCGTGCTACAACTATACTACTAATGTAGCTGCAGTATGGCTCTATCGCGTAAAAAAAATATATAATTTCATTTGAAGGTTTTACTTCTACCACGTGTAAACTGCACACGTTTTTTGGTGTTTTATACTCTATACAAATGACAACATTATATTTTATTATTATTATTAGCCGCTGTTTGTTTGTAGCTGTTACTTTCCCTATTAAACCACTGTTGGATCAAGCAAGACGTATTTTTTTTAATTTTCTTCTCAGTTCTAATTCTGCCTTGAACCAGTAACACATTGTAATTTACTATTTGATAGGAATTACCTTTATGCCTTAGAATTCCTCTAGGATAGTACTACCCTTTACCTATTACCGCCATATTGCACTGCTTCCTCAATCTGAGGCTTTCTATATTAGTCCTCAGAGGTGATAACGTATTTGTAGCCATATTTGCTTGAAGCTGGCTGCAGGTATCCTTGGACTTTAGCAGGCAACAAGGTGGCCTGTAAGTTTGCCAATTCAGTTTTATAAAAATAAATTTGGGCTGCAGTTAACACAGGCAGGTTATGAATGTTTCTCTTTTCTACCGACTTCAAAAATGGGTGTGTTACCTCATAACTTTTTTCTGGGTGAACCGATTTCAATGATATTTTTTTTGTTTGAAAGCTGGTGCTTCACATATGGTCCCACATAAATTCGATCAAGGTTTGACCAATAGTTTTTGAGTTATTCTTAATAATTTATATTGAAGTCGGTGTACAAAACTTTTAGTTTTAAATTATTGTTCAACAAATTTAGTAAGTCCACTACAAATCATAGGCCTTGCCAAGAACGTTGCCCATTGAATTGCATTACTTAGAAGTTTGGAGATGAGGATATGTTCACCACGCGGGACAGATGGGCTGGTGAGTACAGTGCTAACGCTGCTAGCCACCACCAGTCTGTGAAGTTTCGGTTCAACGTTCTTGAATTAATATTTCCTTGTTACTTGGTCGCAAAAGCCTTGTTCGTAAATCAAAAAGATGCACCTCGTCCAGGCTTTTTTTTTTTTTTATAGGAGAGGGGGCAAACGAGCATGCGGCTCACCTGATGGTAAGTGATTACCGCCGCCCATGAACAACTGCAACACCAGGGGAATCGCAGATGCGTTGCCGGCCTTTTAAAAAGGAGTACGCTCTTTTCTTGAAGGTCCCTAAGTCGTATCGGTCCGGAAAAATCGCTGATGGTAATCGATTCCACAAGGAGGTCGTGCGAGGAAGAAAACGTCTTCTAAATCGCACAGTGGTGGACCGCCAATCATCCAGATGGTGTGGATGGTATCGGGAGTTCTGCCGCGATGTGCGTTCGTGAAATTTGGCGGCTGGGATTAATCCGAACAATTCCTCAGAGCACTCCCCATGGTAGATGCGAAAGAAAATGCAAAGGGATGCAACATCTCTTCGCAGTGCCAATGAATCGAGCCGATCGGAAAGGGCTCGGTCGTCGACAATTCGAGCCGCTCTGCGTTGGATGCGGTCAAGTGGAAGGAGCTGGCACTGGGGAGCCCCTGCCCAGAGATGGGAACAGTATTCCATGTGAGGCCGAACTTGCGCCTTGTAAAGTAGCAGGCGGTGTGCCGGCATGAAATATTGTCCCGCTCTGCTGAGCACGCCAAGCTTTTTAGAGGCCAATTTGGCCTTCCCTTCCAAGTGACCACGAAACTGCACGTCACTCGATATGTCGACTCCGAGGATACCGATACTGGCTGAGGCAAGAAGAGGAGTGCCTTGAAACTGAGGAGATACGACAAAGGGGTTCTTTTTAGCGGTAAACGCGCAAACTTGTGTCTTCTGAGGATTAAATTGGACTAGATTTAGTCGCCCCCAATCCGAGACTTTGTTCAGCAAAGACTCGACTTCAGACACAAGTTTGTTCCGGTACTCAGCGACGTTTTCCCGAGAAATATTGGCACGGCCGGTGTATAGAGCATCACCAGTGCTGTCATTCGCATAGCAATGAATGTTACCAGTTAGCAACATATCATTGATATGCAGAAGAAACAGCGTTGGTAATAGCACACAGCTTTGTGGAATACCAGCGTTAATAGGCTTGTAGTCAGAGCATGCACCGTCTACAACGACCTTGATGCTCCGATCTGCAAGGAAGCTGGTGATCCAATTGCACAATTTCTCGGGAAGCCCATAGGAAGGGAGCTTCGAAAGAAGCGCTTTGTGCCAAACCCGATCGAAGGCCTTCGCAATGTCCAGACTAACGGCCAACGCCTCCCCCTTGGACTCTACTGCCTCCGCCCATCTATGGGTCAGGTAGACCAGAAGATCACCAGCTGATCGACCCCGACGAAAACTGTATTGGCGGTCACTAATCAGCTGGTGATCCTCAAGGTACCGGATGAACTGGCAGTTAATAATGGATTCCATTATTTTGGAGAACAAGGAGGTGATCGCGATAGGCCTATAGTTGGATGGGTCTGAGCGGTCGCCTTTTTTAGGGATCGGGTGGACAAAAGCTGTCTTCCATGAATTCGGGACTACGCCTTGGGAGTAGGAGTACCGGAAAAGACGCGTTAGGACCGGTGCCAACTCCGGAGCACACGTCCTCAGCACAATTGGGGGGATTCCGTCAGGCCCACTCGACTTCTGGATGTCCAGGGAGAGCAGTGCTTTGCGAACCGAGCGCAGTGAGAACAGCACATCCGGCATGGAGCACTCACACCGCGGGATGGTCGGCGGTGTTTTCCCCCCGTCATCAAGAGTCGAGTTGGACGCAAAAAGGGAGCCTAAAAGGTCGGCTTTGTCTTTTGCGTCATGGGCCAGTGAGTCATCCACCCTGTGCAGAGATGGTAGTGATGGCTTACAGAAATTCCCTTGGACAGCCTTGGCGAGAGACCAGAATGCACGGGTTCCCGAAGGAAGGCGAACTAGTTTCTCGCCAATTCTGCCTATGTGCTCAGACTTTGCCTTGGCAATAACTCTTTTGAAGGACCTGGAGGCGAAGTTATACTTCTTTTTAAGTATGCTGGTATTTACATCCCGAGTCGCCGAAGCCGCAGCCCAGGCTTGATAACACTCCTGCTTACTGCGTAATGCAGTCTTACAGGAGCGACCAAACCAAGGCTGAGATCTGCCGCCGATGGGTACCACATATGATGGAATAAATAGTTCCATTCCCTGTAGCACCACATCAGTGACAGAGTCAGCAACAGCGCTGGGATCATCCGGCGAGAAGCAAACCCATGAAGCCCCCATGGGTAGGATGCAAAGAAGGACCGCATTCCGTCCCAATCCGCCGACCTGTAATGCCAAACACGGCGGCAACCTGCAGAACGCAACCGCGAAGGGAGCATGAGTGGCACCACACTCCGGATCAGACAATGGTCCGAAGAGCCGAGAGGGGCATCGACGGAAACCTGATATCCGTCCGGATGAGAGGTCAGAAGAAGGTCCAACAGGGAAGGTGTATGATCCTCCACATCTGGAATCCGCGTAGGCGAAGTAACCAGTTGTGTCAGACCATATGCCAAGGCAAAGTCATAAACAGATCTCCCCGCATGATCGGTTAGACGTGAACCGAGCCATTCGGCATGGTGGGCGTTAAAATCGCCAAGGATCACGATCTCTGCGGATGGGACCTGTTGTAGCAAGAAATCTGTAGCCATTTGGACGTGGTCGATGAGTCGGTCTGTTTCGGCATTACCGCAATGGGACCTATAGAGGCACTCGTAGACGCGCGGATGGTCGTCGCTGTCTACGCGTAGCCAAAGGATGGACAGGTCCGAACCTTCAAGACTGCCGAGGCGTCGAGAACAGATGTCCTCTCTGACATACACGCAAACTCCAGCCCGAGGCACAAAGGAATGCTCCAATTTGTACCCCGGGTAGGAGAGATACGAAATATCAGCCGGAGAGGAAACCTGCGTCTCGGTCAGAAAGAGCAAGGCCGGCTTCGCCGTCTCGAGATGGTAGTGGACGGCGTTTAGGTTAGAGTGAAGTCCCCTGATGTTGCAGAAATTCACGCGTGGCAGGGGTCGCCTTGGTGTTCTTGCTCAGTTTGCCCCTAGCAGTAATGCTTTTGAGCGGAATTTTGCCCCCCCCCCCCCCCCCAGAATACACGGGGCAGCCTGAGCACCCACGCTCAGGATCGGAATAACATGGTCGTGGATGCTCAGCGAGGGATTCTCCAGGGGTGCTGGTACCCTCCTGGGGTAGTTCTTCGTGTAATTCCGCTACCATGTTGATGGGGGGGGGGGGGGGAATTGGGCCTCCGGCCACCTGCACTCACCAGACGAAACGCAGAAGCAAAGCTTCTACTTCACGCCGGTATTCTGTGAGGTCGTGGTACCAACCCGGCTCGAGCCGGCCCATACATGCAACAGCAAAAACTGCTGCGTGGCTCTACCACCGTTAAAAAAAAGGTACCCTTACAACCCTGTAAACTGACTTCAGTTACTGTCGAATTTGTTTTAGATTAAAACTCTGTAAAAATATACTTTTTCAATAATAAAAATCGGTATAATATGTTTAGTTTCATACATCAAACACTACGGTTGACTATCATTTATCGAAGTCGGTCAAAATTTAATCAAAATTTTTGTTCCTTGGTATCCGTTACCATTAAAGCCTAAAGTCCACTCTCTGGAGAGGCCTTCCCCACAGATTGCCTCATAGAGAATATTTACTACAGATACCAAGCTTGTCGAGCGAGTCGGCAACCGCTGCGGTTTCATTTAAACGATGAAATTGTTTTTAATAATTGTTTAGGCCCATACTTGGGCATACAATAATTGACCCTTTTTGAATTTCGTAATACTTTTTCTTAACGATTGTCTTGATGGCAAGAGTGAGGGACAGCTAGTTTTAAGCGATTATTCCCGAAATATTAAAAAATTAATTTAAATAGATATACCTGATGTATATTGCTAAATTTCCAATTATATATATATATATATATATATATATATATATATATATATATATATATATATATATATATTATTGGAAATTTATACATATATAAATTTCCAATTTATATATTATATTTGAAATTCGACTTTGTGCTATCACATTATATCTCCAGAATAACGTCAGTTTCTTTATAAAGAAAATCGCCTGCGACAGGCTGAAGTCGAAGTTATTTCATTTGTTCCGAATTGAGCTCTTAAAACAATTATTTTTAGTAAACATGACCATTAAAGATATATTATAGTTATCTTCACTTTTAACCTCGACGGCATAGAGATCGCGTGCGCTCTCTGGCGGACAGTTGCGCAAGCGGTACATTGCTTCGCTGAGCAACCGGGCCGCGCCTGAATCACTTCCGCCGTGTGTACACACGTCCTCGCTTACAGCGGCACCTTCCAAATGTGTCCAGGCAATTCCACTCTGAGATTGAATAAAACCAAAAAGCAAATATATATATTTTTTTTAATTTTAATGATTCTTTAACATTTACTTTATTTTTTATTTAAAATACTTACCACTAGAAATTGTAATAAATTCGAAAAACGTAGAGCACAGGCAATTTCTTTTTGAGTTCCTGTCTTTCGTAACAATCAATTTTTCACAAAATTTCATAAATATAGCCGTATAAGTTAAAGTTACGCTCTATACATGTTCTACTGCTGCGAACAGGCATTTTATTATGTTTTAGAGTTTCTTCACATATCATTGATTATTTTTTAATTTCTCAGAAATATATTAATAAGTATATTATGCTGACTTAAAAAGTAAAGCAGTATACACACGCCCCACAGAGCACAGGCACTCTCATGTTGTGAAGGATTTGGGACTGGGAAGTGTACGCCAAACTGTCCCAAAGCGTTGTGTACTTTATTTTTTTATACGCTTACTGCAATGATGCATAAATACCTGCAGCAAGTCCATGAACAATGCATTACAGATGCGTCTTCAAACAAAGAAGGCTACTGATGCGTTGTCACCTTTGAGGACTAAAATGGAATGCCCACAGCCTGTACAGGCCTGTGTCGGAACATAGAGCAAACCCTATTATTTGACGGTAATTTAAATGTAAGTTGATCACTACCCAGACAAACTCCTAAGCGGAAAGGAAATCCCACCACCAGAGGAAAAATGTTTTAATACTTCGTACTCTTTAGACATATGATTAAACCACATTATTCATATATATAATAATGTTCATAATCCACATTATTTCCAACATTCCATTGCCGGCTCTGCAGAGCACTTAACTTCTTTGCTCCATAATTTAATGATTAGATTCTGAAATATTTCCAAAGTAAATCTTTTTGACATGACTATATGTACCTAAAATTATATCAGCCTTCTGGACAGTACAAAAGGGAATGAGCCGTTAATGTATCATATTAATTTGTTTGGTAGTGTTTCTTATGTATGTATGTATATTTCTCGACAGCTCTCGCTTGGCGTGGGGTCGAGTAATTTTACTGACAAACAAGCCTGCCTCCCATTTTTACACAAATTTTAAAATATCATCACAACTATATTTAAATTAATGTTTTATTTTTTGTAATGTTTATTAACTTCACAAAACTGACGAAAATTATATGAGCCATACAAAAAAGGCATTTGTAATTAAAGGTTCAAAGTGGAACAAAGCACATTCGCGACGAAACTCGCGATGTATCACTGCTTTTACTTGTAGCATCCTCAGGGGCGTTACACGGTTCGGCTCTCTTGCCGGCTTCGCGCGAATTACTTAATAAATTATTTTACATACTACCAACATGTATATATATCGTCTCACAACGTGATCTTGGCGCTCCAACGCCTTTATTAATAACAGAATAAGCTATAAACAAAGAGTAATTATAACTTGCGCAGGTGTATTTGTAACTTTGTTCATATGATGTGTCCTGTCATTATATTTCGAGGTCGCTTGCAGAGGATACGATTTCCATTTGGCATAAACACAATCCGTTCTAGCGATGTTCAGCCAATTAGACGTTTTGTAGATATTTTTATGATCGATATGTTCCTTTACAAAATTGTTAGTCAATGTTTTCACAAATATTAGTTTTAATTGACAGTTCCTATTTCATATTCGACCTTAATGTAGGACGCACTTGGATAAGATGAAGTGACAATCTGGGTTGGTTTAGATGGTTGGTAGCAACCAGATACGTGCAGGCGAAAACCGGGCTAAATGTTACGTCTGGGGCCTATGCCAAGCAGTAGACTGCCGCAAGCTGATGATGAAACTATATATGTCTTTAGATCATCTTGAAATATAGTTTTCCAGTCCGTAATTGCCATGCATTAGCGGCGTCAGAGAATTTGTCACCGGTGAGTGTTTCTAGTTAGTTTGTGTCACCCCATTTTGTCTCTGTGTCGAGTAAGAGACGATAATTTTTTTATAGTGCAAGGGTGACAAACGAGCACACAGTCCACCTGATCATAAGTGGTTGCTGTGGCTCATAGACATCTACGTTTACCCTCGGTTACGAATCAAAATGCAGATGCGTTATCGTCCGTGAGGACTAAGATGGAATGCCTCGTTTCCATTAAAAGGAGTCTCCGAATCTCTACACTCACCATACGAAACACAGCAGCATTAAGCTACTATTTTACCCTGGTGCTTTCGTGCTACAACTATACTACTAATTTAGCTGCAGCATGGCTCTACCATGTGTGACGTGTGACTATAGTAAATGTCATATAATTTTATAGCTTCTGATGGTGGTGCTATTGTCTCCAGACGTAAAATACCCAGACTGGCGACAAGTCATCATTATCATCATCGTTACAGCCTACTGTTGGACATAGATTTGTGATATGTATAGAGGTGTGATATGTGCCAAACTTCCTACGTTTGGCAAGCGGGTTAGCGATTGCAGTTTTATTATTATTTTGATTTGTTATATAGACAAGTGGTAGAATTAAAACAAATTGTACAACCCACTTCAATATAAGTTATTAAGGATAACTCAAAAACTTCTAGTCAGACCTTGATGAAATTCATATGGACCACATGAGAATTAGTTTTTATATTTATAGATTATGAGTCGATTTTTCAATAGTTAGATAAGATTTATCCACTGAATAAATGATAACATGACTAAGTATATAGGCGGAACAATTGAACTATTTTATTCATACAATAATAATTGTAATTTTTTTATTTGTTAATTTTTTTATAGGATAGGGTAACAAACGAGCACACAGTCCACCTGATGGTAAGTGGTTGCTGTGACCCATAGACATCTACATCTATCCTCAATAAAGAATCACAATGCAGATGCGTCATCACCCGTGAGGAGTGAATCACTCACTAGGATGGAATGCCTCTTTTCGAGCAAAATGGGTCTCCGGTTCTTTACACTCACCATAGGAAACACAGCAGTGTCAAGCTGCCATTTCAAGCTGGTATTCTGTGAAAGCGTGGTCCTTCCCCGATCGAGCCGACCCATTCGTGCCACAACTATACTTCTAATATAGCTGCAGCATGGCTCTACCACGTATAAAATGTTCGTGTTGTATTTTATGCTATGAATAAATTTTAACTGAGGATCGAAAAATCGGCCCTAACAATAATACAGCAAAACAAAAAAATCTTATATTGAGATGAAGGAGTAACAAGCGGTATCACGCATCACATGCTAACAAATGCGATCAGATCGTCATTAAATTCATTTTGTTACCTTCAGTAACTATAAACGAGACCAAGGTTTTTGTAATTAACGAATCAAGCTGTGTCTGCTTTGTCTATTTAATTGCTCAGTGAATCCATACGTTCATATGGTGAGGTGTAAGGTGGTATAGAGCCAGTACAATTATAGGCTGGCATTTTAGTCCTCAAAAATGACAACCCATTAGAAACAGAAACAGAAACAGAAACTTTTTATTCAATATAGATTATAAATAATACTTATTGAAAGTCACTCTTTTGTTTGATTACCACTGTTTCGGATAAAACCTCTGTCCTGGGAAGAACCAGCAAAAACCCAGCGGGACTTTTTTTTTTAAAATAACAGCTTACAATCATGATGTTACACAAATTAACAACACAACAAATTAGAAATAGCTTGGTAGCGATCACCTCATTTCCAGGGATTATTATCATCCATAAATTCCTTAATATTATAATAACCCTTTTTATACAAACTTAGTTTAATAAAGTTTTTGAACTTTGGGCAGGTCAAACTTTGTATATTTTCTGGAATTTTGTTGTAAAAGCGTATACATCGCCCCAAGAATGAATTACTGACTCGATGGAGTCGAGTAACTGGTACTACAAGCTTGTGTCTGTTCCTAATATTTACAGAATGAATATCACTTATTTTTGTAAAACTACTTTTATTTTTGTGTACGTACATTACATTTTCATAAATGTATTGAGAGGCCAAAGTTAATATATTAATTTCCTTAAATTTTTGTCGCAGCGACTCTTGTCGTGAAGCGACAATTAAAAAAAAAATAGTACCTAACCTAAGTACAACAAAACAACAAAAGTAGAGCCAGAAAACAATATATTTAAATTTATAAAAGGTATTTACAATTTTATAAAAAAATGAAATGAGGATGATGATGAATGAAGTGAGAATACAATTAGATTATAAAAAAAATAAAGGTGAGAGAATAGGAGAATATAGCGTTGAAGTGGGGCCTAAAAGTCGAAGCGACACACGTTGCGTTTGTAGAAGTAGGTTTCTTAGCAGCGACGGCACGCAGCGCCTGAAGCCAGCACACGCCGTTTGCGCTTGTAGAAGTAGGTTTCTTAGCAGCGACGGCGCGCAGTGCCTGGAGCCAGTACACGCAGCGTCCGGAGCCGGCGCACGTAGCGCCTGGAGAAGGGGCGCGCAACGCTTAGAGCCAGCAGTTGCAGCGCCCAAAGGTAGCGCCGGCGGTAGGTGCACTCGGCGCCTGGAGTAAGTAGTAGTAGTGCCCGGAGTAGTGTGGCCCCCGAGCTTGTAGTAGACTCGAAGCGACTTCTGAGGTAGATGGAGGCTTGTAGGATTCCGGAGTGGCGCGGCCCGAGTTTGAAGAAGGCTTCGCCGAAGACTTCACGTGTAAATGGAGGCTTGCAGGATCCCGGGGCAGTGCGGCCCCGGGATAAGGCCTTTAGGAGATACTTCTAATTCGCGAACTGAAGCGAGACTGCCTTTCTTCACCGATTGTTCGGCTTTTATACCTTTCTAGAGAGAACGGAAAAATTATTTAAATTATACGCAAATTTTTTGTAAATGGTCAAGAGAAAAGAGGATTTATGTGGAATTATCGAAATAGGAATAACAGATCGGTAGCAAATTTGAATATAATTACCATAGAAACGATATAAATAAGAAAGACAAAACATGTCAAATTTTTGTTTTTGGTTTATAATAAGAAAACGGTAAGATTTAAGTGGAAAATGAGATATTATTGATATAGGAAAAAAGGTAGCGCAGCTGCCCACACAAAGCCCGAGATTGTAGAATTACGGAAAACTAGCTAAAAGATCGAAAAAAGGTAGACTCCATTGACACCAATTTAAAAGTGCTGATAATGTGAAAATACGAAGTAGAAATGATTTGTTATTGTGTTCTTATGGTTTAAAATCGTTACAGGATCCTATGGAAATAAAGGTGATGTAAAATATCCAGTTTTGAGGTGAATGCAGAAAATCGAAACAGAATGGAAAAATGAATTTAAAATAATGTAAAATGATACGTAAGTAGTATAACACTACACTCTTTAGGCTTTAAATCATAAATTGCTCTTATGGCCCTCTTCTGTAAAACAAATATAATTTCAGTGTCAGCTGCGTGTCCCCATAGCAAAATACCATACGACATTATGCTATGGAAATAGCTGAAGTAAACTAGTCTAGCTGTTTCAACACTGGTTAGACTTCTAATCTTTTATACAGCATATGCTGCAGAATTAAGTCTGCTTGCTAGTTTTGATATATGGGGGCTCCATTGAAGCTTCGCGTCTAGTGTGATTCCAAGAAAAATGGTGGTATCTACAAGACTCAGTTTCTCCCCATTTAAAATTACATTAGTATTTAATTGTTTGACAGTTGGAGTCACGAATTTCATACATTTCGTTTTAGTGCCATTTAAATGCAAATTATTAACATCGAACCAATTTACTAATTTAGATACAGCATTATTTACTTCGTCATATTTTAGTAATTGTCGACTTAATTTGAAAATTAAAGAAGTGTCATCTGCAAATAATACTATATCATGGTTATCCCCTACTATGTAAGATAAGTCATTAATGTATACAAGAAACAGAAAGGGGCCGAGAATTGAGCCGTGAGGGACGCCCATTTGTACCATCGATCCGGAAGAGCTCATATTGTTAATGACAACTTTTTGCGTTCTCTTACTTAAATATGAAATAATCAATTTAAGAGCATCACTTCTTACACCGTAGTGTTGAAGTTTCCTAGTTGAAGGCCTTGGATAGGTCACAAAATATACCCAAAGCATCCTGTGAATTCTCCCATCCATTAAAGATATATTTAATCAGCTCAACACCGGCATCAGTTGGCGAGCGACCCCTTGTGAAACCAAATTGATTTTTATGAAGTAAATTATTTATATTAAAAAATTTTACATTTGATCAAGAACAATTTTTTCAAAAAATCTTACTAAGTGTTGGTAGTACAGAAATAGGTCTAAAATTGGCGGGGTCTAATGTACTACCAGATTTAAATAAAGGTATTACTTTACTATGCTTCATTAAATCAGGAAACACACCAGATTCGATACTAGTATTAAAAATAATAGCTAAATGAGGCGCGATTGTATCTATTATAGACGCAATAACTTTAACGGAAATCCCCCACTGATCCGCAGTTTTCTTAACATCAATAGTTTTAAAAAATTTTACAATATCTTTTGATGACACTTTATGAAATGTAAAATTATTTGTACACGCATTTACATTTTGTTTAAGTAATGATTCGGCGACGGCAGGAGAAGAATGCAGTGACTTAGTGGTCAAGATCGGAATATCAGTAAAATATTTTTCAAAAACCATTGCTACGTCCTGATCTGATACAGTTAATTTGTTGTTAACACTTCACTGGTAATTTGAATTGCGAGAGTTGATCTTACCAGTTACGCTATTAATTATACTCCATGTCATTTTAATTTTATTGGAAGCCGTCTTAATTTTGTTGCTCAAATGCAAAGACTTGGCTATGGAGCACACTCTTTTAAATATTTTTGAATATTTTTTTACATATTCCCTAAATTCGACGCTATGATTATATGACCTTTCATGGTAAAGATCATATAACCTATGCCTGCTCTTATGGACTCCTACTGTCGCCCATTCATTGAATGACTTCCGACTGTCCAAGGAGAATGTTTTAGAAGTAAAAGTATTATTAAATTCATTGCAAATAAGCTTAAATAATGTTCCATACAAAAAATTAGGATCATTTTGGTATGAAAGTGATGGAAGTTTTTTCACTATGTTACTTCTAAATTTCTCCAAGCGACGTGCATTTACTGGAACAGACACAACTTTCTCATCTACTTGCTTTTTGTGAACATAAAGTAACGAAACTACTTGTCCACAGTGATCAGAACTTAATTTTTGAATTATACATTTATGCAATGGCTTCACATTTGTAAAAATGTTATCTATACATGTTGCACTAGGTTGAGAAATACGCGTTGGCTCTATAAATAAATTAAAAATACCATATGATTTAAACAATGATCTATATTTAATATTGATTGAGGAAGCTTCTAGGAGATTGATATTAAAGTCTCCACATATTACAACAGATTTATTCTGTTTATTAAGCTTAGCAAAAACTTCCTTCATAATGTTTTCAAAAGTATCATATGTACAACATGTTGTCATGGGGGTCTGTAGACGCTCACAACAATGAGGTGTTCAAACTCAACACATGCCATTTCTACAGTTCTCTCAACAGAGAGTGTCTGTGGTTTTCTTTGTTTGCAGGAGGCAGCAGGTATCCATGGACCGTATTACTTACCTTCAGGTCGACTGTAGGTTTGTTTGTCACTTGTTTTATTAAAAAAAAAAAAAAAACAGCTGCGGCATTTAGATATTTTGCGGCAGAAATCGGTAAGAGGGTGTAGGTGAGAATAGACACCTACTTAGACCAGACAGACCACATTTACATATTATGTATCGTTATTATAAACATTTTTCTCCAATTATCAACGTGCACCGACCTAACAAACGCACACATTACCTACTATTTTTAGAGCGTCAGAACTACGTTCGTAAATGTCGATAAATACTTTTGAATATTTTGAACCTTAATCCCGGAGACTGGAATTGAGCAGTAGCTTCACCAGTCCGAAGGTGTCGGCATTACGCTCGCCAACCCCCCTGTTCCTTGGTGAGCCAAGGATATGTATGTGTGTATCTACCTCCAGAACCTCTAGGTGCGACTACTGATGATGTGGTCCCAAATATGAGAGTAAGGCCATAGATATTGCACCTGTGCATGCGCAAACACTCCTGCATGAATCTTGTACTGCGCAGATGGTTGGTATATTGACTGGTCGCCGTAAGCGGAATTCGGTTTAGAGAACATTATAATGTCCACTTCTTTGTGTAAGTAACTTTCATAAAGAATACTGATTAGCTATTAAACAGGTTGCAGATTCTTTGTTTGAGCATTAAGGGGGAATGCCTCCAAGCCAGTAAATGTGAGGTCAATTATAAGCGCTAGAAACGCTGCAATGCTATGTTGTATGGCAGTATAAGAGCATAGTCTTTTCTCAGTTGTTTATTTTATAAACCGGCTTTTGTTATTATCTTAGCATTTTAATATTAGATTACCGGAAGATTATTATGTCACAGAGTAAAGGTTGGAGTAAATAAAAACAAAAGAAATAAGTCAAATTAATGGGATGGTCTGTATTTCAATTTTAATTGCGATTTGACCACATAAATTGATTTGGTCAATTTTTTGATTAATATCAATTTTTTCATAAAACAAAAATGTATTTGTGCGTTTTTATAGGTAACTAAAATGCGCTAAGACAATCGAAAATGAATGAACAATTGAAAACAAATATAATGTTCTGTTTTTTTTTTTTTTAATTAAATGTGGATCTAGGATACAACAGGTATACTGGCGGGCACAAAATTATACAGTTTTGACGTATTTAGAAGTTCTAAAATCACTTAGCAAGCTATGTAGAAAGTTTTGCTAGGAGTTGTTCTGCAAACTATTCACAAAGAAGAAATCTGTATTAGTATTCGAAACATCGACACAGTCCAAGGTTTAAGCAAAGGAGGTGACTGACTGATCATATGTCCCTAAGAACTTGTTAACCGTAGTAAAAAAAACCCTAGCGTTTTACCTTTAAACGGAATCACAATAAATATTGGAAAATCCAAATCACATAATGTTCAGGCTAGTTTCATTTCATACGTGGTAGATCCACGCTCGAGTGGCAGCCTCGTACCGGTAGGCGAAGTGTAGGGCGTCCCCCCACGAGATGGAGTGACGACCTGGTAAGACATGCAGGAAGTCGATGGATGCAGGTGGCTCACGACCGTGTTTTGTGGCATACTTTGGGGGAGGCCTATGTTCAGCAGTGGACTTGTGAAGGGCAGTAATGAAAATGAGATCCACGCTGCAACTATTATGGCTACAGCAAGAATGGTTCGAATCGACCGGGAAAGAACCATACTCTCACAAAATACCAGATGTGTTTCGTATGGATAGTGTAGAGAACTGGAGATAATTTTTACCGGTAACAAGACATTCGATCTTAGTCCGTATTAGTTACAACTCATCTACGAATTAACATAAGTTGAATTTTAAGGTACGTGAGGGTAATACAGTCACCTTTAGCTTTGCCGCCGTATAAAAACAAAACTAGAAAGAGAACAGAGACATAAACATAATGTTATATGCTATAACTAATATATTAAGAAAAAAATAGCAAACAAGCTTTGGCAATAATTAGGAACACTTCAAAAAATCAACTTAAAAAACTAACTACACTACCCAATACTAAAATCGACTAAAATGTTTTCTATAATATCGACTGTCAAAATGGCGTCGATAAAGCTGCGCCCTTTTGACCCTTTATTATTTGAATGATGAAGAGAGATGAAGAGCTATCTTACGCAAACTTATGCAAATAAAGCTGTAGTTTTTGAATTATAAGAAAGTGACCATATTAACCGGGTGACCATATTACCCTCACGTACTATATTATCATTATATAAATTATAAACAATATAAATTTGGTGGAAGTGGTTACGACAATAGTCGAGTGGCGTATTTGAATTCACGATTTTGAGTTTCCCAGTCAATACCTAAAAACTAAGAGATTTAAAAAAAAGATTTTGCCGCCAGCACTTTTTAAGCAAACGAAGTCAGTGCGCTTTACCATCACGGAAGTTAGTAGTCAAGTAAAGATCATCATCAATCATATCGCAGTTTGTATTATTCCTTTCAACCTCCATCGGTTTTGATTGTTTTATCGTAAGAAGTAATTCAGAACTAGAACGGATATGAACATAATCACGCAAGTGTTATATTCAGTTCGACTTTTTATCAAAAGGAACCAGCTCTATATAATTTTGAAAATAGTGAGAAATAGTTTAGAAAATCCAAAAGAATTTTGAAGAAAAAACTAAAAATAGTGACGATAATTTTTACAAGAGAAAAAAAAACAGAGAATCAGATCGACTTTCATTAATAACTTTTAAACCGTGTTGAGTTCAATAAAAAAAAATCAATAGGGATCCCCCTTAGAATATATGGTATCCTATTTAATACTATATATTTCGGAAAAGAGGGATTCTATCTTAGTCCTCACGGCTGCCAACGCATTTAAATTTTGATTCGCAAATGAGGATAGATGTAGATATCTATGGGCCAAAGCAACCAATTTACATCAGGACTACTACTACTGGTATGCTCGCTTGTCACCCTTATCCTATAAAAAAAATTACAGTGTAGCCCAACTTCTTCGAATCGCGTTCGAGGTGTGCAACAAGTGTAGTTTAAAAGGATCGCTATATAGTATCGCCGTAAGGTAATTCCCTACCTATATCATCCACTGGATGTCGTAAGATGAGACAGAGGGACACTAAAATAGGAGATGGGCTGCAACATCTTCCTGACAACAACTCTTTAAAATAAAAAATAAACTGGAGTTGTCAACCCGTCTAATAAGCGCGATAATCAACATCAACAACAGTGGACTATGAGTGTCGGATGTCCGGTTCGTTTTTAATCGGATTACGGCAGTCTCTGTTTAGTCGGATATCGAATACGATTGAAGTTGAAACCATTTTCGTACTCTCCAGGAAGTTCATAAAATAAAATCTTGACGATTTTCTTTCGGAACTATCAGATTTTAATTACTGAGTACCAGTCAAAAACTAAGTAATTTGTCTAGTATTTAAAAGTGTTTCCTTGGAATTACTATTAATTATATTAGTAGTGGAAGAATGTTGTTTGTTACAACTACCTCGGTTCTCTAGTGGCCGTTGGAGCGTTTGCTGATAATCAGAAATCTCAATAACAGCCCAGAGTGAGGAATAGGCGGTATTTCAGCCCCGTGCATCGGAAGCACGTAAAGCCGTAGTTCCTCCGTCTGATATCTCTTCGGTGATGTCAGATTTCTGTCCTATCGGATTATGAGAGTAAGGAAATAGTGAGTGCACCTGTGCTTGCGCATACACTTAGACATAATAATCATGTCCTGAGCAAATGTCTAGCCTCCGTTGAGACTGACCGCCGTGACCGAAATTCAGTCTAGATAACATTATTATTTATTATTGTTCGGGATATCTCATTTAAATCGGAGAATTTTTTTATAGGTTAGGGTGACAAGCGAGCACACAGGCCACCTGATGGTAAGTGGTTGCTGTGACCCATAGACATCTACATCTATATTCGTTTGCGAATCAAAATGCAGATACGTTGTCATCCGTGAGGACTAAGATAGAATGCCTCTTACTAAAAACGGTCTCCGGTTCTCTACACTCACCATACGAAACACAACAGTGTTAAGTTATTTTACGCTGGTATTCTGTGAGAGCGTGGTCCTACTCCGGTTGAGCCGACCTATTCGTGCTATTACTATACCTACTACTAATATAGCAGCAGCATGGCCCTACCATGTATCGAATTTCGTATTCGAACTTTAACTAAGCTGTTTACTATTACGTATTCGCTTTTAAAAAAAATAAAGCTGGCAAACAAGCACACAGTCCATTTGAAGGTAAGTATCACATACAATACATATATCATCGCTTAAGAATCAAAATGTAGATGTGTTGTTAACCCTGAGGAATGAGATGGAATGCCTTGTCACCAGTAAAAAGGGTCTTCGTTCTGATGAGAACAATAAGAAATTAAGAAAAACCGGTCGTATCAAAACGGCCTGGTATGTAATCGACCACAACCGATACCTCGACCAAACATATTCGTAGTACCGCGACTGGCACGTGTCTCATCTATTTTATCCAGCCGCCGGGCATGGAGGACGATACTTCGTACAGTGTCGTGTGCAAGTGTAGCCAGAAATATTTTTAATCCAAACAAATATGCGGACGCTCTTCAAAATAAATAGCGTCGGGCGTTTGGATAAGGGAGTGTACAGCTTCGCCAGTATGACTTTATCAGAAATCTGCTTTAGAGTGAAATAAACTCTGTAATGTAGGCTTTAAAATTTCTTTTAACTACTGTATCGCTTGGCTAAAGTGTAACATATTGTTGAGATACTTTACTGTTGAGTTGGTCCTCAATTTCAGTAATGATCATATTTTTAAAAGCAGCTGTTTTTGATTTTCGGATCTGAATATATACCATCGTGGATCTTACATAAACAGTGTACAACAAGCTTAAAATTCGGTATCAGTAAGAATGAGTTTGAATTGTACTATATTATATCCTGCAGCATAACCGTGTGGTGGTGGCATAAGATTACGTGGTAGAGCCATGCTGCAGCTATATTAGTGGCATAGTTGTAGCACGAATGGATCGGCTCGACCGGGGAAGGACCACGCTCTCACAGAATACCAGCGTAGAATAGCAGCTTAACACTGCTGTATTTCGTATGGTACGTGTAGAGAACCGGAGACCCTTTTTACTGGTAAAAGAGGCATTCCATCTTAGTCCTCACTGCTGACAACGCATCTGTATTTTGATTCGAAGACGAGGTTAGATGTAGATGTCTATGGGCCACAGCAGCCACTTACCATCAGGTGGACTGTGTGACTCGCTTATCACCCTTATCCTATAAAAAATGGCTTCCGATATATGGTGACAGTGCAGCAGTGGCAAAGGTACAAGACGTTTATTTCTGCGATCCTCAGTATGTATGCTAAGAGTGATGATTAAGGCAAATTCTGGCTACAAAGTGAGAGGTCTATGTTTAACAATGGATTATTACAGGCTTATGAAGATATACTACGGCATTAACAATTTATACCAGTATTTGTAAGTTGTCGTCGTGATTGATATCGACTAGGAGACGATGAGTCATTTGTTTATAAAACAGAAGTAACAAAAGAACTTACAGTCCACCATGCTAACTCCAAAACTTTAAAAGACGGTTAAGCTCTGCCAACATTTGGTCTTATCAAGCATCTACGCACATATTGTCTAATACTTTTTGATACTTTTAGTTTTCTGCCGACTTCCAAAAAGGAGACAGTACTCAGTTCGACTGTATGTTTTTTTCTTCTTTTTTTGTGTGTTACCTCATTACCTATTACTGGGTGAACCGATTTCGATGATTCTTTTTTATTTGATAGCTGGTACTTCTCGTGTGGTCCCATATGAATTTGATCAAGGTCAGACCAATAGTTTTTGAGTTATTCTTAATAACTTATATTGAAGTCGGCAGTACAAAATTTTTAATCTTACATTATTATCATAAGTTTTTGGTATAGGTAAGTGTAAATTGTTCTTAATTTGATATAAAAATCAACGTTGACCAGAACCGGATCACTTAGGACAAAAAGAGAGCGTGTTTACATTAGATGCCGCGAAACGGACAGTATAATATGGGTGACTGTTGTACTGGATAAGTCTAAAGCGAACCACGGAAGATATTTGCTTGGTGGTTAAAAATGTATAAGATAAAATTTGATTAAAATTATTTTGTAGTTAAAATTCTAAAGAAAGAAGAAAGAAAGAACAAAGAAATTAAAATCCTATTGGGCTAGGAAATATTTAACGACAATTGTCAAATGGTAACTACTAAACTATTAACCTATTGCTGCTTTTAAATATTATTTACTGAGACCATAAATATGTATTTATAAAGAGTAGCCCCCTCACTAGATGGAGAGATGATCCAATAAGAGATGCATGAAGTCGATAGAGCAGGTGGCTCAGAACTGAGCTTCGTGGCATTCCTTGTGGAAGGCTTATGTTCAGCAGTGGACTTGTGACAAGTTGTAATGATGATGATGATGCTAAATACTTATAAACTATATTTTCATAAAAAATCTTATTAAAACGTACTTCAATATTTACTTTCATTAGTTCCTTTCTTCGTTCATTTCTATCTAATCGATTACCGGTGTGATTTAAGTGTGATATGTACATGAATAAGATCTTGAATTGTTTTAAAATTTCCTTGGTGAGAGGCCTTGATTCAATTAATAAATCATGAATTATAGTTTTAAGCAAACTCGAAATAAAATGAATAAAATAAATAGAAATAATATTATTTAATACGAGATTAATTCAACTTGTACCATACGCTAAAAAATGGTGTTTACGCTGCGGCGAAGAAGGATAGTCGAGTAATTGTAACTGTTCTCGGGAACGAGAATAATCGGGAACGTTTATAAGGTGCGATATGACATCAAACAGAATCGATAGCGGACGAATCGAGGCTGGCATTCGCGGAGATTAGAATTTTATTGGACGAAAGGAGGAAAGAAAATAAAAAAAAGTGTGTGTGCACGTAGGAAGTTATACTTCTTTAGCGTAAAAAAACAAAATTGTCGCTTTGAGGTGTCAGTTTGCGCACGCATCGTAACAACTTCATGAAGTCGTTTTTAGCTTTTGGTGTGCGCGCGCGTCGTAAAAAATTCACTCTCATAATTTTTCCCAAACGCCCCAAAAGAAGTATAACTTCAATAACTGTTGTAACAGTGGTGAAAATTATAACTGAGTCGGCGTCGTTATCAGGCCTAATATTGTGTTGCTTTAGGTTCGAACCCCAGCCAGAGATGTGCAAAAATATGAATAATTCTTAGATTTTATTTTACCGAGTACCTTCTGATTATCTCCGTGAGCTACTTAACTTAGAAGTGGTTAGTTTTTTATTGTAGGTACTTATTGGTATGAGGCTGTAACTCTAAAACCTTTTTTCCAATAGCAGCATTCTTGCTTGTAAAACTGGCTATGTTAGTTATTCTGGTTCCACAGCGAATATTCTTCGTACGGATTTTATAACGTAGTGACAACGCAAGCATAGCCCTCTTCATAGCTCACTAGTTATTACAGTACTAGTCATCATAGCGCTATGTCTATTTGCCATATGCCTGACGTCGCGCTTATGGTACCTCGCCTCTCTCATAAGTCATTACTGGCAACACGTACTGCTTGTACAGTCTTTGGAGATCTGCTAAATAGTAAAATGATAAAATTGTATCATTTCCAAAAGTTACCTAGACGAGTAAGTATACGACCTTTTAGTCGTATTAGCTACGGTTATCGATCTGAAGTTGTTTGGACGGTTGATTAGAATACAACATTAACAAATTAAAAATGACAGTTCTATTAATTAAATAGTTCAATTGTTTGAATTTTAAATTCAGTCAAGTTATAATCTATTTGAAGAATATCATTTATCTGACGGTTGAAAAATCAGCCCTAACAGATATTAAAATTTGAAGCTGATTGACATTTTATACGAGTATACGTTCCACTACTAAGTACAGGCTTCCTTTATTTTCTGGATGGGTTTGTATTTGGAAATAATCCGTCGCACTGCTTGCTGGCGGTTTTTCCTGTGATCAAAATATACATTTTTTAGTTTCTGGGGCACAAAGTAAATTAGTAGTTTATATTTGGCCTATACAGCATATCTAGTCTAGCAACTCTACTCGTGAAGGGATCCCACTACGCCTACCATTCACCTGGGTAGAGGCACGCTGCAGATATTTATAACTGCACTATATGGTCGAACCACGCTCTCACAGAATACTAGCGTAAAACAGCAGAATAACGCTGTGTTTCGTATGAAGAGTTCAGGGAACCGGAGACCATTTTTACTGGTAACGAGGCATTCCATCTTGATCCTTCGAGGTGAAAACGCATCTGCATTTTTCTGATGTTTTTTCATTGATTCTTTATATCGAGGATAGATCTAGATGTCTAAGGGCCACAATAGTCACCTATCATTAGGCTGTGTCCGTATGTGTGGTGACTGTGACTGACTTTACATGGGGGTTGGGGGTACAGCATATGTTTAGCAATGGATTTGTGAATCATCTTCATAAGTTTTGTGTGTAATCTGTAATGATGATGAAGCAGCTAGTATTCAAACCAAACTACGGTCGGGTATGTTATTAACTGGTTTATTTTAGATATATAGTAAGTAGTGGTGAAATCAGACACATAACTCGTCAATCATCACTTCTACACACTCTGGTTCATTAATTCATTTAAACTGCTGTCGACTTCAATACACAGATAGATCAAAGTTGATTTCTTCCAAATATCACGTCGACACTTACCGCACGGCTGTTAATATCAAAAGTTCAAAAGAGAATTATAGTACATTACTTATATACATTTGTTTAAAAAAATGTTACAACTCGACTCCAAACTATTTTTGAACATTTTTTTTTAGTTTTGTAGATCATTTTGACTATGGGTTTCTTTCTTATTATATTAATACAATAAGTTGGCGGCTGCCTTGTTAAAAAAAAAGTTTATTATTAATCCAAATTTATAGCGACAGAGTAAAGCTGAAAGAAGAGATAGGTGGCAACATTTTTTGATAACAGCATAATATTTTGATAAAAAATTACGGATGACTACTTGGGTAGTATACCGCAAGCGTGACAACTATGGAAAATATCTTCCCTATGAGACAATCTATAGGAAAGACCTAGGTTCAGTAGTGAAAGTTTGATAGTCTGTGATTACGTGTGACACGACGCGTACATTTACGCGAATACTACACATGGAATTAAACTAATTTTAAAGATTTTATCGCGTTTAATTTTACTTTTTTAATTCCTTAAATAAGTTCAAACGCGAGAAAATCCGTAAAATTAGTATTAATACAAGTGAGAATGGAATCACTTATAAATAAATTTTTAAAATTTTGTATCTTTGTAGTCACTAATAAGCAATTTTAATAGCAAAGATTTTTTAAATAAAATCAAAGTAATAAACGAACTTACATGTGTACCTGATTGTAAATAGATACTGCAGCTGTGGACAACTGACATACAAAGAAGGTTGTTACCTGCGAGGTTTTTCCTTAGTGACAGAAATAGTTAGGTTGGTAGCCTCGTTGGTCGACCACTAGGTCATAAACGTGGTTGCTGATCACAAGGTCCCGGATTCGAATACTGGGTCGGGCCAAAATCAATTATTAGGTTTTTCAAACAAGAAATTCCCATTAGCAGCTCGGAGTTAGGAAGTTAGCGGTCTTTCACCCCCGTGCCTCGGAAAGCATGTAAAACCGTGAGTCCTGCACCTGATCTCTCTCCGGTCGTGTCGGATAAGCGTCCCATCGGATTATGAGAGTGAGGGAATAGAGAGTGCACCTGTGCTTGCGCTTACACTCGTGCACTATAATCCTGTGCTGCGCCGATGACTAGTCTCCGTTAAGACTGGCCGCCGTGACCGAAACTCGGTCTGGAGGACATTACTATGATTATTATTAGTCGAAAAGGTGTCCAGCCGATTTAAAAAAGAAGAAGTTCTCTACCACACAGAACTTCTTCTTGCTGAATCGTTATTATTGCTACAGCATGAATGGCCGGCAGGACGAAGTTTAAAACAGATCGCATATTATACAAGTAAAAAAAATCGCTGCTGTATGTCACAGCTTTACTATTCACAATACATAGAATCTATATATGTACTATGATAAAACTCTAACACGACGTCTGTCTGAACACGTATCAAAAACCTGTGAACCGATTTGGAAGGGACTGACACTGACAGATAGCTGATTACATTTTAGCTACTTTTATTTTAGGAAAAGAATTACGAAATACGTTGCGGGGAACAGCTAGTACACAATAAATAAAAATTGCTGCCTGGTAGTGGCGTAAAGTAATCTATCAGCCCATTTTGTCTTGTACGTGTCGTAAGAGTTGACGTGGGAAGTATCAGAAAGTCTCATGGCTTTCGCTAGATGGCGATAAGGGTATAATCATTTCATTTACGTCAGACGACGATGAGGAGACTATGGTATACTATCTATGGAGGAGACGACGGGGAATAACATCAAAAATACGAGTTATTTTAAGGTTTAATGTAAAGGTTTTAAGATTTCAAGAAATAATTAAATGCAGTATCAAGACACAATATCATAACTCTTTTAGGTAATTTTACAATCTTGTAGGTAATATTTTTCTACAGACTTCAAAAAGGAGACGGTACTCAATTCGACTGTATGTTTTTTTATGTGTGTTACCTCATAACTTTTTTCTGAGTAAACCAATTTCGATGATTTTTTTTTATTTGAAAGCTGGTGCTTCTCATGTGGTCCCATATAAATGTGATTCAAGTCTGTAGTTTTTGAGTTATCCTTAATAATGCGTATTTAATTGCATTGACAATATTGTCAACTTGTTGTGAAGTTTCAGAAACAACACCATCCTGTTCTGGAATAGAATTTTCAGCTATTTATAATAGATGAGAAATGTTTAAAGTAATTTCAAAATGCACCTACATATCTCTGTAAAGATGGTTATTGAAAATGAACCAAGTTAATGCTCGATTCAGTCTTTGCATATCCATGACGAATTCTTTAGAACTGAAAG
The DNA here is from genome assembly GCA_963668995.1 of Parnassius mnemosyne. Taxonomy (NCBI): domain Eukaryota; kingdom Metazoa; phylum Arthropoda; class Insecta; order Lepidoptera; family Papilionidae; genus Parnassius; species Parnassius mnemosyne. The sequence continues at coordinate 30,174,005 of CAVLGL010000024.1, read as the reverse complement.
GTTCTCGAGACTTTCCACTACCAAAACTAAACCAGCTTGATTTGGTGTCAGTGGTAACTGTTTAACTATTTCCACAACACCTTTTGCAAATAAAATGACCTGCCCTTTACACTAATTTTGACTGAAACGGTTCTTAAGTTTAACAATCTTTAAAAACGGTACGATGCGGCTTAAAAATCGTTCTTCAACGCTCGTCAAATTGGCTAATTCAGGAATTACTCTGCGGGCGGCATTTTATTTTTCTTTTCCTAATATTATTGTTACATCGAGAGCTCGTAGTTATTGTACCTATAGCAATCAGTTCTTCAGGTAATAGTGTACTAAGCATATATGCTCGTGAATTGGAACGCTGTTGTGGATAAAGACTTATTTTACAAACGGCGCATGGTATATCAGCAAAAATTTTAATAGCCGCTTCAAAAGATTGTTCATTTGCGATGTCCCAACAACCTTGACTGGCTTGTCGCATTCTACTAAGTCGAATTGAACGAGTTTCAGGTGTTTCGTTTGATAAGCGATCGTGAATCAGTCCGAGCCGGTGGGCATTTTGCTCCTCCGTCTCATTGGATAGACGATCATGGATCAAGCCGAGACGGTGGGCACGTTTTTCGATATTTTCCCTATCCAAAACATTTTTCATGTAAGCCCGCATTATTGAAAGCTTATTTTTGCGTTCTACACAAGTCTGTTTTGAAGTGTCCTTTGAGGTAGATTTCCTCTTTTGAGATAGGCGTTTCTCCCTTTCTTCATTTGTCTCATTTCAACGGCGCTGTCTCATATGAACAGCGCGTTTATTAGGTCTACCCATTTTCAGACAAATTAAATCAGTTATCGAACTTCAGATTCATTAAAAATCGAGAAATAATTGCTATTCGTATTCTTGTGTCTACATCATACAACCTACTTTATTTTTTCTACTCAATGTACGATCAGGTATACCTCAAAACTTGAAAACGAGACTGTACACCCAGTGCGTGTTGCCAGTGATGACATATGGAACTGAGACGTGGTACTTCACTGCTGGCCGGATGAGGAAGCTCAAGGTAGCTCAGCGAGCTATGGAGAGGGCTATGCTCGGAGTTTCTCTGCGTGATGAACTCAGAAATGAGGATATCCGCAGTAGAACCAGAGTGACCGACATAGCCCAACGGATTAGTAAGCTGAAGTGGCAATGGGCCGGCCATATAGCTCGAAGAACCGACAATCGATGGGGAAGAAAGGTTCTCGAGTGGCAGCCTCGTACCGGCAGGCGAAGTGTAGGGCGTCCCCCCACTAGATGGAGTGACGATCTGGTAAGATATGCAGGAAGTCGATGGATGCAGGTGGCTCAGGACCGTGCTTTGTGGCATTCTTTGGGGGAGGCCTATGTTCAGCAGTGGACTCGTGAAGGGCTGTAATGAATGAATGAATGAATGTACGATCTATGCGTTTACCACGCAAGAAGGTTGGAAAAAACACTTATCAAAATATTTTTTAGAGTTCAACTAAGCAAAAAAATTTAAATATAAGTGTAGACAGCTTAAAAGCCAATCAAATGATTAGGATAATATAATCTACAATTATTGTAATTATTGGAGTCGGTGTCAGCCAAGAATGTTTGTAACTACTTAAACGTGAGATGTCTTACTATAATCATAACATAGGTAACAATTGGCATACACAGTTTACACACATAGAATCAGCACGCGGCGCGTGCAAATCGACGCGGGCGCCCGGAAGGAGGGTGGGATGAGTACAGTCAAGTGAGCGAGCCAAACGCGTACGCCGGCCATACGCCAGTCAAGAAAAAGAATCGATACGAGTTACTGGATTATAAGTCGATTCCGATTCTTTTTCATTCTCCACCGTCTTTCTTACTGTAATTCCTTATGTTTATTGTTATAGGTACATTTTCGTATCAAGGATGCTAGATATTGTCACAGCATATTGTCGCATAAATAAAATCATATGTAAAAAATGTCATATAAAAAAAAAACAAATTTCGAAGACATTTCGGAGCAGCGCGGCGGACATTTCCTTGCCCTAAATCCCTCTCAGAAATGAGAGGAGGCCTGTGCCCAGCAGTGGGACGTAAATAGGCTGCAACTTTACTTTTACTTTTATATTGTCGTATTAAATGTACTTAGGTATAATGTTCATCTATAAATAGGTATAATTAGGTATTGGTATTTTCTTATATTAAGGTTGTTAGATTATAGTAAGACATCTCACGTTTAAATTGTTACAAACATTCTTGGCTGACACCGATTCCAAAAATTACAATATCTGTAGATTATATTTTATCCTAATAATTTGATTGTTTTTTAAGCGGTTTACACATATATTTGAAAATTTTTGCTTAGTTGAACTCTAAAAAATATTTAGATAATTGTTTTTTAGACATAGGTAAGTGTTGAGTTAGATGTATCTATTGATCAAGACGACATGTCCTACTCTTAGTGCCGTGGTTAAGGTTTTCGTTAGTTTTCGTAGAATACAGCAGTAGGTAGGTATATTAGTAGGTAACAGTATGCCCTTTTTCTACCGACTTCAAAAAGGAGGAGGTACTCAATTCGACTGTTTTTTTTTATGTGTGTTACCCCATAACTTTTTTGGGTGAACCGATTTCGTTAATTATTTTTTATTTGAAAGCTGGTGATTCGCATGGGGTCCAATATAGATTTGATCAAGGTCTGACCTAGTCTGACTAGGTTTTGAGTTATTCTTAATAATTTATATTAAAGTCGCTTGTACAAAATTTTGAATCTTAAATTGTTATTATTATTTACACACATTTACACGAGACTTGCACCGGTTTCGTCTAGATAGGATCTACATATTAATGTGGTGTTATTTAAATTTAAGATTATCAAACAACACTTTTTTTAAATCTCCATGTTTTTCGGATAAAATAAAGCCTACATCACTCCTGCTATATTAAGTCTTTAATTGTTCGTGAAGTTTCACAGACAGACAGATTTAAAAACTAATGATTAAGTATTTATATTCATAACTTGGAAATACCACGTTATTTCGATATTACAAAAAGACACTTCGATTTTATAATTATCTATACTAGCTGTTCCCCGAGACTTCACTCGCGTGTTAGGGTTTTTATGTTTTTGCGAGGAACCCTAATTCTTTTTCTAATACAAAAGTAGCCTAAGTTACTCCTTATGAAATCAGCTATCTGCCAGTGAAAGTCCCGTCAAAATCGGTCCAGCCGTTTCGTAGATTAGCCGGAACAAACAGACCGACAGACAGACAAAAATTTTAAAAATTGTATTTTAGTTATAAGTACCGTATTTACTTTCATATGCGTATAGTAAAAAACTGTAATTTTGAAATTACAAACGGACACTTCAATTTTATTTATTTGTATAGATAATATGTATATATTATTTTTAATTAATAGTAAACAACTTAATGTTAATATAACTCTTTATTTTGATCGCAACTGGAGGTTTGGTAAAAGAATAAAAAACATCAGTGTAGTAACTCTGCTAGTGGTTTTTCTTTATAGTAGCAACATTTGTTCGCGGTTTTGAGGGCTTTTAAAATGTTTGCCTTTCTTGTCGAAAACGATCTTTGAAAAGTATTTCATTCCACATCATTCAATCCCTATCATCAAAAACCTATTAGGGTTTTAGAACATTAAACTCCGGTGTGAATAGTAAATAACATTGTTATTCCAAACGTTCAGTTATTTTTAAATGCGAGAACATTAAAATCATTGTATGTATTTTGATTATGTGTAAGTACAGATTTTTATACACGTCTGTTATGGCCTCCACGATAACTACGAAGTTAAAGAAACTGGGTCATATTCAATTACATAAAAATTACTCTAAATTTAATAAAAAAACGTTTTTATTACATTTTATTTTTCAGCATCAATAAATTGAAACCCAGAATTACAAATAAAACAACGCCATCATAATCTTATTACATGTGTAGTTCTAAAATATCTTGATAGATGGCGTTAGTTGTTACGTTTGATGGACTACAAGAGCTTGGAAATAAATCACACAAAATAAGATAGTAACAGCGTGCAGCCAACATCAATATGTTATTTTGAACTATTTGTGAGTGTATTTGCTTTAGAAACAACTCAGAAATCGGCGCAGAAATGTTAAAAAATATTAGTTTTTCATCACGTAGAAGATATTTCAATTATTTGCCTCATACTTAGGTATTACTTTTAATTTTTTTCACAACTGTCTTAGAAATGAGAACGAGGCCTGTGTCCAGTCGTAAGACGTAGGTATAGGTATAAACTTGTAACTTTACTGTTTCACTTTTAGGTACCTAGGTACTTTTAAATTCTTCGTCTACTCGTGATTAACTTTATATATATATATATATATATATATATATATATACACATGCACATGTAATAAAAAATAATAGGTATCTACTTTAAAAAGATTATTCTATTGGTTTGCACTATGCACATCCATTACAAAGAAAAATAAATTTCCGTATTCCTTTTTTATACTTAAACCTAACCTAACCTAACCGAATATCGAGAAGATGTTTTCCATATATATTTTACACACGGACGAACATCCAGACCTGGAATAATTATTTACACTTGTTCCGTTCCTTGACGTTGAGCCGTCGTTTTTTTATAAGTTAAATCTATTGTCATACACTACCAAGAATATCTTACTTGGAGTGGTAACCAGAATTATATGTTATTTTAATTGAATAATTAAAAAATATTTAAAGACGATCATTTGCAAAAAATTGCAAGTGGCAACCTAACCTTACACGCGATGCACGCGGCTGTATATATAATATACTAGCTCGCCAGGCAGACGTTGTTCTGCCCTTTACAACGACCCTTCATATAAAAATCCTTAAATTCGCAATAAAAATTTTTGAGTGTCATATATCAGGATAAAAACTATCCTATCTCTCAAGTTGGACCAAAATGCACACAGTGTGCAAAATTTCATTGAAATCAGTTCAGTAGTTTAGAAGTCCATCGCGGACAAACAACGTGACTCGTAATTTTTATATATAAAGATGAGGCTCAAGGGGTTGACTGATGGTATGATATCCGTCCAAATAATATACAGATGACATATCGCATGGAACTGGTGACGTTTAGCAGCATCACCGTTACGATAATATAATATCAGTTATAGATAACTTTGAAATTGTAGGTACCTATTCTTTCTTAAGGAGACTTTATCAAGAATACGTCGATTAACGAATTCCTTAAAAGGTGTACTTAGATAAGAAATTCAACCTACTCACCACGCTTTGCAAGTGGATTGATGAGCACGTGAAGGTATCCTCTATTTTATATAAAATATATGTTGTGTAAATGAAATTGCATATTGCAGTATTTGAAGAATAATTTAAAAACTAAACATAAAAGCTCTGTTGATAGGTAGTACTCCAAACGTGATAACGTTTTCCTACTAGCAGTGCTGTTGACACTTCCAATATTCTCTTTAAACACACTAACTAAACTTTCAAACAGAATAATTTTAAACAGAATAAATAATAGCTTCTACTAAGAGTGGTTCACGACAGTAGTCGAATGACATCAAATCCACGACTTTTGAGTTTTCTGGTTATTATGCTACTCTAGTAGCTACTGTAGCTATTATTTTAACTAATAAGATATTTTTTCTATAGAATGGAAGAATAATTTTAATATATATGTATCGTATTTGAAGTCTAAATTTATTTAAAATTTCAAACATTTTTTTGTCAAATATTTGTCATACTATATCTATATAAAAACTTGGCAAATATTCTTTATGCCGTATGCATGCTTGCGGCACTAATCGGTCGGCTCGGCCGGAGACGGATCACAAATAAAATGTACAGTGGACGTAATCTTTAATATTATGAAGTTTTGCATGAGTATGTGTTGCTGAAATATTTGGAATTCCTCCTCAGTTTTGATACGTATCGTTTATACACGGATATTGTGGACTCAAAATTGGTTGACTTACAAACACCTACCTAAGACTGGTTGCAGCATAAAATGTTGTTTGTGGTATTTCAATCGCTAATACGCCTGACAAGCGTGGAGATTGTGAGTTATGGACTTTTACAGACTGATGAAGTGTGATTTTGAAATATATAACATCCATCATCCTAGAATTATCCCGGCAAAATTTAGGTATTTTTGTTTATATAACCCATGTCTTATATTAGCTTTTCATGGAAAGACAATTTTAAAAACTTAACGGTCCATAAAACAAATGATTTTTTATAAGTTTTAAAAAGGTTTAGGCAAATGAATACCGGTATCATTGTGATCAACCTTTTCAGTTATTTTTAGGAATAAAATAATTCTAATTCTTTTCTATTTTATGTTGTATGTGGAAACATGTAAGTATTAGCGATATTAGATAGTTATTGTTTAAAGTAGAGTTGCTCGCTTTGTGCAAAGCAACCGTCGGTGTACGGGACGCTCTAGGCACACGCGAGTCACGCAAGCGTGTGCACTTACTGCCTGAGAGCGGTATGTAGTTACGTAACATGCGATGCTTTAGTTCTCTTGTGTTTACAGTGGTCGGTCGGCGGGCGAGTGTCGCTTGTCCCCACTGCGCATCGATCCGCTCCGCCCAGCGTACGCTCCTCCCACCTGATCTCCCCGCGCCCTCCTCTCCCTCGTCCCTCACCCCGGAGCGCTGGCCTTTGTCGCGCGCCGCCCGCTCGGTCACCTGTGTCGCACGTCCTCAGTCGCAAAGCGGCCGCGTCGCGCGCCACCCGCTTCGCACTACGCGCTATATTATGACAGTGACGTGATGGAGAGCAAAGAGTACGGTGCGGTCCCCGGCCTGCCCGCGGGCTTGGACTATTTCATGATGCCGCGAGTGAGCCAACCGGCACCACAGTTCGACTTCAGAAAATTAGGAGCCAGTTTCAGCGGGCGCGATGAAGAGCGCGACGAGCCCCGATCTCCCGAATATCCGCCGGAGCGTCGTGAACCGCCGCACGCACCCTGGCCTCTCGGCCTCGGTGTGCAGTTTGTCAACCCTGCTACGGGAAAGAAGAGAGTGCAGTGTAATGTCTGTTTAAAAACTTTTTGCGATAAAGGAGCGTTGAAAATTCATTTTTCGGCAGTGCATTTACGTGAAATGCATAAATGTACGGTGGAGGGGTGCACAATGATGTTTAGTTCGCGTCGTTCGAGGAATAGGCATAGCGCTAATCCCAACCCTAAGCTACATTCGCCGCACGTAAGACGTAAGATATCAGCGCACGATGGTCGGTCGGCACAACCGTTCCCGCTGCTACCGGCGCTAGCAAGACTACCGTTGCCGCCACCTGCACTTTTGCCGCCCGACTTGGCCGCCAGATTGCCTCCACCCCTTGCACCACCAGGACCTACACCTTTACCTCCGCGAGTGCCCCTTGACGATCTTCGTAACTTCAGTGAAATTGAAAAAATGTACAGAAAAATACCATCCCCTGAAGAGCCTTCTCGTCTTATGTTCGATGTACTGAAGTCTCCGTCATCACATGTGGACGATTGTAATAAACATGGTGAAAATACTGAAGGTGATTCAGATCAAAAACAAGAAGAAGAGCAAAAGAAAACTGAGTCTTCCCTAACCGAAAGGTTAAACTACACCGATGAACCTGAAGACTTGAGTGTAAATAAAAAGCGTGATGATATTGAAATTCCGCCTACATTATCTGAGACTACTACGCGCACTGAACCCACTGTCATAGACGATAAATCATCCTTTGTTCCTAATAAACGAAAAAGGAAAAGTGGAAATCCCACCCGGTGTTCTCAAAACAACGAATATAGCGTTTCCGACGAGGAATATAATAGTGAGTTGTTTAGAAACATTTCAACACCTGGTTCAAGTCGCGCGGAAGAGGAGCCTTTGTCACTTAAGAAACAAAAACCAGAAAAATGGGAGCCATTTCAGAACGGCGAGGAAACTCCTGTGGATTCGGAAACAGTGACACAGGTTAAAGCTGAAAGTGAATCAGATGATGAGTCGAGTGCACCAAGCGTGGTTCGGGAAGGTCTGAGACTACGTTCCGATTTGTATACACCGAGCGACAGCGGGAGCGATCTGCATGCGATGGAAGAACGTCTTGCTCGAGCTCGTTCACCGTCAGCAAGCAGCGATCATACAGACGATCGTACAGACATTAATGATCTCGACATACCCATAGACGATGAAAATCCAGACCGATGCACAGCTTGTGGAAAAATATTTCAGAACCACTTCACCTTGCGAATGCACTACAGGAATGATCATTTAAAATTACATCACCCTTGTGACGTCAACGGTTGTGATGCCGCATTCCCTTCGCGCAGAAGTAGAGATAGACACAGCTCGAACGTTGACCTACATCGACGATTACTCTCTACTGGCTCACCGGATTCACGGGAGCAAAGACCCGCATTTGAAGTCAACGCAGAACTGCTAAATAAATTATACGCGGATATAAAAGGTCTCGCATCTACATTGGAAAGTCTGCGATACGGCGGCGATGAGACCTCACAGCTGCCGAGCTATGTCACTGAAACAATGAAATTCTACAATCGAAACTTGAGCGCGTTACAAGCGGGGTTGTTTCCGCAGTTAGGTGAGCGGGGATTTTTTCCGGTCCCATTTCTGATGGGCAACGGAGCACCCCAAGCGGGAGGGCTCTATGGTGCGCCAGCCGGAGCTCAGTCGGCAAGAGAGTCGCTGTCTCCCCTATCAGCGTCATCACCTCCAGTAATTTCGCCTGGAAGGCTTGACGCGGCCCACGCACGGCCCCGTGACGACGGTAAGCTGCTTTTTCGAGAGACCTCAGAGTCATTCAAGAAGATGACCTCCCTATGTGAACGCCAAGAGCAACTCTATCAGCACCACGTTCCCGTGTCATGACGCAGTCGTTACCCGCCGCGGTCCGCTTGGTGATACCTCACTTCCTGAAGCCAATGGCGCGCGACAGACTCTGTATATTTAATTGTTAATAATTTTAATTGTGTTAATTCTATTTCGTATTTCGTTTTGTATTTTTCTTGTGATATTTAGACAAATATATCGTAATTAACGATCCCAAGAACTGTAAGTTAATAGGGATAGTACCGCTTGGGTAATTCAGTTGGCGTATGTGAAGCAAAGTGCAATACGGACTTGAATATTATAAATTTTAATGGACTCGGCGGCGATATGGTATCGTGTATAGTATTCGTAATCGATGTTGAAACTAAGCGTTATAATGATCAGCTTCATTTATTGTTCTGACGCAATAAACTCATTGAGGAAAAAACGTATGATTGTTTTTTATTTACGACAACGCCTCGGTAAGTCATACCGAATTGTAAAATAACCTAGTTATAGCCTATTAATAGCATTGTTAACAATAACTGTTGGGCTTTGTGGGGGCTTATTCAAGTGGAAAGGCGCATCTGCCTTTACATTTTTTGCTCCGATGATTCTACGCTTTACGCACGGCGTCTGCTATTTACGTTACTTTTCAAAAACTACACTAACCCGTATAGTAATAACAACGACCAAAATAACCTTTAAAAACTACCAAAAGTTACTAATTATTTTTATCCGCTAATAACATCATTAGATTTTTACATAAAAAAAATAACAACATATTAAAATAATTAACAGTCACAACACTGGTTCTACAACAATTCTATTCGTCGAACGCCGTCATCTATGTCGACAGTGCCGACATACAAGCCTAACATAAAGTTGCTAACGAACATTAATGTCACATCAATTTCAAAATAGGTAGCAATAATCAGTGGCTGAATTCAATTAAAAACTATGAATCTAGAATGAGACGTATTGAGCGCTAATAAAATATAGCCATCGTTTTACAGAAGAGTTCTATTATTTGCATAATTTTTAATGTCTATGAATAGTTTCACGTTTATAAAATACGACGTTAGCCTAAATAATAAAGTGTTAAATATTATAGGTAGTAAAAAGGCTATAAGTTTAACAATCAAACAAAAATTTTTAACATAGTTTTATTTCTTCGTATCACTTTAGTGTCAAACTAAATATTTCTAATAATAATAATTTTAAAACTCATTTTTAGAAAGAAAACATTCTTTTAGAAAGAGGCCGAGAAAAAGAAAATTATATCTCTTTAATTTCCACTCTAAGATTTCCCGCGTCGTGAAATGTATTTTAAATACTATTCAACATCGACACCTTGTATATATTCAACACTGATCTACAACTTACACTGATCTAAAACAAATATGGTTGCTACTGATTATTAATGATTTATTGAATATACCAACATTCATAAATCTGTAATAAATATTTAAAAAAAAAAAAAACATAATATACATACCCTTTTAAAATTTAGCATTAAATATTTCACTTATGAATTTACTCTTTTAATCCTATATGAGATAGATACGTAATATAAAAAATACGATCGCACGTGTAGTGCCGGTGAAAGAGAAACCAACATAATATTATCATTTCGTGGGTGTTGTAAAAGCGTCTGAGGAAATTAAAACAGGCGATGTGTAGCAGCATATTTTTCAATACAATTCAAAATAACAAAAAAAAACTGCGTTTACCATCCCGCCCACCAAATGTGACAATTATAGCAAATATCCTGTCTATGAGGTAAAGGAGGCAGTATAAATGTTCAGCAGTGGACGTTGATAGGCTATTTTAATAAATGATGAATATTAAACCATTTCAAATTTTAACAATAAAAAGTCCAAAATTAGGTACATATACAATTTTCTTTTTATAGGATAAGGGTAACAAACGAGCACACAGTCCACCTGATGGTAAGTGGTTGCTGTGGCCCATAGACATCTACATCTATCCTCGATTACGAATCAAAATGCAGATGCGTTGTCACCCGTGACGACTGAGATGGAATGCCTCGTTTCCAGTAAAAGGGATCTCCGGTTCTCTACACTTACCATACGAAACACAGCAGCGTTAAGCTGTTATTTTACGTTGGTATTCTGTGAGATCGTGGTCCTTCCCCGGTCAAGCCGATCCACTCGTACAACAACTATACTACTAATATAGCTGCAGCATGACTCTACCACGTATAATATGCGACCGAATGAAACGATGTTTTTTATAAAGCCGAGGTGACAAACGAACTTACAGCCCACGTGATGGTAAACCGCTACTGCAGCCCATGGACACCTGCAGCATGCTGTGACATATCTGAAGACTAAGAAGGAATGCCTCACAGCCTGTACTTATACTGGCTCTCTGGTTCTCTTCTGACCGGAACATATCATGACACATACTGCTGTTTGGCGGCAGTAACAGTTAAGAGGTGGTATCTAACCAAAGGGATTCCTAGGAAAGGAGTCCTAACACGTGGTGTATATATAATTGTATATATATTTTTATACGTGGTAGAGCCATGCTGCAGCTATATTATGGTTGTAGCACGAATAGGTCGGCTCGACCGGGGAAGGACCACGCTCTCACAGAATACCAGCGTAAAATAGCAGCTCAACGCTGCTGTGTTTCGTATTGTGAGTGTAGGGAACCGGGCATCCTTTTTACTGGAAACGAGGCATTCCATCTTAGTCCTCACGGGTGACAACGAATCTGCATTTTGATTCTTAATCGAAGATAGATGTAGATGTCTATGGGCCACAGCAACCACTTACCATCAGGTGGAGTGTGTGCTCGTTTGTCACCCTTATCCTATAAAAAAAAATTAATGAAGCGAAAAACTTTTAAATCTCAAATTGTTCTGAAGACGTAAATCAACTTTGTATTTTTTTTCTCCATGTCATACACTGCAAACCGAAAGCTCATGTTATTATGTCCCGATAATCGTCAAATTAAAAAAAAAAAACAAAATTCCAGCAATTGTCGAGTCGTCCATCCAGCCGTGAGAACTTAACTAATTGCGGACCGAGACCTGTTATGATTTAATAATAGGGCGACGCTCGAAACGCTAATTCGTATTTCCCAGTCCGAGGTCATGTAAAAAATTGCCGCCATTATGGACCCATCAAGTTTTAGGCGAGCGCGTATCATACGCCATTTTATTTCCAATTTTAATAACACGCTGTTAGATTTGACAAAATGCTTTGGAGGTTTCAAAAAGTCATTTGTTTTTCGGCGTTGGCGGTAGGAGAATATTGTCGTTTATAAATTGGTATAGTTTTAGTATGTATGTTGTTTGATAATTGAATATAAAATTCTGTATTAAGAAATATATAGTAGGTATTTAAAAAAGAAATGTTATTGAATTAAAATTGTTGTTATAGTTTGTGATTTAGTTACCGCGAGTAATTGACATATTTATAATTAAATATTATAAAATATATATATATATTATCAAACTAAAATAAATATATATATTATCAAACTATTTTTAAAATATTATACATATTTTAAAAATAGTTTGATAAAACAATGAATAAATTACATGTAGAGGTACTATCTAACAACATAACTTATTTTTACCAGATGACAAGAGGTTGCCACTCGAGTAGGTACTTTTCTTTACCATCGGTTCTTAGCTAACTAATCCGTTGGCCTATGTCGGTTATTTTGGTTCGACTTCTATGCAGAAAATTGCTGGATACAAGTGGTTTAGACACTGTTTTCTGGCATTACTTGGGGGAGACCTGTGTTCAGCAGTTGACTTGTGGAAATTTTGTCAAGTAAATTGATAAAATTTTTTTACCGAGTCCATTGTTACCTGTATGAGTATCTAAGTCACTGTACTTGTATTCAATCTACTCACCAAAATTTCACATCACAAAAATATATTTAAACGGATTCATACACATCAATCATCTATTTGAAATAATAAATAATAATTAATTAATTAATTAATTAATTAATTTATTTATTTATTATTATTATTTATACATATTGACATAAGTGAGTCGGAGGCAATTATATTTTTATAATGACATAAGGGCCCAACTTACTTTAAAGATTTTTATTTTTCAAGCATTTTTATTTGTGTAAGATTGTTTTAGCTAATTTCTACAACAGCGACATTGTTAAAATACAATCAGAAGTTAGCAACAGGCAGTTAAGGTACAGAATGATCACATTAGTACATTAGTACCAATGTAGTTAGGTATATCTTCCTCGCCTAAATGTGTCTGTAAACCTTAGTTAATAGTTATGTGGTACCGAAGAGGTAAATTTTTTTATAGGATAGGGTGACAAACGAGCACACAGTCCACCTGATGGTAAGTGGTTGCTGTGGCCCATAGACATCTACATCTATCCTCAATAAAGAATCAAAATGCAGACGCGTTGTCACCCGTAAGGACTAAGATGGAATACCTCTTTTCCAGTAAAAAAGGTCTCCAGTTCTCTACACTCACCATACGACACACACCAGGGTTAAGCTGCTATTTTACGCTGGTATTCTGTGAGAGCGTGGTCCTTCCCCAGTCGAGCCGACCCATTCGTGCTATAACTATACTACCAATATAGCTGCAGCATGGCTCTACCACGTATAAATAATTCAATGTTACGACAAGATTTAAAAAAAAGTTACGCAGACATCGGTAAACTATGAATTAAAGCAGTTTTTACTTGGAACTCTTTTTTCCTATTTATATCTTTAATACATACAATTTTATGATCATCTCTTACCTTATAATATTTTTTTAACTGGACAAATAACGAAAGTACCTGAATATATAGCTTAGCCGACATGAAAGACTGGTGATCTGTTTCTCAGATTTTTAAAGCCTATTTGGAGTATCTCTCACATCGTTAGATCTTTATTTTTTTTCTCATATACATAAAAAATACATAAATATATAAAAACCCAACTACATGGAAGCCCTCGGTAGGGGAGACCAAACGGCCGAGGGTTAGGAGCAAAGGGAAAGAAACCGGCGGACGATGCGAGCGGTGTCGAGGAGCACCGCCTTCTGCATTTGAGCTTGGAGCGGTCCGTCACGGAGTCCCAGTCGCCTCAGGTGTCCCGAGAGGCTGACTGGGATTAACCCGTTCACAGAAACGACCACAGGAATAATTTCGGCCGGCAGACCACCCCACATGTCGGTCACCTCGTGAGTCAGGTCCAGATATTTTGTCAGCTTATCTGTTTCGGCTTTTACGAGGTTCTCGTCATAAGGAATGGTAATGTCGACCAAAACTATCCTTGACTGTGCCCGGTCCATCAGCACAATATCAGGCTTATTCGCAAGAATGGTCCTGTCTGTGATGATGGTCCGGTCCCAGTAGAGCCTGGCGCGCTCATTTTCGTGCACAGCTTCCGGAAAGTACTTATAATTACTTATTATTATTATTATTATTGAATTATTTATTTTAAGTTCGGCACCTAAAATGTGTTAATAGAAATAAATAAATAAAACTATTATATATTTTGCATTAATTTTGGTTCCAGCTGGGTTCGAACGTAGAAACCGCAACTTAGTCACAATGTACTCTAACCACTAAGCCGCAAGCGTCTTTAAGAGTGTAATATAAATAGTATCTTATAAGATATTAGCAAATTGTAATATCCAAAGGTGCCTTCGAGATACAGACAGGGCCTGAGGCACGCGCTAACTTGCTTTGTGTATTCATGTCCCGGGAACGTTTAGTTTATTAATTAGGGTTTGACAAACTATGCGGTTAGTCCCTTTCCTCTAATCCCTCGCCGCTACTGTCGGGCGCCGGAATTTGATATGCATCGTGATTTTGATTTGAGTTTAGATTGTTACGTTTATTATTTTCATTTAATTAGGATCATTGTTCCATAAAGATTCTGTTTTATTTTTAACTAGCTGTAGAATTGATTACGGTTGGATTTCATGGGTTTTGGAATTTTTGCGTGGAACCCTAATTGTTTTTATAAAATAAAAGTAGCCTAAGACTCCTTATGACATCAGCTATCTGCCAGTGAAATTTCCTTTAAAATCGATTCATCCATTTCGGAGACTAGCCGGAATAAACAGACAGACAGACAAACATTTTAAAATTGTTATTTTTTGATAACTATCGTAGGTAACTTTCATATGCATTTATTAAAAAGATGTCATTTTGACATTATAAATAGACACTTCAATTTTATATAAAATTACTGACGTATATATATATATATATATATGTCCCCACGGCCCATGCCTTATTGCTAGAGAGGGTTAAAGCACTGGCTTATAATAAGTAAAAAAAAAAAATTGTCGGCCGCGCTGACACAGTTGGCAGATTTCACAATATATACAAGAAATATTTTCTTCCTCAAAGCTGCAGGCTTCTCCACGATGTTATTTTTCACCACTGAGCACTAACACAATTAACAATTATATTTGTGTAAGCGGCGATCGACCACGGGATGCCCGCGTATTGAAAAACTTACGTCGACGATCTTACGAGCGACGAATTCATTTAATGCTTTAAATGTTAATAAAGTTTAATAACATTTGTTTGAATATAAAACCATGAATCAGTCCATAAAGATTTTTAGTGGAAATAATAATCTCATTATCATAGAGCCGTGGTAGCTCAGATGGTTTAGCGCTCGCTGTAAGTTTCTCAGTACGTGAGCAACCCGGGTTCGATCCCCGCCGGCACCAATGAAATTGTTAATCGCAATTTTAAGTGCTGCACGTGCTCGGCAGTGAAGGAAAACATCGTGAGGAAACCCGCATGTCAGAGAAATAAGAAAAAATATCTCGTAGACATATGAAGTTCGCCAACAAGCATTGGGGCAGCGGACATTTCCTTTCCCTAAAACCCTATTAGAAATAAAAGAACTTCAGACATATATAGGCTGTAACTTTTACTAATAATCTCATATTGGGACGGCATTGACGCAGTCAAGAGTCGGTCATACTGTGCTTAACAATTACTCAGGTGAGGGTAATATGGTCTTCCGGTTAATATGCTCACTTTCTTATAACTCAAAAACTACAACCTTATTTGCATAGATGGCTCTGTGATACGATTGCTCTTCATCAGTCAATCAAATAATAAATGGTCAAAATTTAACGACGCCATTTTGACAGTCATCAACTGTATAGTAAATAGTTTAGTCGATTTTAGTATTGTCTGGTAGTAAGGTTTTTCTTAAGTTGCATTTTCGAAATGTTTTTAATTATTGCCAAACCTTATTTGCTATTTCCTTAATATGTTAGTTATAGTATACGACTTTGTGTTTTTGTTTCTGTCTTCCTCATAGTTTTAGTTAATAGGGCAGCAAAGCTTAAGGTGATATTACCCTCACGTACCTTAAATTGTTTTTGTTTGGATTTTTACGGGTGCTAAGATCCATTTTCTGCCTAGAAGTGTGTCTGGGTAGGTGACCCTGTTACCCATCTCTCCGACCTAATGACAGTGCTTGCTACTGGGTTCATATGTAAGGTTATAGAGAGCCAGTAAAATTACACGCTGTTAGGAGCTCCATCTTTGTCCTCAGATATGACAACACATCTGTTGCCTTCTTTGTTTCAAGTTAGCTGCAGGTTCCCATGGATTGCAGTAGCCACTTACCATCAGTTTTAAATAAAAAAAAATTACTAATCGGTAAATTAACATAAATTCAGCTATCTCCAGTCGTTATCTCCAGATATCGCTCTCGTTGTATAACTAGAGAGCAGGACCAATGACTTTTTTAATTTTAAATTTGAGAAAAATAATTTATGTAATAAGTTGAATAGGTGATTTGAACTAACAACTTTGCGAGTTCTCAGTACAAACCCTTAGCCATTGGGCTATTGTCGCTTCAAAATATTAATGCATAATGTAGGTGGGAAAGAAAGGTTTTCAAGTAGCAGCCTCAAAAGTAAGTTAAATGTAGCCCAGTGACTCTACTAGATGTAGTGACGACCTGGTACCTACGACATGCAGGAAGTATGACAGCAGACGATAGATGCAGGTGGATTAGGACTGTGTTTTGTAGCATACTTTGGGGGAAGTCTAAATTCAGCTGTTAACTGGCGAAGGGATGCAGATAGGATGATGATATAGCTGACATTTTCCTATTCATTTCTAGCCACCATAATACATTGCGATGACTCAAATTAAAAAATAACTGGTAGTCGTCAATTGTCTACAATACACTGTCTCATATTTATAGTATTATCGTCAGTGGTGTGTCTTGCCTAGTGTAGTGGTGTTGGGAGTAGCGGTGCTGGGATTAGTGGTGTCGGGGATAGTGCACGCAATTGAGGGAGGGCGGGAGGTGCTTCTTCATACTAGGTAAGACACATCATTTTATTTTATAACGCGGATATTTGCGAAGTAAATTGTTGTAAAAGCTTTTATATAATGGATTTCCGCAAAGTAACGCCTGATTCTATTAATTATATCATATTTATACGTCAACATAATTACTTGAACTTACCCTAGCAAACTAGGAAGGTTCAGGTTATGTGTCAAAGATATAACAACATACACGTTAGTTCAATATCCAAAAGATATATTATGTAAAGTTAATTAAAGTTGAAGTCTGTCTACTAACACGCGCCACTGGCTACAGGTCTTGGCCAATTTTTAAGAGCGTTTTAGAGCAAATAATAGATATAGAGTAATTTATTTGCCGCACAGATCGAGTGAATGTTGGCGGACTTCACAAACATATTCTCGAAATATATATTTTTGGTTGTGCAGGTTTCTAACAATGATGTCCTTAATTAATAGAATCAGGCGTTACTTTGCGGAAGTCCATTATATTAAAGTTGACAAAAAATTACTTTGCGTATATCCGCGCGATAAAATAAAATGATGTGTCTTACCTAGTTTGAAGAGCACCTCCCGCCCTCCCTTAATTGCGTGCACTATCCCCGTCACCACTAATCCCAGCACCACTACTCCCAACACCACTACACTACTTTTTTTATTTTTGGGGTAGAGCTATGCTGCAGCTATATTAATTGTACAGTTATAGCACGAATGGGTCGCCTCGACCGAGCTAGGACCACGCTCTCACAGAATACCAGCGTAAAATAGCAGCTTAACGCTGCTGTGTTTCGTTTGGTGAGTGTAGAGAACCGGAGACCCTATATATTCGAAAAGAGACATTCCTTCTTAGTATTTACGGCTGACAACGCATCTGCATTTTGATTCGCAAACGAGGATAGATGTAGATTTCTATGGGCCACAGCAACGACTTACCATCAGGTGGACTGTGTGCTCGCTGGTCACCCTTATCCTATACAAAAAAAAAATCAAACTGCACTGCTTATAACTGCAACTTATTTAGTGGTATCGGCAGGATTGAACTTGAGTTTCGCGCCTACTCTGAAATTTATGCCTAGCACTTAGCTCTTGATCTACTAAGCTCTCCACACAAAGGCGAATTAAATGTCGAATGCGCCCTAGGCTAGCATTTCATCGGTACTCTTATGGCGGGCAAATATTATAAATTATAATTACGTATATTGCAAATTAACTATATTAAAATATAGTTTAGTTGCAAAAAAAAAAATTGAAACGTGAGAAGAGATTGAGGACGATGACGAGTAATTTTTTTATTTTATGTAAGTAGGCACTTAATTTCTTTCGTTTAAAATCTTTCCTAGTTTGCCTTAAGGAAAATCCGCCACTGTGTCTCCTACTCTGGTACTAGAACTTAGCCTCCTCCTCCTCAGTTCCTGTGTACAACTAACCGTTAACATCGACATTACACCAATATCTAAAAAGTAATTGTGTTTTTTTTTTAAATTAATTTGTTTAATTAAAGCAATACTGAACAATAATAAATAGCTATTATTTATTATTGTTCAGTATTACTTTTATTAAACAATTTATTTAGTAAGTTATAAAAAACCGATCGTTACATGTATAATTTTTCAAACCACTGATGAAAGTGATTCATAGAATGAATACAATAAAAACAAATTAAAAATTACAGTTGAATGAATAAAATAGTTCATTTGTTTCACTTTTATCTGACGATAGAAAAATCGACCCTTAATTTATTAAGAACACAATCAGAATAATATAGTAAGGTTTAGCGTTCCATAATACCACTAACTTATAAGCATATATAATAATGTTTAATTACAGTTTGACAAAGTATACAAAGACGATCCAAAGCCTCAAGGCAAGAAGATCTTAAGATGCCTTTGCCTTGTCTACTGGGGATGCGAAAAATTATAACAAGGGTATAAGGACAAAATTAACAAAATAAGGTATTATTAACTACATATTTCTGTTTTAAGACAGATTTTGTGATGTATTAAAATATTAAAAAAATATATCTATGCCTTGCTGGCTATCTTGTGGAGATGTTCATTTGACACATGTTATTTTTAATATTGTGTGCTGTGGTAAAATATGGACGTTTTTACACCAATAATTTCATTAGAGCTTATGATACTACAAACAAAAACATAATGTATTATACTTAATTTGTAAGTGCGATAACTGATAACACCGCTACCGTTACGGTGTCAGCATATAAAAGCCAATTGGTGAACATAGGCCTCCCATATAGATCGCTTCATAGGGGAGATATTCGCCATAGTAGCGACTTTCGGCTGGCAGGTTGGCAACTGCAGTTTATCAAACTGCAGAGTGTATTAGGAAAACACTGCCGCCTATATCCTGGTTTGTTTCCCTTTGATGCCTGTTTTAACACCCACAGAGTCTAAATTTTAAATAGATATGTCAAAATATTACAAAACTAACTAACTAACTAAAATGTCGTCGCTTAGCACGTCCATTTTTTGTCTGAAATTGTGATAAAAAACATTAATAATGAAAATATTCTCGCATTAGACAAGGTTTACAATTATTTTTCATACAATAATCATTGCTTAGAATTTTATATAGTAAATAGTACGAAGGAAATCTTATCAAGGAATTATAGATTAACCCATCCGGTAAATGCGAGTTAAGGACTTCTGCAATGCGGTGGCGCTACGTGAGTCAACAAGTCTCCAGCCGCGGGGTTCACTTTAATCTCTCTTGTCTCTTGCATACACTTACAAACGCCGCTTCCGACTCCAAGTGAGAATAGCTAATGATTCTTTTAATCTCCTTAAAAATTCTCAAAGGAGTTCAAAACGTTCGTTAAGGAAAATTTATACCCCAATCCCTCAAGGCTAACGTTTTTCTATTTTGCTTCATCTTAATTATTAAGAAGTTATTCTAGTATTGATCTTTCATAATTAAAAAAATACCAGTTTTATTTTGTTTTATGACATCATGAATTCAAAATTATTTACTAATAAGATACAACATAATATATGAAAATTAGTTTTTGTTTGTTCGTATTTTATGCGCTACCATACCGTTCATCAGATTGCGCTAAAATGTGGTAAATTTATTGCTTGCATTTATGCGAAGGTTATAGTACAATTAATTAATTTTGAGTTAATTAATTTACAGTTGGTGGTGCGACAAATTAACAAATTTATTTGAAAGTCGTCATCATTATCTTTCCTAGTTAAACCATATATTCTTCCAAATTTAAAACATTTCCACAATTATTTCTTCTGCGGTAGAAACACGCCGAGTACCAGTTAGAGTTAAATAAGATTTAAAATGTAATAATTACAAGAATTTTTAATAAGTAATAAAATATATTCTTATGTTTTCACTTCATCGTCATCATCAGATTTCAAATAGACGATTCCACAGGGATTAGTTATTTCAATATTTTTTATTTAAAATATAATTATTTTATTAAATTTAATAATGTGACTATTTACTCCATGGTGTAGTGGCTAAGCGATAAACTGCGGTGCTGCATACCGCAATTTCGAATCCCGCACAGAAATATTTGTATGGTCTTTAAGTCATTCTTCCGTGTGTGGATGTTTGATTGCGTAATACATACATTTTATGCATACACGCTTAAATATCTAATTAGATCAAAGAGGTAGGGTGACAAACGAGCACACAGTCCACCTGATGGCAAGTGATTGCTGTGACCCATAAACATCTATCCTCAATAAAGAATCAAAATGCACCCGTGAGGACTAAGATGGAATGCCTCTTTTCCAGTAAAAAGGGTCTCCGGTTTTCTACACTCACCATAAGAAACAGCAGTGTTAAGCTGCTATTTTACGCTTGAATTCTGTGAGAGCGTGATCCTTCCCCGGTTGAGCCGACCCATTCATGCTACAAGTATATAAAAATTTAATTGAATTTTAATTGTTTTTTAATGTGTCAATGGTGACCACGATCTCCTGGCATTTTTATTTTAATTTCATTTACTCTTCCTAATATATATAGGCTACAACTATAATCTACCCATTCCCAACATATCGATTACGCGGTGAGAGTGAGACCGAGAGCGAATGAGGACGCTGTAAGGTACACGTCAACAATCCCAACACAAGACGACAAGTTGCGAACACCAAGGTTTTGTGTTTTACACGTGTTGGTTTCGGTTGAAATTAGAACCTATTCACAGTAGCCACGTACTTTGATCACTAAGTCTCTCGTTTGTTAATCCAGATTATACCATCGGCTCCTCTCAGAAATGAGAGTAGGACCTACAGTGCACCAGGAACAACGCAAGCGTAAGTTGCCTGATCTCTGTAATTGACGTTTTAAGTACAGCGATCGCCAATACGAATGCGATCAGAGTAATTACTCTCTACAACGGAAAAAGTCCATGTCCAGTAGTGAACTTATCTAAACTAATATAATAAATAACATGATTGATATAACCCCTGGGGATGAGGTGATTGCTACCACGTTGTTTCTAATGTCTTCATACCAATGGTAAGAAATAATATATTTAAAATTTATTTTATTAAAAGAAAGGTCTCGCTGGGTTTCTTGCTGGTTCTTCCCAGGATAGAGGTTTTTTTTTTGCGAACCAGTGGTAACAGTAAATTTACCTTACCTAATTACAAAAATACTTAATACTTAATAAATAAGTAACAATGTCGTTACACTAGAATACTGACAGTTAATTTTTATATTTCAGTTTAAAATACGTCACATATCCGTTTACTATACATTTATACTTTGTTTAGATTTATTGGGTTGTGGGAGAATCCAGGGGAGTACTATGAATAATTCACGTGTTGTGATCAAAGACAATTGGGACGTCAGGCGTCAGACGTCAAGGTTTTTACACTGTCAGCCGAGTCGGGCGCGAGACGAGCTATTTACATGTATTATTTTCCTTTCGCACAAAGGGATTAGAATGTGATAGGCTTTAAACGTCTAAATGTGCTTTTCATACTGTACTACGAAAATTTAATATGAATTTTGATCGTTTTAATTTGAAAATTTTTTCATTACTAAATTTAAAGAGAAATTTAAAAAGTTCACATTTTTTTTAATTTATCGAAAAAATTATGAAGCTTGAACGTATACTATACAATTTAGTATAAAAAGACGAATATGCTCCAAAGGGGCATTTAATGAAAATAAGAAGTTTTATTATAGAAAAACTGTACAAAAAGGGTTATTATAATATCAAATAATACATTAATAAAAAAAACCCTGGAAATAAGGTGATCGCCGCCATGCTGGTTCTATGAAAATTCATTTAAGAATTGTACAAACAATATTATTGTAAAGTGAAATATGTTTCAAAAAAAGTCCAGCTGGGTTTTTTGCTGGTTGTTTCCAGGACAGAGGTATTTTCCGAACCAGTGGTAAATAAAAAAAATACTTTCAATAAATATGATGTAATAATAATATTCTATTCTATTCTATGGGTTTTTAGCCACTATATTATATTTGTTTTATTGTTTTTTTTTTTCGTTTTTTTTTGTGTTTTTTTTTAATTGTAACAAATAGAGGTATCCACAGGATGTTTTCCTTCACCGCTGTGCACGTGGTAAATCAGCACTTTCGGGTGATATTGTAATTAAAAATTAGAGCAAACTCCGTTTGCTCGCGTTTTACAAAATATTCGGTAAAAGCTTAATCCCCTGAGCTACGAAAACACGTTGTTTTGAAAATATTGTGTTGTTTTTTTATTTAGCCTACAAACCTACCGGTGATGTACATTTAAAACTGTTTTTGAGAAAACGCTTGGAAGTTGATGTCTTCCAATTTTATCTTAAAAATGATCATTAAAGAAAAATCTGAAAAAATCATAAGCATTGAGCAACTGGTGTAAATTT
Organism: Parnassius mnemosyne; assembly: GCA_963668995.1. Lineage (NCBI taxonomy): Eukaryota > Metazoa > Arthropoda > Insecta > Lepidoptera > Papilionidae > Parnassius > Parnassius mnemosyne. The sequence goes on along the minus strand of CAVLGL010000024.1, from coordinate 30,151,051 downwards.
GAGCCAAAATTACTATTAGAATTAAAAGTTTTAAAAATTGATGTTTTCACTTTTGTTGCAAAAAGAAGTTACAATCAGAAAACATCATAAACATTGAAAAATATTGTAATAATATTAAGAAATTTCTACTTTTTCAAGTCGGTAAATAGAAATGACAAAGGATTTGTCTTTACTAAATGTTAAGTTCATAAGCATAATTAACTGCATCAAATCAGTGAAATGTTTAAGCAATAAAATTCAGATAGCAATAAAACCGCGGCATTTTCTGGCAAAGGGTGAGCGCGATAAATCAAGACCATGGTACGATACTTACGATAGGGTTCTCACTCAACGACACATGTACGTGCACTGAAAATGTAAATAACCGATTTATGTTTAAACTTTGATAGCCAGTAAGTAACTTTCAGGTGTTCTAAGGTTTCAGTTTTCAAGTGTCCAACTATTTCAATGGTAACCTTACAACTGAAGGACGAAATAAATTTTAACGACCGAAACGTTGCTCCAAATTTGCTAGATTAAAAAAATCATTAATTATTTTCGGAAAAAAATCGAAAAAAAGAGAAAAGAGAAAACTTAATATGTAGGGACATATTACGTTTTCTCTTCCATCGAGCTAGCTTTTGGAATAGTTGAACAAAACTGAATTAATTATTTTTGACGAGTGCTGGGGAAACCCCGTGCGAGGTATCTTAAGCATCAAATCGCCAAATTAGTGCGGGTAAATCTTTTAAGAAATTCATTCATGCTGCACTTCAATTAGTGAATAAGAACCAAATACAAAATTGTTGGACTCCACAATAATAATGTCCTCCAGACCGAATTTTGGTTACGGCGGCCAGTCTAAACGGAGACTAGCCATCGGCGCAGGACAGGATTATAGTGCCCAAGTGTATGCCCAAGTACAGGTGCACTGTCTATTCCCTCACTCTCATAGTCCGATGGGACGGTAAACTGACACGACTGGAGAGGGATCAGGCGCAGGACCAACGGCTTTAAGTGCTTCCTGAGGCACGGGGCTGAGTCATCGCTAATTTCCTGACTCCGGGCAGCTACTGAGAATTTCTTGATGGAAAAACTGAATAACTGATATTTTTGACCCGACTCGCTATTTGAACCCGGGACTTCATGATCAGCAATCGCACTTCTACAACCACTAAATCAACGGGGCAGGCACAATAAAATATAATTGAAGAAACCATGATCCATAATCATCATTGTAACACTTCACGAGTCCACTGTTCAATAAGATATCCCCTAAGGATATCCACAAAGCACGGTCCTGTGTCATCTGCATCCATCGATTTCCTGAAACTCTTACCAGGTCGTCATTCCATCTAGTGCGAAGCTATTCTGATAATGGATTATCTTATAAAATAAAAAATAAAATAAAAATAAAATATCTTTATTTCAGGCAACACAGGACCCATACAAGAATGTTAGTAACAGTGAAATGAAATAAAACTTAAATTATAGTGTTAGTAATTAAATTAATTTACATAAATAATGATGACAAAATGTAAAATGTAAATGGAGATGTTTGAGACCAGCCGCCACGAGGGTACCGGTGACTTATACCGTGGCATGTAGTCGTATCCAGCGCTCAAGCAGCGGCGAGTCCCACCTATCTGCCATTGTGTTGAGAGTGCAAAGTTTCATCTCTCTTCTTAAGGGCTATGCAACGACAGTTTGTATATTTACACAAAACGTTTCGAGCTTATTTTAAACCCCCTATAACTCAAAATCCTACCTACATGCATTTGCACATCTAATAAGGATACCTTGAATACCTAAAATATTAAATTAAATGAATAAGCTTATTGCCTTTTATTAAATATTTTACAATTCGGGAGTTATTAATGACTGAAAAGTGCCATTTTATTACTCACTCATTAAAATCCACCAACCCAAATGTACAAAAATGTATTGACAAGAACTCCAATCATTTGACATCAACAAAAAGTTAACCCTAAAAGTAAAAGTTAAACTTAAGTGAATCTAAATGTCTTAAAGTTTACCTGTTACAGACAAATTATAACATAGGCTGCTGTAAGAAATTACCCCACTTCTGATGATAGAAATTATTCTCAAAATTATTTAAATCAAAGAACACTACCCGGTAACAAACTCTCCTTACTATCAGAAATCTTTCTGGAGGCAAATTGTCAAAAATAACAAAGGTGTGTGAGCATATGCTCAACATGCTCTAATACTTACGCAACCAATCATTAGCAACACTACAGCAGCAATACAGCGCACTGCACCTTACATTCATTAAAGAGCAATACAGTTATTCCCTTAAAACTGCACATTAAATAAAGAATAAAACACTACATATTAAATAAAAGAACGCAAGTGGTAAAAATAAATACTGCGATGGTATTCGATACGTTGGTAATGTTTTTTTTCTTAAAATAAACATTACCCTCACGGTAGGATATTCTCCTCTTGTGTCAAGGCGTTTTACATGCTTATGTTACACAAATATAGACATCCAGGTCCGGAAAATTATTTCTAAGACATAAAAACATTTGTTCCGTGCGGGATTAGAGCACCCAGCCCTGCAGCGGATTCGCCTAATTAGAAATCATTACTTATCAAAACCGTGTAGTGACGGTGTAAGAATATCCATTACCCCATATCATCCCGTGGGTGTCGTAAGAGGCGACATAGAGAAACAAATCAGGAAATGGGCAGCATGCATCTTAGTAATAATGACTAAAAAAACTGCAGTTGCCAAACCGCTTGCTAAGCGTGGCAACTATGGCAAATATTCACCCTATGAGACAGTCTATTGTTCAGCAGTGGAATATAAGCTATAACGGTAACATAAAAAAATACGTGCGGAAAGCCGAACGTCATATTAAATACACGAGTACTTTTCAATATTATGTCAGTTCTTTTTCACTTTAAAGTATTCTCATTCAGAAAAGATGACGTCAGATTTAAAAAAAACAAAAATGCATAATAACGCAACCGCAATAGACAGTGCATATGTCAAAAATATCGTTTCCGCCTGTCAGGGTTGTCTCAAGCGGTCTCCGTTGAATTTTGCATGAAAATGCCTTCACGCGGGGGCGGTAATGTGACAAGTGATAACCTAACACAAATGTCTATATGGTTGTTATTTGGTCATGGTGGCTTTGCGATGATATATGACTCTTTTAAATAATTTTTATTTAATATTTTTACGTTTTTAACCAGTTTTTAGTGTTTTGAAATATATACTTACTTACTTATCTTCACGCACAATCCCTGACGGGGTAGCCAGAGAGAACAGATCGCCAAGTGTCACGATCCTTACATACCTCTTTCGCTTCTTTCAGATTCATTATCTTCTTCATACATGCACGTCTAGGTATCCGAGTACTCTTGACCCTACCCTCTTCGAGCAATTTGCTCACATGGTCTTCGAAAGTTAGTCTCGATCTACCTCGACACCTTTTAATATTAACTTTCGCGCTTCTTCACCATTCGGTCTTCACTCATTCACTCAACGTGCCCAAACCACCGAAGCACGCCCTTATCAATTTTTGTGATAAGGTCATCTTTCAAACCTGCCATATTGCGAATCTCTTCGTTTCGCTTTCGGTCGGCCATGGTAACGCCGCACATTTTACGAAGAGATCGCATCTCCATTGCATTCAACTTGCTTTTATGCTTCTTCTGGCATACCCAGGTTTCGCTGCCATATAACAAAGTCGGTATCAACACTGCGTTATGTATTGCAAGGTGTGCACTCTTCACTACGCCTTGCCTTTTGACTAACGCAGTCAGGGCACCATTGACTTTGTTCCCGGCAGCGACACGCCTGTCCACATCTAAATCACATCTTCCATCCCGGCTAAAAGCACTCCCCAAGTATACAATTTCATTTACCTGTTCTTTTGAAATATATGTTGCCATAAATTACACATTCTGGATATCAATGGCACTGTGGCCCATTGGCTTAGCAGTGAGTTGCGGCGCTGAGGACCGCGGGTTCGGATTGCACACGAAACAAGTATTCCTATGGTCTACAAAGGATTGGTCCGGATCCGAATATACATATTTCGTTGTGCAATTTATTTACGTTAACTACCATCAAGTTACAAGAGAAAATTCTAGAATGCGGGTATTTAAAAAAATCATATATAATTAATTAAAAAAGAAGATAGTGCCATGGCGGCATAAGAGAATATACGATCATCAGCTAATGGAATATGCAAAAAAAAAACGAGTGAGTAGTCGCATGTGATGTGTAGGTAATATCTGACATCTCACCTTGTTAATAAGCAACTCTACATTATATACTGAAAAAGCTATTTGAATAATGAATATGAGCGACATAAATGAACCTCAAACTTAAAAAAGCTAAATACTGAAATATTTATTAATTATTACTCACTAGCATTTTTATCAATGATCTGCACTTTTTTCAGACACTTATTATTATCAACAATAAATTTATTGAAATAGTTTTTTTTTAGTTTTTTTTTAATATTACCACCACACCAGGATTTCTCGTATGCAGGCAGGCAGTTTACATACATAAATTTCACAAGGATAAACATCGTGTAAGTCTACACATTTTAATTAGTTTGTCCATGTCGAGAGAATGAATGAAGAACGATTGGCGAAAAAGGTGTATAAGGCGAGTGTGAATGAAAGTGTTGGAAGGGGTAGAACTAGGCGGACATTTCAAGACCAAATCAGAGACGTCTTGAAAAAAGGCTAGGTCAAGAGTACCCTAAACCGTAGAGCATGTATGAAGAGAATAATGAAAGTCGACGATGTGAAACAAATATGTATGGATCGTAGCAAGTGGAAAGAAGTGGCCTCTGCCTACCCCTACGGGAAAGAGACGTGATTATATGTATGTATATTATATAACAGCACACACAGTCAAATCAAATACCGCGCGCTTCCCTGGCTTCCTGTTACACACTTCCGTCCCTTTTCACGAAATCTCTCCCACAGATTGCAGAAAAGCGATAGGAAGTATGTTAAACATCAAAAATTATACAGCTTCCTATAGAAGGTGGGATAACCATCTGCTTAAGAACAGACTGGTACGGGAAGCAGCGTGAAAGGTGCACGACGTCTGCCGTCGCCAATCCATCTGCCATGCGTTACAGCTAATGCAAATCCCCTCTTCAGTGGGCGAGGCCCAAGTTCAGCAAGGAACTTTTCGGTTCTTTTTTAGCTTTCTGAGTGGACCAAGTCGTCTAAGCAATTTACAACAGTTTCCAGAGGACTGTTAGTGCTACCTCGTATTAGCGTCATCAGGGATGACATCCGCTTACGTAAATTGCATGGAAGCCATCCGTACGCGCTTCTGCGAACATTCCCGTTGCGCTAAAAAGCGAGACAGCGCCAACAGTGACACTGTGTTAAACTGAACTATAAGGACGCTGTTTGTCTTCTATGTATCTATGATCCACATCGGAAGACATCGACCACAAGAGAATCGAAGACACTTTTCACTGGAAACGAGGCATTTCGTCTTAGTCCTCAGGGGTGACAACACGTCTGCATTTAGTTTCTTAATCAAGGAGAGATATGTATGGGTCACAGCACTATCATCTACCGACTTCAAAAAGGAGACGTTACTCAATTCGGCTGTATGTGTTTTTTATGTGTGTTACCTCATAACTTTTTATTGGGTGAACCGATTTCGATGATTCTTTTTTTATTTGAAAGCTGGTGCTTCACATGTGGTCCCTTATACATAAATTGATCAAGGTCTGACCAATAGTTTTCGAGTTATTCTTAATAATTGATATTGAAGTCGATTGTACAAAATTTTAAATTTTAAATTATATAAACTTTGTTCGTTTGGCAACCTTATTAAAAAAAAATAAAGATATATTTTACAGTTGAACACGAAAGTAATTTATGGGCCTACAGATAATTGTTATTTGTTTGTACATGTGCAATTTGTGTATGTAAATCAAATCCACGATAAAAGAGAAAATCCAGGGATAAATTTAAAAAAATAAGAGGAGAGGAAGCAGTCGAAGGCAATGCCACATCAGTGACATTGAGTTGAAATGATAACAACAAAAATTATTACAAGGCATGTACTAATATTGTCTTTGGATGATTTTAAATCCAGGGCTTCATGGCCACGCGGTTATTAACTTATTATGTACATTTGTAAATCGAAATATATTTTTATTTTAATCATTAGATCAGCCTCAAAAAAAAATCAAACATACATATGAAATCGTGTACAGCAAAGCTATCGATCCGTTAGACGCGGCTGTCCTTTGTCACGAATATCTGTCGCGATCTGTCACGGAGTCACCGCGTGCATTGGTCACCGATAACATCTCTATTGAGCCTCTCGTGACGGACGCTTTTTTCTGTTACGGTTTTTATCTTCTTGTGGTTATTAACTTACTTTAAAGGGAGTCTCGTTATCGAGTCGTTTTAGTAAGGTGCTTTTAGAGTGCTGTCTGGTGAGTTCGTTTTAAATTTAGAATAACTGTAGTAGACAGGTACTTTTAAATACAGCCATCTTGTTTGTCACTCTAGTTTATAAAAACTAAAAAAGCTAGGTAGCCTTTTTTGATTTTAGAGAGAATATTGAGAGTTGTAGTACCACATTGCTTAATTTTGGCGAAATGTTCTAAAATATTTTTAAGTTTCACTCGATTTTTTTTTTCATCACAGAGCACGCGGTGAATCAGTATTAAAAACGCAATAAACAATTTCCATGGTTTGCAGTAAACATTCAATATTTCTCAATATATTTTTTTTTAGTAGGAGGCTAAGTGCTACTCTAAAAACTTTCATCCCAATATAATTTAAGCACACAACACAAACACAAATTAAAAAAATATTCATTTTGTCTTAGTGCTGTATTTGAAAATTTCTTTACTGTGCTATTTTCTATGCTTACAGCATTTCTAGGTTATATACGTGGTATAGCCATGCTGCAGCTATATTAATAGTATAGTCGGCTCGGCCGGGGAAGAACGACGCTCTCACAGAATATCAGCGTAAAATAGCAGCTTAATACTGCTGTATTTCTTATGGTGAGTGTAGAATCGGAGACCGTTTTTACTAGAAAAGAGGCATTCCATCTTAGTCCTCACGGGTGATACGACGCATCTGCGTTTTGATTCTTTATTGAGGATAGATGTATATGTCTATGGGCCACAGCAACCACTTACCATTAGGTGGAATGTGTGCTCGTTTGTCACCCTATCCTATAAAAAAAATTTACCCCTTCGGTACCACATAGCTATTAACTAAGGTTTCAGACACATTTAGGCGAGGAAGATATACCTAACTACATTAGTACTAATGTACCAATGTAATCATTCTGTACTTTAACTGCCTGTTGATAACTTCTGATTGTATTTTAATATGGGTCACAGCAACCACTTACCATCAGGTGGACTATGTGCTCGCTTATCACCCTATCCTATTAAAAAAGGCGATAGATACGAGCTTTAGTAAACTTCAGAAATGCAGGTCATACTTGTCTATTAAATCTTGTGAAGAGCAATATTAAAGATGAGTTATAGTGAAACTCTTTCAAAGATCCTATATCATCGGCTTACTACGAAGTAATAAGGGTTTAGAACTATTGAATGTCTGTTCTTTATTTATCCTTTATGTAGTCCTAATCTCGGGATTTATGTAGTTTACCCCATAAGCAAATGAAACATTACATTACATTACAAACATTATAAAAATGATCAACCGCGGTGCTAATCAGACTCCACGACTTACACTAAAGCCTGTCTAATATGATTGAGAGAATTTTATTCACCTTTAGAACTTACTCGCGAATATGACGGATATAAATTTGCGTCAGTAAACACTACTGTCAGTGTTTGGCTGCAGACGCTAGGAATGCGGTACTTTCAATAATTCAGAAGCCGATTACCAAGCAGCCCACATTTTAGATTTAATATAAAAACATTCAGCACTTGTTTACAGGACGAAAGCTGAAATCCTCAACGCTATAGTGCGATCACAATCACAAGTCAATTCATTACGTAATAATTGTTCGAGTTTCAGTCGTTTTATGTTTTGAGGACGACAAAAAATTACGTTCTAAATTTGTGTATGTTATTTAAAATATAATAACCATGATAAATTTTTACCAAAAGCCCAAAAAGGTGAGTCATATTTATGGTTGTGTGTGTGTATACACACAACCATAAATATGACTACGAGTTTGTTTATGTCTAAAATAAACTTCTTTTTTGAAAATCGATAACCCAATTGATTTGTCATAATTGCTCAAATAACGTGGATTATAGTTAGACATCATCATAAAATAAATATGACGGACATGACCTACCAAAACTTGGGCCTAAAAATAGAAAAAATAAACTTAGTGTGTGGCATCACATAAAAAGTTTGTATGAGTACTTTGCAAATATAATTAGTATTATATTACTTTTACTGTCTGAAACTTGTACCATGAAGATTAATAAAAGAAATTAATATAGTTTGATAAATAGTTTTAAAACATAAATTAAATGGTACGTGGTAGAGCCATGTTACAGCTATATTAATAGTATAGTTGTAGCACGAATGAGTTGGTTCGACCGGGGGAGGACCACGCTCTCACAGAATACCAGCGTAAAATAGCAGCTTAATGCTGCTGTGTTTCGTATGGTGAGTGTTGAGAACCGGTGACCCTTTTTAATGAAAAAGAGGCATTCCATCTTAGTCCTCACGGCTGACATCGCATCTGCATTTTATTCGCAAACGAGGATAGATGTAGATGTCTATGGGTTACAGCAACCACTTACCATCAGGTGGACTGTGTGCTCGCTTGTCACCCTTATCATATAAAAAATAAGTAGATAAAATACACCTACTCGTAACTGAAATTACAAGTTAAGAATATTGACAAAGAGCGGATAATCGCGGAATTTCTTTTACCGTTTATTTTCCGATCAGAGCAACGTTATTTTAAAATGCTAGTAGAGTTTTAAAATATCTTAATCAGTTAAAAGGAAGAAAGGCTTAAAAATTTATATTTTTAATTAAATTTAATAATTCATCATCATCATCATCATCATTACAGCCCTTCACAAGTCCACTGCTGAACATAGGCCTCCCCCAAAGAATGCCACAAAACACGGTCCTGAGCCACCTGCATCCATCGACTTCCTGCATGTCTTACCAGGTCGTCACTCCATCTCGTGGGGGGACGCCCTACACTTCGCCTACCGGTACGAGGCTGCCACTCGAGAACCTTTCTTCCCCATCGGTTGTCGGTTCTTCGAGCTATATGGCCGGCCCACTGCCACTTCAGCTTACTAATCCGTTGGGCTATGTCGGTCACTCTGGTTCTACTGCGGATATCCTCATTCCTAAGTTTATCACGCAGAGAAACTCCGAGCATAGCCCTCTCCATAGCTCGCTGAGCGACCTTGAGCTTCCTCATACGGCCAGCAGTGAAGGACCACGTCTCAGTTCCGTAAGTCATCACTGGCAACACGCACTGGTTGTACAATTTCGTTTTAAGGTTTTGAGGTATGTCTGACGAGAAGATGTGTCGTAGCTTCCCGAACGCTGAAATTTAATAATTGAATAAAACTAATTTTACGTATTTACGGGACGTTTTCCGGGAACTAAAGATAAGTAGAATTAAACGCTATAAAATCCTTAAAAGTAGTTTTATACAATGTGTAGTGTTCGCGTAATTATAAGTAATCATTAAAATTTCATAAATTACGAAATTTTAATTTAATCCTTGGAAAAACTAAAATATCTCTTTTCATTGAAAGTGATGTACGTAGGTACAACACTGAACTATTATAGTCTGATGATGAGTAAATGGAGATAAATTAATAAGTCTTTAAATAGAAAATGTACAGTTTGAAAGGTGCAAAATTTTTTCGCATATATTTTAAGTAATTGTTATTTTGTAATGTTACATACATTCGTGCCACCTCTACCATAGGGGTAAGGTTACAGTGAGGAGGGGGGAGTTGCGGTGTATCGGGCACACCGCAGTCGCAACAGAAATAGCCTTTGACGTTTGTATCCGCGGTGGCGCCTGTTCACTGTCAACTTTACAGGTGAGTTACCGATAGAGATTACTATCTAGGCTGGTTTATTTTAGGACTGAGAACAAGTTTTTCGAAACTGTCTCTGACGAAGAGTATTTAGGAGAACGTTAGAGATTTATATTTAAATAAACTAATAAGTATTATTTAAAAGCTGATTTTTTTTTGTTCTGTACGGTTCTATAATGAAATATAGTCATGCTCTACCAGGTATAAATCCAAAAAGTACCCAATTAATAATAAAGCGTGAGCCTAAGACAGCACAACGAATTAAAACACTTTATATTTACTACCTTATTCATTTACTCGTAGATTCAGTTATTCCATGATCATGTGGTTTTTATCTCAGAAGGTATCATTTCGGAGCAGGATTAAAATTTTCAAAATTCTAAATCCAAAGAAATTATCTACTAAAGCAAAAATTAAGGAACAAGCAAATATCAAACAAAAAATAAAAATCTCTGACTGAAAGCTGCTCTGTGTCGTTAAGGAGGGCGCGTTAAAATTGAAAATAAATCCAATATCAATTTGAGCGCGCGCCAAGTGCTGCGGCGGGCGTATGTCGATACGTGACGTTTTATGTTTCCACTCGACACCGAAGGCCCGCAGCTAGGTAGGTATAATGGCGACTAATAAAATAGTACAAACATTTTAAAATATAGAATTTTCATTCGCTTTAAATGAAAAATAAACTATTTTTTCTTTTCAATTTGTCAAGCACGTTCACGTGCTTATGGTTCTACATGTTGGAGCAATGTTGCAGCTATATTGTGGTTGTAGCTCTAAGAGGTCGGTTATTTTTTTATACCGGGGAACCGGGACCGGGAAAGGACCTCGTTCCGATAATACCTGCGTAAAATAGCAGCCTAATTCTATTGTGTTTCGTATGGTGAGTGTAAAGAACCGGAGACCCTTTTTACTAGAAACGAGGCATTCTAGCTAAGTTGTCAGGTAACAACACATCTGCATTTTGATTCCTTACCGAGGGTACATGAAGACACAAGATCGGCCACAGTATCCAATTACCATTTGGTAGAATTTGTTCTCGTTTGTCACCCTTATTCTTTATAAAACAAATCCAAGGAATGTCACAAAACATGGTGCTCAGCCCAGGACTCATGCTTCATTGACCCCCTGCATGTCTTACCAGGTTGCCACTCCATCTAGTGGGAGTTGCCCTATACTTCCTTAGGCTGTCACTTGCAAACCGTCTTTTCTCATCGATTGTCGGTTCTTCGAACTATGATATATTCGGAAATATGCCCATTGTAACGGATATAAATAAACTTAACAACAACATTTATAACAACTTTTTGTATCTTTGTTAAAACGTTAAATTTTATATGTCTTTTTTTTAATATACAAAATAAATTTTGAATGAAAGAAAGACGAAGAGAAAAATAGAGAAGTTTACTATGTAGAATGTTAGACATTTACCTCTCTACAACAATTAATAAGAATGTTAACGACCCTGGATTCGAAACCGGGACTACACGATGAGCAGTCGTATGCGACCATTAGTGTAACGAGCCAGTTAATTTTTAATAACTTAATTCGTAGTAATTACCTGCAATCAACTTTTAAAACGTAGACACACAGATGAGTTTTAATTCCTGAGTACTAAGATGAAATGAGGGCATCAACGACTTTTTCTGCCACCAGGGCGGCGCCACTAGAAAATCAGGTATAATATTTGACAGATTTCATAGTGGGTAAGTTAATTTGTTCGGAAAATGTAAAAATTATTGTTTCTTTCTGCACTATTAGCTATATTTTATATTAATAAGATTAAAAATAAATAAACCAAACCACATATATTCATAAAGGTAGAAAAATTTAAAAAAAAGTCAAAAAATGTGCAAAAAAATTAAAGAGCAAACCAGTGACGCAATGTTTTGTGTATTAATTTAATACTCTAGAAACTGATAAACTTTTATTAAAAAAAAAAACAACTTCTCAATTAAATTACACTGTGTACCAAAAAAACTTTACCTCAGTGTCAACTAGTGACATCTGGTGGGCAGAAAATTATTAGGCCTCATTCCTCACAGCGCGTAAATATACTGGCTTTTGTATTCTTCTAACCGGAACACAGCAGCGGGCGCATGACATATTCTTCGTGGCAGAAACAGATGGTACTCACCCAGACGGTGCAAGAGATTTCGTCTCGTGGTTGTTGTAAGAGGCAACTATGAAATATGCTATTAAGATCTTATGGGTTTCTATAGATTACGGCAGATCTTCTTAACGCCAGGCGTAAAATACCGAAACAGCGTCAAAGATGCGAAACTCTGTGATTGTGATCATTAATCCGCCTACCAAGCGTGATGATTAAGGCAAATTCTTCATACAACGGGAGAGACGTGGTAGAGTCATGCTGCTGCTATATTAGTAGTATAGTTGTAGCATGAATGGGTCGGCTCGACCGGGGAAGCACCACACTCTCACAGAATACCGGCGTAAGATAGTAGCTTAATGCTGCTGTGTTTCGTATTGTGAGTGTAGAGAACCGGAGACTCATTTTACTGGAAAAGACGCATTCTATCTTAGTCCTCACGGCTGACAGTGCATCTGCATTTTGACTCGCAAACGAAGATACCACTTACAATCAGGAGGACTGTGTGCTCGTTTGTCACCCTTATTCTATAAAAAAGAAACCTATGTTCAAAATTGTACTTTTACAGGCTGATGAAAATGATAAAGAAACCAGACGCACTTCTGAATTAAGTCCTGCTATCTTAAATTAAGTGACAAACTTAACACCGATTGGAAATCGAAATCTAACTACCTATGGTGTTGTTATAAACTAATTTGCTTAATTTCGTGTGAATAAAGAAAGAAAATGATGTGTCTTGCCCAGTTTTAAGGGGACCTCCGCTAAGTAGAAGTTACGTAGACTTAGCGGCCAGCCTCCGCAGAGTCTACTTCACCTGAGGATGCCTCGTGTAGAGGCGAAACACATGTCGTGTGTTTATGCATGTATGATGTGTGCGAGCATGTTCGTTCCGCAATTGAGCGGCCTCATTCGTGCAAGTCATAATTTTAATTACTTATTTTGAGTTTTTGATTCATTGCACAGATGCACTTTTAAACAAACTCAAATGAAGACGTATTTCCCGATATCGCATCCAGTAGCGCACTTATTGTTACGTATCCGTCGATGTATTTACAAGCTATTTTTAACCGTCTAATGGAAAAGCAAGAAAAACAAACAATTTTCAGAATTTATCGACGCAGTACAACGGGTACAGAAGAAATTATGTCCGCAACCGTGACTTGTTGTTTTACGTTATGATTAATGTTAATCGTTCGTGGGCTTATCCAGGGACTTTATTTTATGTCTTCGGGAGCTTCGATGAAGGTTGTAGCATTATTTCTGTACACTATCGACCTGAAACATATTTTTACTAAGATTCTTTTATTATTTTAGATAGTGGAATCACTCGTATATTTCTAGTGTGTAAATACATACGTTCAGATGTTTCAAGGGAAAACTTCTTTAGGCGCGTGGGTGATTTCAGGATGCGTAATAGAAGTACTACAAGTCTGTAGCTATAAGTAATTAAGGAAAATCAAATTTAATATATTAATTCAAGTACTATATAATTCAAATAATATGTACAACTAGTAGGATGCGGGAAGTATACACTGAGGCGGAGTTATAACCGAAATTAAAATTATTTTTTTTGTTTTTGGCCATTTTTGACCACCTAGGAGTGTAATAAGAACTTTTTGCCTCCATTCAACCATGACCCCCATGACATCCTTTACATGATAGACTATTCAAACTGACTAGGCCTAAAGTTCGAGACACACCCCAACTCATTTCTAGTCTTTACTTCCAAATTACTTCCATATAATATAAATATTTTGAATAATTATGTTAATTTAGGTGTATATGTTATACTGGGCTTGCGCAGCTATATGTTCTGATTAATAAATATAAGCCATATTAAATATATTGTAATTGTTGCTCGGAGTTACGATATATGTAAAATACAAACTGATTTTACTGATTTTAATTTACAAATAATTTAATTTAAAATTTTGGTACTACAATTAATTTGAAAAAAAAAAACCCACTGTTTTTTCATAGTTCTAAATTTTCACTACCTACTGTTGGCAGTCCCCAATGTCTGTCAATTTTTTTATGACTATATATCTGCCGTGTGGTGGTGAAGTCAGAAAATCAACAATCACAACATGTCGTCATGTAAAGGCTGTGGAAATTCAGAAAACTCAGGATTTGGATAAAACAATCCTTGAGGATTAAAGTAAACCGCATTGCCAGTAAAACAGCATTATGCTGCTATGTTACCCTGGTATTCTGTACCAGCGTGGTCCTTTCCCTGTCGAGCGAACTCAATTAATTGCTATATCAACTGTAGCGTAGTTTCTACGTATCTTCATGATTCAAAGATTCCTCCACCCCCAAGTATCAGTAAAAAGGGCCTCCAGTTTTCATCACTCACTATACAAAACAACAGGATTTTTGTATATGTTACCCTGGTATTCTGTGCGATTCCCCTGTTGAAAGCACTCATTCGTACAGCAACCAATAATAAGCCGTAACGTGGTTTCCTCGTATCTTTCAGTTTTCATAGGTTATTGAAATAAAATGTTATTCAAACATGAGTGTTTCCTCATATAATAAAGATATTTTCCTTCACCGCCAAATATCAGTCAAAAAGAGCCTCCGAATAATGTGGGAGCATAGTCCTTCCACTATTGGGCAGCCTCATTCGTGAAACAGTCATAATATGCCGTATTTTGATTTTCAAAATTCCGCCTTGCACGTGTGCCTTCGAAGATCGAGCTTGCGTTGGTCGTGTACTATGATATTACGGCTAAGATTTCACCCCAAAACCGTAGTAGCGATTTTGGTATGCGAAATATTAGCCTGTTTTTAATTTAAATTATATTTAAATTTAATTTAACTATTTTAAAATATTTGAGAAACATATTGCCAAAAATCGTTTTAGGGATGTTTTAGGCATTGGTATATTTTAAATTAAAAATCTATTTTTAAGCCAAATTATAGCTTATTATGCACTCTAAATGAAATATTAAAAAAATTGACATGATGCATACCATGCGTTTTTACCTAATTTTAGGTATTCAAAGTTTTTTTTTTTTTATAGAACGTGAATGCGGAGTTACAGCTGTGCATACCGGCCTTTCAAATAGGAGTAGGTTTTTTCTGGAAGGTTCCTAAGTCCAGTATTATTTCTTTGTGTCATTATTTTTCTGCGCGAACTGAGCGAAATTCTTTTTTTAAATTTTATGTTCATTGTTTTTCATTTATGTTTTAAAAATCAAAGCAATAATTTATTTTATTTCAAGAACCTTTGCTTGGGCTTTTGGTCAGCTATCAATGGAAAACCCGGATCAACTATCGCACAGAAGTCTAGGGGTGAATTTGATATGCATCCACGCCTGTCCAACATTGCATAATTTATGCGCTTGTCCGTCGGTATGTAATCGCGGACGCCGGAGATTTAACACTTTTTGTTTCTGTCCAGCGTACAAACTATTTGCTAAAATGTCCAGAGTAAAAATACAGCGTGGTTAAAATTTAAGATTTTTTTGGGATTGTCATTTAGTTTCGTTAGAGCCTCTTAAAGTCCACTGCTGCACATAGGGCTACCCCATAGATTGCCTTATACCAGTAAGTGAAGTGTAGGGCGATCCTCACTAAATGAAGTGACAACCTGGTAAAAGACGCAGGTAGGCGATGCATGCAGGTGCTTAGATTCGTACTTTTTGGTAGTTCAGGACCGTGCTTTGCGGCATTCCTTGGGGGGAGACCTTTGTTCAGCAGTGAACTTGTGAAAAGTTTTCATGATAATAATGATGATGAAGAATAAGTTTCATGACCATATTTTTCTTAAATACTTTAACGACTTTTGATTTTAATCTACTACTTATTCTTTACCAACATTTCTGAACGCTTGAGAAGATGATGTTGTTTCAAGAATGCTTTAAGTGGCACGTATAACTAGAACAAAAAATATTTTCTCATACTCTCCAAGCTGGATAGTGTGGATTGATAAAAACAGTGTAGTCACACTTGTATTACTACTTCTTTAACATATTTGAGTACTTATATCGTCACTTATTAGCCATCAGGGACCTGTAGGGACGTAGTAGCTAAAGAGCTAAGCGTTCGTCGTAAATTTTATACTACGAGAGCAATCCAGGTCCGATCTGTACAGCCCCATTGCTGGGGACAACATCACCTTAAATTTAACAACTCCACTTGAAAATGAACATTATAAGTACATACGTACTTCTAATATGTTAGAATATTGTTGGTGTTTCTAAAAGAACTTCTTTAAAGCATTTGTTGAATCGTACCGTTCGGAAACATCATTACAGAAGAATAGGTGAAAACAAGCGATTGTCTTTGTTTAAACGCGCTGCCTTTACACATACCTACTATAATATTTTCTATTAATGATTTCTTATATTTACGCGATCACTACATATTTAAACAAAACTAGTTTTACGGATTTTATCGCCTATATTAACTTATTTTATACTCCCGACGTTTCGAGTACTTTACAGCACCCATGATCACGGGGGGAACTGAGGTGTTTGACGACCCAATGTCATAGTTAACCACGGCTACCTCCAGATTAAAACCACCATGGTGTTGTAAAGTACTCGAAACGTCGGGGATATAAAATAAGTTAATATACGCGATAAAATCCGTAAAACTAGTTTTATTTAAATATTTTCTATTTTTCAATTTTAACGTCAGTTTGAAATTCAACTACAAATTACCATTTGAGTGTGCTGTGAAACCTACTGTATAAAGAAATGGGAAGCCGCAATGGATCGCGATAACACGCAGATATTTCAAAGACACGTATTTTATTCAGTGATGCGAGATATAGGGGAGGTCTTCGACGTTGATTTATTCATTGCTACCTCGACGACCCCTTTATTTGGATAGTTTCGAGCTTCCAATTTTTAAAAGATCGTGTTAAATTTATGAAACTATATTGGTGACTATTGTGTTCTTAACATGATCAGGTCGTAAGAAGTCTACCTCTAGGTAACAGCAATAAATCCTGATGTGCTTTGCGAGATCCAAATATTTCTTAATGTTGCAAGAGCTTCGGTTAGTGAGGTAATGATGCGGTAAGAGTCCGCCGCTCTACATCAGTGCGTGTTATTGAAGTTTTTATGTTATGAGCTTCTTATGTATGTAAATGAAATTTTAGTGTGTTTAAGGGGTACTTGAGCCATGGGTACTGAGTTTGAATACTGTCGGATTTCAGGCAGATGTAAATGCAATAAAGCAATTTTAGCTCAGGGGTTAAGCGCTCGCTGCAAATTTTTGTTCCAAATAATTGTTCCGGGTCCGGATGTTTGTACTTGTGCAATTTATGTTTGTAAACTGCCTCCACAATACAGAAGAAAATACTAGTATGGTAAAAAAAATACAAACCTGGATCACACTTTTTTAAAATTGAATATTAAAACTGAATATTACACTAGTATCAGGTGGTAAGTAACGGTGTTTCACATTTCCCATCGAATAAACAATGGAACTCCAATAAGAGACAACAATCGCCAGTACCAAATGTAACTCTATTATTAATATTAATATTTGCTTCCAATGATTGAAATAGAACGGATTCGATGTAGATAATAAAACTCCTTTTTGCTTAGTACTTTAAAGTATATACTTTACTGCACTGCTACTTGATGGCATACAAAAGAGGATTGTACCAACCTAGACGGACTCCTGAGCAAAAAGGAGTCTTAACATCTACATCGAATCCGTTCTGTTTCAATCATTGGAAACAAAAGATAATAATAATGTCCTCCAGACCGGATTCCGATCACGGCGGCCTGAATCAACGGAGTCTAACCATATGCGCAAGAAAGCATTATAGTCAACAAGTGTATGCGCAAGCACAGATGCACTTTCTATTCTCTCACTCTCATAGTCCGATGGTATGGTAAACCGACACGACCGGAGAGAGATCAGGCGCAGGACCAACGGCTTTACGTACTTTCCGAGGCACGGGAGTGAGACACCGCCAACTTCCTGATACGATGGCTGCTTCTGAAAATATATTGTCAGTAAAACACAATAGCTGATTTTGGCCGACCCGGGGTTTGAACCGCAACCGCGTTTATAACCTCTACGATAAGGAATAGGTACAAAATGATCTATCATGATGACTTTTCTCGTACCTACCTATTCCAGTACGTTTTCATTGGTCTTTCTTTTATCCACTTTATTCTGTTTATTCTCTTCCAACAATACATTTCCGAGTCTCCATCTCTCTATCTCTCTGTGTCAATATACCCCTATACTAATTTTCTCCAAATATATGTTTTGATGGAACTTTTTTAGATTAGAGAATTTATGTGTAAAACAACTTATTGGATATAATAGGATTGCAATATTTAATTGGAATTACCCTGATGTCACAGTTACAAGCGTGAAGTAACTACGTGTATGACAGGTTATTACGCGCGAATGCACTTTAATAGTAGAATAGATACTACGATTACTTATAATATTCCGATTTAAAATGATAATTTATGTTTTTAAAGATTGCTATAACAGCAAACACCTGCGTATTTGCTGTTAAGGTAGGGTACTGCGTAACTATTTCCAGCTAAAGCAGTTATTGTAAGAGCTCACTGGTTATTAATTTTCGAATATCTGATATTTACATTCCTCGATTAACTTAATTAAACACAAATTGTAAATAACACAAACACACTCTCACACACACACACTCTCACACACACACACTCATTTGTAGGCTCGGTAGCACAATGGCTAAGCGTTTGGCTGCAGTGCTGTGGGTCGAGAGTTCCAATCTAGCATGTAACAATTATTGTTTGTATGGTATACAAATTATTGTTCCGGGTTTAGATGTTTGTCCATGTAGAAATTATATATTATGTAACATGCTTCCTTGATAAAGGAGGAAATCCTAGTATGGGTGGTGGGGGAAATATTTTTTATAATAATATTATAAATAATAAAGGGTATTGATGTGTTTCTATTGTCCCAGTATTTCTGACCTGGCGTTCCAATTTCCTTCCGATTTTAATTCATAATGTTTACACCGGAATCGTGAACGCCTTCATGATAATGGCAATACAGAATAGGCTTTTTGGAACGAAGTTTCTTATCGCACTATAATATCGCATAAGACTATATGTAATATGATTTTAAATGACGCTTCGTTTTAAAATACGCTAGTAATTCATTTATTTGTATTTGTTAATCAATAATATAATACGTTTATCAATAACAATAAACTACGAAAAGAACTTCGTTCTAACTGAGTGTTCCACGCCACAAACGCATGTTTTTTTTTTATAGGAGTATGGGTGACAAATGAGCCTGTATGTTCATCTAATGGTAATTGAAGGTTGTGACCCATATACACCTACATTTATCGTCGAGTAAGAATAAAAATGGAGATGTGTTGTTACCCATAAAGACTACGATAGGATGCCATGTTACCAGTAATAAGGCTCTCTGGTTCTTGTCATTCACTATTACGAAACATAGCATCATAATGCCGCTATTTAAGATTAGAATTCTGTTTGTGCGTGGTCCTATCCCGGTCAAGCAAACCTATCAGTACCTACCGTAGCTATAAATACATCCGGAGCGCAGCTCTGCCATGTCTAAAATTAGTGTTGCCCAAAATCGGTCTTGGTCTTGCAGTCTTGGTCTTGTTCTTGCATTTTTGCAAGACCAAGACCAAGAACAAGACCGCCTATTTTTAGCAAGACCAAGACCAAGACTGACCGTGCAAAATTTGCGCAAGAACAAGACTTAGCTTGCGAGACTCTTGCGTCTTGCAGTTAGGACTAAGTGTCGTTTCAGGGAGTATAGGAGTTCGGGTATACGCTTAGCGACTCTATGAGACGCAAAAAATATAATGAAAAAAAAATTGGAAATATGGACTTATGCGCATTACGAACAATAACTATAAATATGAATGAATGAGAATATCCATTAAAAGAAAAAAGAGTGCATCCCTAGTTTTGACCATCGGCACTTTGATGGTGTGCGGCGTCTTGTTGTCGGCGTCATCAAAGGTCGGATACTGACCTGTCAAAGAAATTGTGCAGCTATTTAAAAGTACAAGGTCAAG